>CANTUR010000774.1:600000-825239 GCA_947683625.1 Mallotus nudiflorus | reverse complement strand
GTTTGGTTTGAGTTGGATAAACAAGGAGCCCCTTAAAACTCGAAATGTCATAGGACTACTGTTATACTCTACGCTTAAATATTATGCTATGTTGAGGTTTAAACTAACCTTTAAGAAGAGTTTAAGTGGTATTTAACTAAAAAAAAAAAAAAGAGGCAAAAAACATAATCTGAGATCATTTTTAAATATGGATAAGTGTAAATAATGCATTGGCTTGGTAGTTACTTCGGTTTGGCCTGATAGTTACTTCAGCCAGGTCTGGTTTCTGGTTTGTAATTGAAGGTAAATTGTGCTATATAATGTGTTAAATTGGGGTAACGGTTAAGGAACTTAGTGAAGCTCTGATGTGTGAAGGGCTTACTTAAGAATTTTTTCTTAAATCTGCTTAATGGGAGTATCATGTTTTATTTATAAATTTTGAACTCAATGATTTTCGAACATGAATGGAACGTAGGTCCTATTCTTAATTAGAAATGTATTCCATTTGATAAATTGCTTGTCAAAATTTTGTGGTCACATACACCTATCATTTAAATTCCAATTGAGCTATGCTATTATTATAACCTGATATTTTAAATTATTAAATTTATTTTGGGATATACAGTGTTAATAAATATTTTAAATTTGTATATATTATAATTATTAGTGTTGTGTATGATTATTTACATATCTATTAATATTACTATTGTTATTGTTGTGAATAATATTATTTTAAATATTCTAGTAGGTAGAGAAATTAATTTCAAAATGATTATTTATTTATTTATTATTATTATTATTATTATTATTATTATTATTATTATTATTATTATTATTATTATATGTAAAAATAATTTTTGTCTTTTTCCTATATATATATATATATATATATATACCAAAATTTCCATTTTTCCCTCCATTTTCCTTCCTCCTCTTCTTCTTCTTCTTCCTACGCAGAATTGTGCGCTACCACTGAGCCACCACCTACGCCACCAATGACCACCACATTGCCACCATCACGTCGCCAACACCACCTCCTTTCTTCCTTCCACTTTTGTCATCGACAGGGCCCTTCCTGCCCCAGTTTTCCATTGAAGACAGCAACAGCTTGCAGCATCGCCACTGACGGTCAATTCCAGGCTCTATCAACTCCTCTTAGTCCAGGCAAGCTTAATCCTTGGTCGTTGTGAGCTTAGAACATCTAGTAATTGAGTTATCTTCAATTTTTAGTTTAGGTCTGTTTTGATTTTTGATTTTTGATTTTTTTGAGCTTGAATTTGGTTGAACCATGCTTAATTCCTTTGCAAATATCATTGTTTGAAGCTAGAGCTACTCAAAAATATTTTTGTTTGATTTTTATGAAATATTTGAAATTTTGGTGTTTTAGTTTTCCAATGAGTCACTGTTTTGATGACCCTTGCTGGAAAATTTTTAAATTATTTGGATTACAGTTTGTGAAGAAAGTATATTCAAATTGTATTCCGATTATTTATTATGAATTTTTGAAAGTTTATGTTAAAATTGAATTTTTAGAAAAATTAGTATAAATTAGTAAATTTCGTATTTTAATTGAATTTATTGTTAATTAGTATGTTTTAAATAATTTTTGAATAATAAATAGTATTAAAATAATTTTTATGGATTATTTACTATTTTTAGCTAATTAATAATAATTTTTTACAGTATATTCAAATAATAGCTTATTTATTATTTTTATGATTTAAAATGGATTTCTAGCTATTTTTATTATATAATTGAGTAATTTAAGTAATTAATTGTACTTTATGCTATTTAACTTAAAGTATTTGAAAAATGTAATTTTTACTAATAATGCTTAACTCTATTTGAAATTTTATTAAATTAATTTAAAAATAAGTTGTCTTTAATGTTTTTGTTATTTAAATAAATTATATTGAGGTATTTTATTGATTTTTATGGATTTTAATAATTTTTATTATTTATTATTAAATTATTAATTTTTTTGTGTATTTTGGTTATTGGTTGGGCAATTATGTAGTCGAGGCCCCAACTCGAAAAGTTGTGCATTTGTGTATATTGAATTGTGTTTGCTTGCGGAATCAGCTCTACTTTCAGTAGAGAGACGTCCATTTTACAGAGAAAATTTTGTAGAATTTTTAGTGAAATTTTCGTAAAGCGTGACATCATGTCGATCATGAGGTTTTGATTTTTGATCGAGTCATGTCCTAGATCAAGTCACTCTTTAGAACTTCTAGAAGTATAATTGTCACGACCCAAAACAGGGGCCATGACCGGCGCTAGGAAACGGGAATTCTTTCGAATTCGGAACCTGTAGCAAGCCTAAAAAAAAATAAAAGCATGCAATATAATATAATAAATAAAATATTTGTACAGCGGAAATTTAATCTCAAATATAAAAATAATAATTCCTCAACTCATTTAAATAACATAAAATTCATCTCATATATATAATAAAATCTTTTGGTACAAATTTTTAATTTAACATTCTGAAATTTAAATCTCATACATACATATCATAAATACAGCTCACAACAAATTAAAGTACAATAACTACTGTAGTGTCTAGAATACAAAATAAACTCAAGTAAGCAGTTTACATAATAAGGTCGGAGCGGAAGAAATTCGGCGTATAGGCCTGTTACTGAGGTCTAAGGACGAGGACGGACTCTTCTGAAAAATATCAACAGAGGGGAGTCAAACCTTACTGACTGAATTATTATAATATATATACATGCATCTCCTATATAACAAATGCATTCAAACATATATATATATATATATATATATATATATATATATATATATATATATATATATATATATATGCAGATATGTACATACAGATGTTGAAAAATCACTTCATATATAGTACTGAAAAATATCAGTTTATGAGGATCAAATAGAACCCTAAATGATTGCAACCTCAAATAATAATAGACAAAACTCTAGTCATACAGGCTTACTTAGTTCTAAATAAATTCATTTATTCTATTTGGACAGTAAATTGACTCCGAGATACTGAGTTAAACAAGCTCCAGCAGTCTGATTGTCAGTATGATTGGTCCCGAGACACTTGGTCAACCGAGCTCCAGTAATCACACTCTTAAATTACATCTCACATCAATCAAATCAATCTAGTCATAATCCACAAATAGGTTAGTAATTTAACCTACAATCTATCATCGTACTAGTACGTACTCGGCCTTAGTGCTGCCCACTAGGTAGCACGTTTTACTGATATCCTTCATTAAATAAACTCATACATTCGTAAAATAAATGATTCATGATATTAATTTAAATGGCAATATAAACCATATATATACTAGAAATATATAAAAAAATAAACTAAGTATATTTTGAGTATACATATATCAGATAAATTCAGTTTAATTATAAAATAAACTATATATATACGTAAAAATAATTTGGGTATAAATCAAGAGTAAAACATGCATTTATTTCAAGGTATACAAAAAATATACTAATAATTTACTAACGCAATTTATGCATAAATCATGCAATTAAAACATATAATTCTAAAACATGCAACCTAAATACACGTATATATAAAATAACAACTAACAGTTGTGCGTTCCACGAGACGGGTCCGACGGACCTGGTTCATTAAGCCTCGGTCTTAGCGTAACTAACAATCAAATCATAACACGAAATCAAAACAAATATAACTTAACTTCTAGAGAATCAATCTAGAATTCTAGACACAGACAGATATAGAATCAAACATGATGTCACGTTTTACAAGAACTTTACCGAAAATGTGGTGGAACCTCCTATGTAAAATGGACATCTCTCTACTTAAAAAGTAGAGTCGATCCTGCAAGAAAAATACACTTCGAATATAAAATCCTTAAAACCCCTCGGTCGGACCTCAATCTGCAATTCCCATTGACCGAGTTTCACAATTTACAAGATATACACAAAATATATTAAAATTCCATAAATACCAAATATACCCTTTTATAAAAAAATATAGCATATTTAATATTAAAATACCAAAAATAATTATTTTACCGATAATTACTTAAAAACCATAATATTAATATAATATTATTAAAAAACCGATATTTCGTGATAAATTCACAAATATTAATGAAAATTCATTTTATAAATCCAAATTACTTAATTAGCCCAAAAACATATTAAAAATTATTAAAAACTCATCTATTTGCAAAAATAGTGTATTGTATATAATTTGGAAATAATTTTTGAAAAATAGTTTTAATTAGTTAAAAATAGTAAATAATTTATAAAAATCATTTTTATACCTCAAATAATTGTTAAAATCAATTTAACTTAATATTCAACTAAAATCAATAATTATACTCAATTAACCAATTAATTTTAACAAAATACATATATAACCTATATTTCTAAAATTCACATAAACTAAATAAAATTATATTAATTACACAAAAATTATAAATTAAATTCTATAATTATTTTCGACCACCATAAACATTAAAAATCACAATTTCACAATTTATTTAATTAATTTACGAAAATAAATTTTAAAAATTTCACAAAAATTCCTGAGTGTAGATTGAGCTAGTAGAATCAACTTTTGTAAAGGAATCAAGCTTGAATATCAAATATCGAAGTTCAAAAAAATCAAGAAACAAAAGAGGCCAAAAATGAAATCAAGCTCAAATCCTTACCAAATCGAGTTTTCAAGCTACAAGGAGCTTGGAATCGGCTTTTATGGAGTTCTAAGAGCTCAACGACATTGGAACCACCGGATTTAGTGATTGAAAATGCCTTGAACGGAGGAGATGAGAGTTTCAGCAATTCCGACTTCCATAGCAACCACCAGTGCCGGAGAAGGTGGAGAAGGGTGGCAAAGCAGTTGGAGAGGATGGCGACACTTCGGGAGGCACTCTGAACGGAAGGGAACAGAATTGCAGAGTGAGGCAAAGGGGTAGGGCATCGGGGGGTGAGGGTGAGGGAGATGAGTTTTGTTGTTTGTTTGTTATATATATATATACTTTTATATTTTAATATTAAAACTTTATAATATACAAAATAAACACACACCACAAATTTAATACACACACATACACACACATATATATATGTGTGTGTGTGTGTACACACATACACATATGGATATAAAATAACCCTAATAATAATAATAATAATAATAATAATAATAATAATAATAATATATGCATGTATATGTATATATATTAATACACAAAATAATGATCATGCATGGAATCATATAATTTAATAAAATAAAATGATATTAAACAATAAATTATTATTTCCCAAAATCATAGGTTTCGTGAAAATTTTTACGTAGAAAACTTTAAATAAACTTAAAATAACATTAATTATTAATAAAATAATTAAATAATCAAATATATATTAAAAATATATTAACAGTATATATATATATATATATATATATATATATATATATATATATATATATATATATATATATATATATATATATATATATATATAACCCTAATAATAATAATAATAATAATAATAATATATGCATGTATATGTATATATATTAATACACAAAATAATGATCATGCATGGAACCATATAATTTAATAAAATAAAATAACATTAAACAATAAATTATTATTTAAATATTATTTCCCAAAATAATAGGTTTTGGGAAAATTTTTACGTAGAAAGCTTTAAATAAACTTAAAATAACATTAATTATTAATAAAGTAATTAAATAATCAAATATATATTAAAAATTTATTAACACTGCATATCCTGATAAAATATAAAAACATTTAAAAACTCGGGTCGTAACAATAACATTAGGAGTTCGATTATAATAATAATATTATTTATTTATTTTCTATAGTTACGTCAAGACTAAGACCTATCGGACCAGGTCAATCTATCTCTTTTAGAGGAGCACACAATTATGAGTTATTATTTTATATATGCATTGCATGTAGAATACATAATTATGAGCATCCATATTTTCATAATGTATTTAACTATGAATTATTTTACCAAATGATCATGTATATGTTGGTTTACTTTTGATATATATGTTTAGTATATTTTTGGTATCTACTCGGTATATTTTTGGTATATAATCAGTATATATTTGGTATATGTTTGGTATATAAGTGGTATATTTCTTTAAAAATGGATGCTATCATGTTTAAATTATGCATTTTATTATTTTTAATAATTATGCAATTTGTTTGAAAGATAACAGTAGAACATGCTACTTAGTGGGTTGCACTAAGTCTGTGTATGTACCAGTTCATTAGATTTTAGGGTTGAGATTATGAAATTATTTGATGTGAGACTTGATAATTTGATAATTTGATTATTGAGAATTATGGTGAGAGAGTAGTATGATTGCGGGAGCTCATTTGACCTAGTGTCTCGTGGCTAATCACACTGACATTAGACTATGGGAGCTCGGTTGACTTAGTGTCTCGGGGCAGTCTACTATCCAAAAATGGAAAAGAGAAATATTTTGTAATTAAGTAAGTCTGTTGCCTGGTGAGACTCCACGATTAAGGTTGCATAATATTTTAGGGTTCTACTTCGGTCCTTCATTCAAATACATTTTTTTTGCATTCATTATTATATAAAAGTGGATTTTTGCATCTGTATGATATGCATGTATATATATTATTATACTGATGCTTGATTGTATATGACTTTAGGTTGCAGGTATATATTATAATAATTCACTCGGTGAGGTCTGACTCTCCTCAACATTTTTTTCAAGATCTACTATATCAGACCTTTCTCATAGTACTATTCATCGAACTCTTTCCTCTTCGGCTGATTTTATATAAATACTGAACTATCATCTTCTTGTATTTTAGTAATCACTATAGTAGTAGCGTTATTGTATTGTAGCATGTTGAATTATTAGAACTTTGTACCTAAATATTGCATGAAGATATTTTTATTATGATATGATATAAAGATTTACTTTTATATTCTTTAAAGTTTTTAATTCTAGAATATTTTTATATAATTACTATATGTGTTTTTATTTTTAAGGCTTGCTATGAGTTCCAAATTTGAAAGAATTCACATTCCTTAGCGCCGGTCATGACTCCCTACTTTGGGTCATGACAAAATTGGTATCAAAGCCTGGTTTTTAGTGTTGTGGACCTACGTTATCAGAGTCTTGTTTTCTTTGAAACTACTGCAGTAAATTAGGTTCGATTATGTCTTTGATGAGTTTTTCTTGATTTAGTTTTTTCGTGTAATTGTTAGGATGTTTGTTTATTGTCTTTTGTTACTCATTTTGTCTAAATTTTATTATTTTTTGTCTTTCAGAATAAGGAGGCGAGCGCGTGTTGTTCGATCGGTCATTGAGGCCAAGGATGATAAGTCCTTTCAGGATGAGGTTTTATGTCACGACCCAAAACAGGGGCCATGACCGGCGCTAGGGAACGGGAATTCTTTCGAATCCGGAACCCATAGCAAGTCTAAAAATAAAATAAATCATGCCATAATAACAATAATAATATTATATGCAGCGGAAATATAAAAATCATAATATCATAATATCATCCATATCAACTGGATTTAATTCAAAACTCATCTCATCACATATATATAATCTTTAATACAAATTCAGTTTCAATATAGTACATCTCTTTAAAATAAAATACATGAAATCCAATACTTTAATTCACAACTACTGCAGTGTCTAGATAAAATAAATAAAATTCAAGTAGACAATTTACATAAAGAAGCCGGGGCGGAAGAAATCCGGCGTATCGACCTGCTACTGAGATCTGAGGATGTTGACTCTCCTAAAAAAATAGTCAACGGAGGGGAGTCAGACCTCACTGAGTGAATTACTATAATATATATACATACACACTAAATGATAATGCATACAATCAACAGTATATATATATCTAATATATATACAGGCAAATACACACAAATGCAGAAAATCATTTTTATATGTTTTATTGAAAATCATCTTTTATGAAGGATCACATAGAACCCTAGAATATCGCAACCTCAGAAAATAGTGTTAAACAACACTCAAGCCATACAGGCTCACTTATTCCAAATATATCCACTTGATCCATTTGGACAGTAGACTGGCCCCGAGACACTAAGTCAACCGAGCTCCAGCAGTCTGACTGCCAGTGTGATTGGCTCCGAGACACTTGGTCAACCGAGCTCCAGCAATCACACCCACAAACCACATCTCACATATCGATAATCATAATCAAATCAATATCCACAAATAGCTAGTAATATAGCCTAAATACTATAGGCGTACCGGTACGTACTCGGTCCTAGTGCTGCCCACTAGGTAGCACGTTCTATTGATATCCTTCATCATTAAATATAAAACATTCATTCATAATAAATGATGCATGAATTTAAATAAAATAACAATATAAACCATATATATACCGAAAATATACCAAAAGTAAATCAGGTATATTTCGAGTATATATATATCAAATAAATCCAATCAAAATCATAAATTAAACTAAAAATATATTTAAAAACATTTTAAATATATTTTATTAATAAAACATGTATATAATTTATTATATACCAAAAATAAACCAAAAATATACTTAATGTAACTTAAGAAATAATCAAATTATTTATGCATATTTAATCAACATAAAACATGCATTTTTAAATCATGCATCCTAAGCATATATATATAATATAGTAACTCACCTAGTGCGCTCCACGAGACAGGTCCGACGGGCCTGGTCCACTAGCCCTCGGTCTCGGCGCAACTAAACAAGAAATAATTAACTGACATCAAAATAAACCTAACAGAAATCCTAGAATTCAATCTAGAGTATTAAAATACGAAAACAGAATTAGGGTTCGACTGGACATCACGTTTTACGAGAATTCTACCAAAAATTCGGCAGAACCTCCCCTGTAAAACGGACATCTCTCTACTCAAAAGAGTAGAGCCGACCCTGCAAAGAAAATACACTTCGAAAAACAAGCTTAACACAATCAAAATCCCACGGTCGGACTCCAAACTACAGTCCACCGACCGAGGTCCACAAACACAGAACAATTCCAGAAATACCGAAAATATCCTTACAACATAGAAATACATTTCATAGGTAGAAATTACATAATTAACCCTTAAAACACTGTAAAAACCGATAAAAACTCATTTTATTAGAAAAACCGTATATTATATTTATAATTGAAAATAATTCACGAAAAATAGTTTTAATTAGTTAAAAATACCAAATATTTTGTAGAAATCATTTTTATACCTTAAATAAATATTAAAACCAATTAAATTACATTTTTAGCCAATTTAGGGTAAAATTACCAAAATACCCCTATATATATAAATATACTTAAATTACTTCAAAAATTCACCAAAAATCATACAATTATCCAAAATTAATTTTCTCAACATATTTATCCATAATATCAATAATTAAACTCAATTAACCAATTAAATTCAATTTAAAACACATTTAACCTAATTTTTCCAAAATTCCATAAACTTCAATAATTCAAAATAAATACTTAGAAATTCATAAAAATTCCAAATAAATTCCTATAATTCATTTCAACACCTAATTCAACCATAAACTTCAATTTCATAATTTAAATAATTAATTTCCGAAAATTAGAAAATAATATTAAAATATTCAAAAATACCCAAAAATCCAAACAATCTCCAAAAATTCTAAAAAAATTCATACATGTAGATTAAGCTACTAGGAACAACATTTGTGAAGGGAGTTTCCATGAATCATCCAATTCGAACCTCAAAAAAATTGAAAACCCTAATATGACCGAATTGGAAAAATCGAAACCTAAGCAAATCTAAACCATTTTAGCTCAAACCAAAGCTAGAATCACACTCACCGGAGCTCAAGGAGAAGAAAGAGACTGGCGGTGTCGAAAATGGTGGCCGGAATCGGCGTGATCGACGGTGGATCGATTTTCGGCTTCTCCGGCCAAAATCGATCTCTAGATGCCGGAAACGGCCTCCTCAGGCGGCGAAATTGGTCGGGGAAGACGATGGCACACCGGACGGCACACCCACGGTGAAGGAACGACACGACAGCGACCGAAAATGGAGAAGGGAGAATCGGGGAAGAAGAAGAGGACTCGGGGGCAAATATGTAATTTTCCAATTCTTTTTGATTTTTGACAAATATATGTATATATATATACTTTATACTATATATTAAAATAATATTAAATTACACACATCAAATATACACCACACACATAAAATATTAATATTTTAATACTTTATACTAAATAAAATTAATTAAATAACAATAAAACAATTAAATACTTAATAAAATATTAGGGAAATAATAAACCCTAATTAAATAAATATACACACACAGGCTTTATTTAATAATTTAAAAATATGTATGAGTTCATGCAAGTCCGTAAATACGTTTAAAATAATTAATAATACATTGTTTACGTGAAAATTTTCCCGAAAATGCAAGTCTCGGGAAAATTTTACGTAAAACACTGAAAATAATACACAGTAATTAAAATAGGTTTTAAATACATATTAACTCGTAGAAATATCATATAAAATACAGAAATTATTAACACTGCATATCCCGGTACAGTGTAAAAAATATTTTTAAAAACACGGGATATTACATTTTACCTCCAGAGTAGAGGTAGAGGTAGACCTCGAGGAATGATAGGTTGCTATAGGTAGAGAGAGCTACATGATGAGGAACTTGTAGAGCAAGGGTTTGAGGAAGTTGCTATACCTCCATTCGCACTATAAATGTAGCCTATTTATCAGCAAAGTATATTTGACCTTGAGGCAACATTGTTTTATGCTAGAGTCGGCAGGATATCCTTCGATGGGACTACAGACCCTCTAGACTTTCTACTTGCTATTGAGATGAGCACTTGGACTGCTCACACCAAGTATCAAAGGATCATGATAGTCGAGCTATCTGTCAAGGGACCAGCCTTGGATTGGTTTGTTCAGGTCATCCAGCCGCACATGATGACACTCACTTAGGCTCAGTTTCGAGAGAGATTTATGAGATGTTTATGTTTAAAGCCTATGTAGATGAGCTACAAACTTTGGCTGACGGGTATTATCAAAGGTGACATATTAGTAGATGAGGTGCTAAGGGTTTTGGTCAAGCTTCCACTAGCCAGCAGGGAGGCTAAGGTTAGGCTAGAGTTTTCACCCTCACTCAGCAAGATGCTTAGGCATCCAATGTCATTGTTGCAAGTATACTTCCATTTTGTTACTTAGATACTAGAGTTTTAATTTATTCGAATGCACACATTCTTTCGTGTCCCCTGTTTTTTCTTTAAAGTTGTATTGGCAAGCTTCGAGGATGACTTTTCCTTTATCTGTTGTCGCTCCTCTAAGCAATTCGTTAAACATTGACGTGGTTCTTTTTGGATGTCCAATGTTAGTAAGAGGCAGAGAATTGCTAGTGGAATTAGTGTTATTAGATGTGATCCTTGGTATGGATTAGTTATCTCAACACTATGTCATTGTGGATTATCAGAGTAAATAGATGATTTTTAGAATTCTAAATGAAGAAGATTTTAAGTTTGTGGGTGATAAGAGTTTTGCACCTTATAATCTCATTTTTGTTGTTACGCCTAGGAAGATGCTGAGGAAATGCTGTCAGGGATACATCAATGGAGAAGTTGCCTCTCACAGATATTCCATTAGCTTGTGAGTTTCCTGATATTTTTCTTAAGGAGTTGCTAGGTTTACCACCTCATTGAGAGATCAAATTCTGTATAGATGTGGTCCCAGGCATAACTCTTATTTCGATGCTACCCTACAGAATGGCTCCTACAGTGTTGAAAGAATTAAATGAGCATTGCAAGATTTGCTGGACAAGGGTTTCATTAGACCCAATGTTTCTCCTTGGGGTGTACCAGTCCTCGAAAATTATGAAAACTATGGAATTGATGAAACTGATTTGACTAAAGATAAAAAGTCAACTAAAAACTAAAAATTCGACACAGGTTGATGTCACGCTTTATGAGAAATATACCAAAAATTTGGTAGGATCTCCTCTGTAAAAGAGACATCTATCTACTAAAAGTAGAGTCATTTCTGCATGAAAATACACTTTGAATATTCACATAATCACTAGTTTTAAGTTGGGCGCCTGAACTGTATTAAATGCCCCATTGAGAACCACAATTCACAAAAATAATAAAATAATATGTATTTTTTTAAAATTGCCAAAAATCATAAAATCTCATTCAAATACCACTAATTCATTTATTTCCATAGAGAAACATAAAACATATTTATTTTCCAAATAAATAGTAAAATTCTAGCTTATATTTAAATTTTTGTCAATAAACATACTTAATTCAAATTTTACAATTAAATTAACATTAATTTTAAATAACTATTTAAATTACTTAAATATATCACAAAATCATTAAATAACTTATTGTCACGAACTAAAATAGGGGCCATGACCGGCGCTAGGGAACGGGAATTCTTTTGAATCCGAAACCCGTAGCAAGCCTAAAAAAATAAAATAAAACATGCAATAGTAATAATAACAATATATAATGCAGCGGAAATAAAAATCATCATAACTATCACAATAACATTTCCACCAACTGGATTTAAATCAAATACTCATCTCCTATATATATAAAATCTTTTAATACAAATCCAATTCAAATATATAATACAACATCTCTTTAAATATTTAATGACTACTGCAGTGTCTAGATAAAATAAACCCAAACTCAGATAAGCAGTTTACACAAAGAAGCCGGGGCAGAAGAAATCCGGCGTACGGGCCTGCTACTGAGGTCTGAAGGTGATGACTCTCCTGAAAAATAGTTAACGGAGGGGAGTCCAACCTCACTGAATGAATTACTATAATATATATACATGCATACTAAATGACAATGCATACAATCAACAGTATATATCTAATATGTATATATACAGGCAAATACACACAGATGCAATAAAATCATTTTATATATATTTCATTGAAAATCATCGTTTATGAAGGATCAAATAGAACCCTAGAATATCGAAACCTCAAACAGTGTTAGACAACACTCTAGCCATACAAGCTCACTTATTCCAAATATATTCACTTATTCCATTTGGACAGTAGACTGGCCCCGAGACACTTAGTCAACCGAGCTCCAGCAGTCTAACTGCCAGTGTGATTGGCCCCGAGACACTTGGTCAACTGAGCTCCAGCAATCACACTCCCAAATCACATCTCACACATCAGATAAATAAGTTCCAATCGATATCCATAAATGGTTAGTAATGTAGCCTAAATGCTATAAGCACATCGGTACGTACTCGGTTCTAGTGTTGCCCACTAGGTAGCACGTTCTATTGATATCCTTCATTAATGAATATAAAATAATTATTCACAAATAAATGATGTATGAATTTGAAATAAATAGTAACATAAACCATATATATACTAGAAATATACCAAAAGTAAACCAGGTATATTTCGAGTATATATACATCAAATAAATCCAATCAAATTATAAATTAAGGTAGAAATATATTTAAAAACATTTTAAATATAATTTATTAACAAAACATGTATATAATTCAAAATATACAGGAAATAAACCAAAATAAACTAAAAATAAACTTAGGTAATAATTGAATTATTCATGCATAAACAATCGAAATAAAACATATTTTTCTAAATCATGCACCCTAATCATATATATATAATATAGTAACTCACACTTAGTGTGCTCCACGAGATGGGTCTGATGGGCCTGGTCCACTAGGCCTCGGTCTCGGTGCAACTAAACAACAAAAATGACAGACATCAGAATAATCCTAACAGAAAATCCTAGAAACTCGATCTAGAATATTAAACACAGAAACAGAAGTAGGGTTCGACCGGACATAACGTTTTACGAGAATTCTACCAAAAATTCGACAGAACCTCCCCTGTAAAATGGACATCTCTCTACTCAAAGAGTAGAACCGACCCTGCATAGAAACACACTTCGAAAAATAGGCTCAATCACACATCCATAACCCCTCGGTCGGACTCCAAACTACAGTCTACCAACCGGGGTCCATAATCACAGAATAATTTAGAATTACCAAAAATGCCCTTATAACATAGGAATTCATTTTATAGGTAAAAATTACATAATTAACCTTTAAATACAATAAAAATCGATAAAAACTCATTTTATTAGTAAAATCGTATATTATATATATAATTGAAAATAATTCACAAAAAATAGTTTTAATTAGTTAAAAATACTAAATAATTTGTAGAAATCATTTTTATACCTTAAATAACTATAAAAACCAATTAAATCACATTTTTAGCCAATTTTGTGTAAAATTACCAAAATACCCCTATATATATAAATATACTAAAATTACTTCAAAAATTCACCAAAAATAGTATAATTATCCAAAATTAATTTTCTCAACATATTTATCAATAATATCAATAATTAAACTCAATTAACCAATTAATTTTAATTAAAAACATAATTAACCTAATTTTCCCAAAATTACATAAACTCAAATAATTCAAAATAAATACTTAGAAATTCATAAAAATTCCAAATAAATTCCTATAATTCATTTTAACACCTATAATTATCATAAAACACAATTTCATAATTTAATTAATTAATTTCCAAAAATTAGAAAATAATATTAAAATATTCAAAAATACCCAAAAATAAAAATAATCTCCAAAAATTCTAAAAAAATTCACACATGAAGATTAAGCTAATAGGATCAACATTTGTGAAGGAATATTTCATGAATCAATCAAATTGAAGTCCAAAAAATTTAAGAACCCTAATATGGCCGAAATCGAAAATTCAAAACCTAAGCAAATCAAGACCATTTAAGCTCAAAAAAAAGCTAGAATCACACTCACTGGAGCTCAAGGAGAAGAAAGAGACTGACGGTGTCGAAAATGGTGGCCGAAAACATCGTGATCGACGATGAAGAAGAATTCGGCTTCTCCGGTCAAAATCAACTTCCAGACGCTTGAAATGGCTGCTACAGGTGGCGAGGAAGGCTGGGGAAGGTGGTGGCACGCCGGACGGCACACCAACGGCAAGGAATCAGCGTGACAGGCGGCGAACGGTGAGGGAAACGATCGGGGAAGAAGGAGGAAACGGGAGGGGCAGTTTTGTAAATAAGTTAAACTTTATAATTTATTTTAATATTAAATGTATATATGTATATATATATACTTTATACTATATAATAAAATAATATTAAATTACACACATTAAATATACACCACATACTTAATATTTAATATTTTAAAATTTAATAATAAATAAAAATAATTAAATAACAATAAAATTAATAAATAAATAATAAAATATTAGGGTAATATATTAAACCCTAATTAAATAAATATATATACACATAGGCTTTATTTAGTAATTTTAAAATACGTATGAGTTCATGCAAGTCCATAAATCGATTTAAAATAATTAATAGTAAATTATTTACGTGAAAATTTCTCCGAAAATGAAAGTCTCGGGAAAATTTTACGTAAAGGACTTTAAATAATAAACAATAATTAAAATAGGTTTTAAATACATATCAACTCGTAAAAATATCATAATATATACAAAAACTATTAACACTGCATATCTCGATACAGTGTAAAAATATTTAAAAATACGGGATATTACACTTATTTACGCTTAAAAACAATAAATAAGTTTATTATTCTATTATTTTCCAAAAATTAATATTAATTAGCTAAAAATAGGAAATAAATTATAAAAATTATTTTAATACTATCATTACTCAAAATCTATCTAAAACATCATAATTATCAATAATTTACTTAAATTAATTTAAAAAAAATACTAATTTATAATAATTTTTTCAAAAATTTAATTTTGGCATAAATATTCAAAAATTTATAATAAAAATTTGGTGCATAATTTCAATAAACTTTGTTAACAAAGATTAATCTACATAATTAATAGAATTTAATAAAAATATAAAAACTTTTGAACCCGGGACTGAATGAACAGTAACTGAGACTCGAAAAATTTGAATTTTTTAAAAAATTTTAGAAAAATAAATAAAAATCATAAATGAATAGCTCACAACCTCAATTTAACTAATCTAAACTCAATTTAATATGAATCAACCATAAACAAGCTTAATTTCACAAATTAACATAAAAACCTATAATAGAATTTGTCAAAATTGAGGAACTTACTGGAGTTGAAAATCGAAATTGATAGAGGAATTTTGAAGTCTAGAGGATGAGGATTTAAACGAGACCAATGATAAGCCGAAGGCTGTGTTGACAAGCCCTTGAACCTCAAGGTGCTGAGAAGAAAAAGAAATGGAGAGAAAGAAAGAATGCTAAAGAGAGGAGGAGTTGATATTAGCGCAGTGAGGAGGTGGTGGTTGTTGGTGGTTAGGGTGGTGACAGTGTGTGAGGAAGAAAAGGGAAGAAGAAGAAGAGGGGAAAAAAAAAAGCAAATGGCGAGGGGGTGTGTGTGTGTTGCTGCACATTTTTTTTTTTTTGCTTTCAAAAATATTTTTTTTATTAATCCAAAAATACAAAAATAAATAATTCATATATATATACACACACTTAACAATTAATTTAAATTTAATGAAGTTACTTTAATACTAATGATTAAATATTAATTTATACTAATTAATGCTGAAATAATAATAATAATATTAAAAGAATATTCGACGTAAAAATTTCAAATTTAATTTAACAAATAATCAAATATCATAAATAAAGTAAAAATAAAAATTAATTATTAACATTACAAATTTAAGAATTTTAATTTAATAATTTATACAAATTTTGGGTCTTTACACAATCGACTTAGTTATGAATTAGAGGACTTTTTCTGATGTATGTTTTATAAATGGCGGAAGCCATGTCAAATTGACTTAGTTATCAATTCTAAACTTAGAAGATTTTTTTCGATGTATATTTTGTAAATGGTGGAACTTCATGTATATTTTGCATAGCCATAGCCCATAGCCATTATTAGAAATAGTTTATAGTTTTTGATCTCTGAGTACAAATATTTAGATAGGAGAAAGAATTTTTGTTTTTGGGCCAAAGGCCTAATATGTATTTTTTATTATGTAAAGGGTTGGACCATTTTTTTTTGTAATGAGCTCGACTCAATATATTAAAAAAATTCATTTGCATTTTAACTTTAATATTTTAGGCCTAATTCATAAAAAGTCTAGTCCGAATTACCAATCCAATTTATCCTAAATACTTCGGATTTCCAACATGAATATTTTCCATTTTCGAAATCATTGGTTCGGTTCCCCTTATTCACCTTCTAAACCCACTCGGTTTGGAATTTCCTCCTTTCGAATCCACCCGACCATCCCGATGCATAGCCCTATGCTAGTCTCTTTTAACAAAATCCAATAAAAAATTAATTTAAAGATACTACTAGATTTTTAACTATTTTATTGATAGTATTATATAATTTTGTATTTATTTTCGCACATTGGAATTAAAAAAATTAACATTTAGAAAATAATGGTAAATTTATTAAAAAATAAAGAAGAAATAAAAATAAAAAATATATATTGGCTAATGCTCCACTAATATAAAAAATGGCAAAAATAAGGAAAAATGAAAAAATAAAAATTTTGAAATAAGGCGAAAAGGAAAAAACAAGAAAGGAAGGAGGAAAGAATAAAAATAAAAAAATAATAAGGAATAAAAGAGGAATAAAAATAATAAAGAGAAAATAAAAATAAAAATAAAGGAAGAGGGAAAGAATAAATATGAAATAAGAAACAATAAGGAAAAAGGAAAAAATAATTTTTTTTAAAGAAAGAGAAAAATAAATAAAGAAGGAAAAAGATAAAGAGAATAAAAATAAAAATAAAAGGAAAAATAAAATAAAAGAAAGAAGGGTGTATATCTGTAAATAAAATGGGTATTCGTGTAAATAAAAGGGATAAAAGTAGTAAATAATGAAAACATTGGGGTATTTTGGTTAATAAAAAAAATGTCTGTTTGTGTAAATCTCTCTCTCTCTCTCTCTCTCTCTCTCTATATATATATATATATATATATACACACACACTAGTAAACAACCACGTGAGTAAAAAATTTATTTAACTCATAATATATAGTAAATAAATAATTAAACATAATAATAATAATAATAATAATATATTATTATTATTATTATTAAATAAAAGTTTTAAGAATATTAACGCTATTATTTATTTATATAATAATTTGATATTAACTTAATATAGTTATGATTCATTACAATTTTTATAAATATTTTATTTAAATAATTATATGATATTACTTCAATATTTCTTATAATTAATTTTTCTCAACTCTAGAGTCAATTATATATATATATATATATATATATATATATATATATATATATATATATATATATATATATATATATATATATATAACCATAATTAATCATAAGATAATAAAAATTATTAGTTATCTGTTTATAAAAATTTAAAAATAATAAAAGTTATATTTTATTTATATAACAATTTAAATATTACAACCCTATTGAACTTATAATTTATTACAAATTTAGTAAATTTTTAATTTGAGCTATCACACTTTATTTTTTCAATATTTTTTATATTAATACTTTTGTTTATGCAAAAAATTAATTTTATGTCATTTTTTTAAGTTCAACTAATAATTAAATTATAAATATTAATTAATTTAATTTTAACTCTCTTTTGTCAAATTTTATAAAAATATTTAAAAACGATAATTATATTACTTTTGTTAATTTTTAATTTATAAAAATATCTACTTTTAAAAAAAATTATAGAATTTTCTTATTTTCATAAAATTTATTAATATTGATTTTAATTAATTTTTAATATAATAATACTTATAAAATTATGTTATTTAATTTAATTTATATTAGATATATGATCTATTTTTTATTTATTAATTTTTAATTTATAAAAATATCTATTTTTAAAAAAAATTATATACTTTTCTTATTTTCATAAAATTTATTAATTATTTACTTATTAAATTTAATATAATAAAACTTACAAAATTATGTTATATAATTTGATTTATATTTGATAAAATATGGGTAGACCTAATTAAAATAGAAAAATATATATTTTTAACAAAATTATCACTACAATTTTAACTAATTTAATTTTGTTATAGATAAAATAGAAATTAACATAATTAAAATATGCAACATACTTTCAATTAAATTAAAATTATATGTTAATTAATTTTATTTTTATTAAAGATAAAATAGAAGTTGACCTAATTAAAATAGAAAATATATATACTTTCAATTAAATTAGAATTAATTTAATTTTTTTAAATATTAAATAAAAAATTAACCTAATTAAATTAAAAAAATATACTTTAATATAATTAGAAATATATTTTAATTAAATTAATTTTTATTTAAAATAAAAAGACTATAACTATTAGAATGAAAACTATACTTTCAATTAAACAACTCCTACAATCTAAAACACTGTATATAAAATAAATAATTGAACTCACAACAAATAAAGAACCATCCAAGATTCAATTAAGGAACAAATGTTAATTTGATTTGGGACACTTGGGTGTGTATGTCAGTGCTTAAATATTCTTATTATGAAACATTTGACACCTGACATTGAACATAAGAACAGACAACAACTTCTACTACATAGAAGAACTACAATAGTATTAAATCACAATTTTGCACCACCATATGTGAAACATCTAAAATATTATGCTAAAAATGAATAACCATTATATGATATTCAACAACCATCAATAGAGAAATAAATAGTCAGTTGGGGAAGTTATTTACGTTCCATCTTTCTCAGGATCCACAACACAACATGCCCTGACATTTAATCCTACTTAGCAAAGAAGAGTTTTGGAGAGGGGTCGGCAGAACCAACAGTTTTAGGCTTGGCCTTAAAGTTCAAATGAAACCAGCACAAATCTCCGGACAATTTAGTAACAAATAATTAATTAGATATCAAGGGACAATGTCAATGAATACACAAACAAGACCAAATAATTAATTAGATATCAAGGGACAATGTCAATGAATACACAAACAAGACCAAAAGAAAACATAGAACTTACATTGATCTTATTGTAGTAATTCATTGCAAGTTCATCCATATTATCTAAATCCTCGTCTAAAACTATGCCATCATCATTCCATCTTGTGCTAGTTTTTGCTCCCACGTAATTAATACCCCACATATATATATTCCTATTTAATTAAGTTCTTTATCTCCCTATACTTGTTACCCAAAAAGGAAGGACGTCCAAAGACACTTGGGAAAAGGTTTCTAAAACAAGAGACTCCAAAAAAAAAAAAAGGAAAACTCTCTGAATTGGCCTAGGACTCTAAAACTATTTTCAGGTTTGAGCATCATTATTCCTATAAATAGGACCCTATATTTCTCATTCTTATGCATTCTATTTTCTCACACTCTTATTGCTCTCTCTTTCTAGATTCTCTCTCTCTCTCTCTATTTTGACTTAGGCATCGGAGGGTTTATGGGGAATCTCCCCACCTCTCACTCTGCCCTTCGTTGACCACTTGCAAGGTTACAGCTCAAGAGTTCTTGAAAGCAAGTTATCAAGTGGCGCCGTTTGTGGGAACTCTTGGGTAAAAGCCATTCATGCATTTGCCAAATTAAGACGTCAACACCATGACTTCTAGCCCACTGCCAATCTCAACTCTGCCTCTACCTTTGCGCCTGGTTGGTGGCTCAAGAGATAAAATCTCATCCTGAATGGACTTATCATCCTAGGCCTCAATGACCGGTGGAGCGACACGTGCTTGCCTCCTCATTCTAAAAAGACAAAAACCAACAAGATTCAGACAAAACAAATAATAGACAGATAACCTAACGATTACATGAAAAACTAAATCAAGAAAAACTTATCAAAGATATAATCGAACCTAATTCACTGCAGTAGTTTCAAAGAAAAACACGACTAGGTCCACAACACTAATAACTTAGGCTCTGATACCAACTTTGTCATGACCCAACCAAGGAGTCATAATCGGCACTAGGGAATGAGAATTCTTTCGAATTCAGAACCCGTAGCAAGTCTTAAAAATAAAAACACATGCAATAAATAAATAAAAATACATTAGAATTAAAATTTAATTTGATATAAAAATAAATATTCAAATGTCATATCTTAATAAAATATTCATACAATATTTAGATACAGGTCTTTAAACCAAAACCACACTCTACAAATACAATAACATTACTACTACAGTTTTCTAGAGTATAATGAAAGTTTAAATAATAAAATTACATAATCTAGTTTGGGCTGAATATGACCGGTGTAAACTACTACTGGTGAGGTCTGAAGAAGATGAATATCTTGTAAAAAAAATATTGAGGGGAGTCAGACCTTATTGAGTGAATTATTATAATATATATACATGCAACCTAAGTCATATATAATCAAACATTAGTATATATATATATATATATATACAGGCATTTCACACAGATGCTAAAATTTGCTTTTATATATATAATAAATGTAGAAAACATTTATTAAATGAATGATAAAATAGAACCCTAAATATTTGCAACCTCAATCAAAATATCTCACTAGCCATACAAGCTTACTTAATTCCAAAGTAATTCTCTTATTCCATTGATAGTACACTTGCCTTGAGACACTAAGTTAATTGAGCTCCCGTAGTCTAATTATTAGTGTGATTGGCCCCAGGACACTAGGTTAACCGAGCTCCCACAATCACATTACTCATTCACATTAATTCTTATTAATCAAATAATCAAATTTCACCTCAAATGATTTTATAAACTCAACCCTAAAATCTATTGCACTGGTACGTACACAATCCTAGTGCAGCCCACTAGGTAGCACATTCTATCGATATCCTTCAATAAAATTGTATATTTATGGAAAATAATAAAATGCACAATTTAAAATATAATGGCATCCAATGAAGAAAATATACCAAAAATATACTAAAAAATATTCCAAATATATATGCCACATATATAGCAATACAAACCATAAATATACAAAAATATACCAATTATATATGCTGAGCATATGTCAAAATATACTAAATATATACCAAAACATACTAACCTATATATGTTACATATATACAAAATATATACTAAAAACATACTAAGCATATATGTCACATATATAGCAAATATACTAAAAGTATACCAAAAATATACTAAATCATTTAATGAAAAAATTCATGTTTAAACATATAATGAAAATATGTAAGCTCACTTTCATGCATCCTATATGCAATGCATATATAAAATAATAAGTCACAAGTTTACGCTCCTCGAGACAGACTCGACGGGCCTGGTCCAATAGGCCTCGGTCTCGGCGTACCTAAAAAAATAAATAATAATAAAATCAAAATAAATTCCTAACATATACTTCTAGGAATTCTAAAGAAAGACTCGATCTAAGAATGAAAACTTAACCATAAAACCAACAACTCAAGATTGACCCGACGTCACGTTTTATGATAGTTCTACCAAAAAAATCAGTAGAGTCTACTTTGTAAAACAAACATCTCTCTACTGAAAGTAGAGTTGATCTTGCAAAAAAACACACATCTATATACACAAAATCTCAACACCTCGGGTTAGAACCCCAAACTACACAAATTCCCAACTGAGGTTCACAATTCACAATAAAATCAATAATTAACAATAATAATAATATACTAAAAATCATTAAAATCCATCAATATCAATAAATAATCACAATACAATATATTTAAATAACAAAAACCTTAAATATAATTATTTTCACATTAATTAGATAAAATCTCAAATAAATTATATAATATTAATAAAAATTTGACTTTTCAATTATTTAACATAAAATAGTAAAATTCGTAATTAATTACTAAAATAGGTTATATATATAATAAAAATGGTTAAAAACTTATTTAATCACAAAAATAGTATATAAAATTATTATTTGAATATATTTTCAAAAATTAGTATTAATTAGTTAAAAATAGTAAATAATTCATAAAAATTATTTTAATACCATTTATTATTCCAAAATTATTTAAAACATATTATTTAACTATAATTTTAATAAAAATACATAATTTACCTATAATTCCAAAAGTCACATAATAGTAAATATTATTAAAAAATTAATCAAAATTACTAAAAATTAGTGAAAATTTATTTTCTCATTTTCAAAGCTAATAATTTAAATTAACTATACAATTTATCATAATTTCTATACAAAATATATAAATCACATAATTATTAAAAATTCAATAATTACCCATAATTGAAATAAATTAAAAAAAAACTAAAAATATATTTGAGAAGCTTAAGTTCCATATAACAACATTTCCAAAAGGATTTATCAAGAATCAAACACAATCAAGTTAAAAAAAAATAAAAACCTAAAATAGACATAACTAAAATTGAAGAAAACTCATAATCCGGACGTTGTAAAATTGAAACGACTTGAGAATCGAGAAGTACACGTCGAGAGGAGTCTAACGAGCCTAAAAACTTGAGCTAAATCGACCAAAAATTTCATTGGAGCTACAATAACTCTTACTGTGTTTTTTGGTTTTTCGGCGTTGATAAGGCTGCTGGAGATGGCGGGAAGGTGAGGGAGGAAGGTGGCAATGGTCTGGTGGCTACAGGTGCACTGGTGAAGCTTCTAGTGATGATCTAGTGGCTATAGGTGGCGCTGGTGAAGCTTCTAGTGGCGCTGGCAGAGCATCAATGGTGGAAGGAGAGAAGAGAAGAAAAAGAAAAAAGAAGAAGAAGAAAAATAAATAGGTGGGGAAGGGAGAGGTTGACCCAGTTTTTGACCACTTTATTCTTAATATATATATATATATATATAGACACACACACAATACTAGCTTATGCATATAATAATATTAATAGTAATAACAATAATGATAATAATAGTGATAATAACTTTAACAAAAATAATAATAATACTAATATCCAAATAATATCCTTTACATAAGAAAATGTTTAAAATAAAATAATTAAATAATATTAACCAATATTAATATTTAAAAATTTAAAATATTATTAACATTGCATATCTAAAAATATATTTTTATAATTTAAAATAAAGGGTCATTACAATAGAGGGCACTATTGCCAATATCATCGAGATTACGGGCATAACATTGAGGTCTACAGAGAACTGAAGAATGCTATAGAGAGACTGGTGCAAAATGGAAAACTCAGCAACTTCACCAACACATCCAGAGGAGCTAGGAATATGGATACATAAGGGTGAGATAGGCTGAAACCAAAGAAGGCTCGGAATGAACCAGCCGACGTCATCAACATGATTATTGGAGGAGAAAATGCCAAGAAAAGACTTAAAAGGAGCCGTAGAGAGGAAAGAGCCACCCTAAAAAAGAAATAGATTGTGTTTGATTTAGAAGACGGGGACCATTTTTGGCATCCCCACAATGATGCCCAGGTCGTAAGCACTTACATTAACAATTATTTGGTGAAGAGATTACTGGTCGATGATGGAAGCACCATTAACGCATTATCTTGGAATGCTTACAAATTAATGAGAGGCTCTGTCACTAACCTGAAGGCTATCCAGAATCCTATTACAAGCTTCTATGGAGGGACCATACAACCAATGGGAATTATAAAGTTAAGTCTGGAATTTGGAAATCAGGACATTGAAGAAACGAAAGTCATAAAAGCTTAATTCAATGTGGTGGACCTCCCACTGGCATACGATGGTATCATAGGATGGCTGGTACTTTATGAAACTGATGTAGTCACAAGTATCTGACACTTGACCATGAAGATTCCAATCGAAGGTGGAACTCTTACAATTTATGGAGATCAGCAGACAACCAAGCAGTGCTACCAGATGGAAATCAAACCTCAAATAGAATCATTCCCCCTAGAAACTTAGGAGATAGAGAAATAGGGAGCCAACCCTGAGCCAGTTGACGATGTTCAGACATTACAGACTACTGATGGAAAAATGGTAAAGATCGACAATGAGATTGATAGTGAAACTAAGTAAGGAATAAGTGAAATCCTCATTAAGCACTCAAGAGGTTTCACCTCTCGGGCATCCGATATTACAGGGGTAAATCCTCAGCTTGCCTCACACAGCTTGAAAATTAAACCAGGGATGAAGCCAGTGATCCAAAAGAAGAGAACTTTTGTATAGGAGAGGCAGAAGATAATCGCTGAAGAAATAAAGAAGTTGTTGGAAGCCGGGTTCATCAAAGAAGTTACTCACCCGGAATGAGTAGCCAACATAGTGCTAGTAAAGAAATCAAATAGCAAATATAAAATGTGTGTGGATTATACTGACCTCAATCGAGTATGTCCTAAGGATAGCTACCCACTGCCAATAATTAACTAACTAGTAGACTCCACTGCTGGCCATTGTTTCTATAGTTTTGTAGATGGAACACAAGGATATCACTAGATATCGATGAAGAAAGAAGATAAAGAGAAAACATCTTTCATCACATATGAAGGTCTTTACTGCTAGAAAGTGATGCCCTTTGGATTAAAGAATGTTGGAGCAACCTATTAAAGGATGATGAACCATGTACTCCAGGACCAGATAGGGAGAAATGTGGAAGTATATATGGATGATATTATTATTAAAAGCAAGCATGCAAGGTAACACCTTGCGGACCTCGATTAAATCCTCTAATTACTGAGCCAGTCCCATATCATGTTGAATCTGGAAAAGTGCATCTTTGGAGTCAAGACAGGAAAGTTCCTAGGATTCATGATATCCCATAGAGGTATTGAAGCTAACTTGAAAAATATGGAGGCCATTCTCAATATGAAACTTTCGAAGACTATCCATGAGTTATAAAAACTGAATGGCAGAATCACAACTTTGGGCCATTTCATCTTTTGCTCAGCCAAATGGTGCCTACTACTATTTTGAGCTTTAAAAATTCCAAGAAATTTGTATGGACTGAAGATTGCTGGGCAGCCTTTAAAGATATTAAAAAATTCATATCCTCACCACCCCTGCTCAGTAGGAGGAAATACTGTACTTTTACCTCTCCGTGTGCTGATAATCCATAGCTTCGATACTAGTGAAGGAGGAAGAGAGCTAGCAAAGTCTGGTATCCTACGTTAGTAAAGTACTATAAGATCTAAGATTAGGTACCCGACACTAAATGAACTGGTCACGACAGTCGTCCATGCATCCCAAAAGCTCGGACACTACTTCTAGGCTCATCCCATTGTTGTAATTCCAACTCCCCTTTGAGAAAAATTCTACAAAGGCCCGAGACATTTGGTAGGTTGGTCTAATGGTTGATATTACTCAGAGAATTCAACATCGAGTATGAGTCCCGGTAGTAGGTGAAGGCTCAAGCATTAGCAGAATTTGTACAAGAAATGACGCCAGAAGATCTCCCCGCCTCTAAAGCACCATAATGGAGGCTTTATGTCAATAGAGCTTCCTCCACTTAAGGATATGGTGTCGGGATTATCCTTAAAGGACCACACAAATTTTATATTAGATATACATCTCAAATAGGGTATAATACAACCAATAATGGTGCAGAATGCGAGGCACTCATCATGGGCTTAAAGTTAGCTACAAAAGTCAAAGCTGAGCATCTCACTATGCACTCATACTCTTAATTTGTAGTAAACCAGGTCAAAGGGACATTCCAAATTAAGGATCTAAGCATCTCTAAATACATTGGCAAAGTTATGCAGCTCCTAAAGAAGATCGAGCATGACGGGGGATAGTGGGAAATAGTACAGATCCCCAAAAATGAAAACTCTGAGGCTGACCTATTGGCCAAGTTAGCAACTGAAGACAATCAAGCATTTAGAGAAATGCAACTCACTGAAGCACTAAAAAAACCTAGCACCGAGGATTCAAAAATCATGGATGTACAAGAAATCCCGGAATGGATGAAACCGACTGTTCAATACCTGGAGAATGAGATACTTCCAGAAGATAAATTGAAAGCTTGGAAGCTGAAGATTAAGGTAGCCTACTCTTCTATCCATCACAGAGAACTCTACAGAAGATCCCTCTCACACCCATGGTCTAAATGTGTGTCTCCAGAAGAAGGGAATTATGTATTCAAGGAAATCAGGAAGGGATTTGCGGAGCACATGAATTATAATACATATATAAAAATAAAAATAAAAGAAAAATTTATAAAAAAAGAGGAAAAGAAGAAAAGTAAGAGAAAATAAAAATAAAAAAAGAGAAGGAGAAAAAAATAAAAAATAAAAAAGATGAAAATAAAAATTTAAATTGATAATAATAATAATAATAATAATAATAATAATAATAATAATAATAATAATAATAATAATAATAATAATAATAATAATAATAATAATAATAATAATAATGGCTAATTCTCCATTAATTAAAAAACGAAAAGAAAAAAAAGAGAAAGAAATGAAAAAGTAAAGAGAAAATAAAAATAAAAAAATAGAGAAGAGAAATGAAATAAAAATAAGAATAAAATAAAAATAGAAAAAGAGAGAAAGGAAAAAAGAAGGAAAAGAGGAAAATAAAAAATAAAAAATAAAAATAAAACAAGAAAAAAAAAAGAAAAAAAGCAAGCGTCCAACTGTTATTGAATATTAAAAAAATGAAGAGCTTAACAAAATAAAAATAAAACTAAAACTAATAGAAAAATAATGTAATAAAAAATAAAAAATAATAATGATATTGTCTAAATTTTCATTAAATAAAAAAAAAGAGAAGGAAAGACATGAAAATGAGAAAAAAAAAGAAAACAATAAATAAATAAGAGAAAATATTATGAAATAAAAATACAGATAAAATAAAAAGAAAAAAGAAAAAAGATGAGGAGAAGAAGAAAAAATAAAAAATAAAAAAAAGGAGAAAAAATGAGAAAATAATAAGGGGCAAAAGAGAAAATAAAGGGTATAGAAGTAAAGAGACTAATGTAAAAATGTAATAAATAAAAATTGTGTGCATTTTAATAAATAAGTTTAAAATTTGGGCTTTTTTTTTTGGTAAATTTCTCTTATTTCTTGAGGAAAAATCAGTTCATGGCCCATTTGACCAAGCCATTATCATTAGTTGACTTTGTAAGTTATTCTTTTCCAAATGGCCACCTGTGTTTTCATATACAAATTCTAATGTTCTTTTTTCTTTTCATTTTCAGCCTTTGTTCATACTTGCCAGTTGTATCCTTGCTAATTCCAGCTGTGCTTGCATATAAAGCTGCTATCCATACATACATACATACATACATACATACATACTTTCCTCTTTCTTTTTTTCTGCCTTTGCCATCTTCTTTTGCATATATTATTGCGATTCTGCAAATGCACATGTCGACAAGTAATATAGAAGTAAGTAGGGTATTGTTTCCTATAATAATTGATACCAAACACCTATTAATTTTAATTGTATATGTTTAGAGTTAACAATGGTGGTTTGATTAAAGCAAATACAAAACTGGACTAATAAATAAACTAAAGATTGGAACTCAAGCCATTGCTAATCAAAATAACAAAGCAAATAATCAATAGGAAAGGCACGTTATTGGGAGATAAAGCACCACATTTTCATTAAGTTAATTTGATATAATTTATCAACTTCTTAATGCATATCCCCGATTTTTCAACAAACATTGAGTTCTCTTTCTTAAGTAGCTACTAAAATCCACAACCATCAATCAAATGAGATTCATAAACATAGTTTAATTATCATTATCACTATGAATATAAACCTATATCAAGCATGCAAGGTAATAAGCAAAACCCATAAGAGAATTAGATTCGATTAAGCTTTCTTAAGACATTTAATCCATTTAACATGTATTTATGGGTCTATTAAATCTACTAACTCTTATTGCATAGATCTAAACTAAAGTTATGTCTAGCCATAATATAACATTCAGTCATATAAATAAACACAATATGCATTTAAGAAGTAACAATAAGCATCAAATCAACATTAAATCCAATAGGTCTCAAAATCCCAACAACATTCAACAACTTAGCCACTCATGACTAAGCAAATCATTATTCAATATTCAGAATTACAAACAAGGAAATAGAATTGGAAAGAGAGTGAGAAAATGTTATCTAAAAAGCTTGAATCTTCAAATGGCTCTCTTTCTCTCAGCTTCTTTTCCTCCTCTTTCTTCCTCTTCTTCTCTTTACTTTTCTTATATTTTTTCTCCTTAGTGAGAGAGTGTGATTATAGAATGTGTCTTTCTCCCTAAGTAATTCATGTATTCTGTCCTTTTTAGCCTTTTTCTAGAATATGTCCTTTCATCTTAGATTTTTCTTCAAACATTAGCATGTTTTATGCTGGAAGTGTGTTGCCTGCGATCATGCATAAACCACACTCATGTAGAATGGCCTATCGTGAAAGGGTCACAATCACACGAGTCCTATGCTCGTAATAGAAGCTTGGCCTAGCAGGAACCCACAATCACATATGAGGCATGATTGTAAAAGACTTGACATCACTTAGGGTTGGCATTTTGGCATCTCTATGATCGTGCATATAGCCGCAATCACGTCAATAGGTAGCTTTACTTCATTTTTTCTTTTTTTTCTCTTCTCCTCATCAATTCACCTCCTAACTCCTTTTCCTTATAAAAAAATAAAGAAAACTTAAAAGTATCTATTTCCATATGTTATACTATGCTAAATGTTAATAAAAATGTATGAATGCATGCAATAATAAGTCCTAAATCTATGTGTAATTTGACACTAATAAATACTCCTACATTTGAATCTTTACTTGTCCTTAAGTAAACTAAAAAACACACACTATCAAGGTAATGAACAAAGTGTATAACTCAAATTTCCTCCAACAAACAATTCAATATTCTCCTAATAGCTAGTTTATAAATCTTAAAGCAAGGTTGACAAATCAAGTTCAAAGTTGAAATTACCAAGTGAAGAGCATGTTATTTACTCATTATCACACAAAAATGAATCAAAATCTTGGGAAAGCACACATGAATGAAAAAGACTCCAATCTAAGGTGGTTTTATTTAGTATATAAAAATAAACTCTTATTTTTTTTTTCTTTTTACTTTATGCTTTTGCTTCCCTCTCTTGGTGGTTCCCTGTCTTTCCTAAACTACTCAATGTGAACACCTATAGAGGGTTCTATAAATACTCAGACTCTTTTATAAGAGCATTGAAGCAGATGGAATTCAAGTTCTTAAGCACAATTATTCTTTTTTTTTCTTTTTTTTAGAATGGAAAAGAGTGTTTTTACAATTCATTTTGCATACAATTGAAAATGACCTTAAAGAGGAGCTTGATTCAATCACAAAGCTAATTCCCAACACAATAATTCAAACTCATGATCAAGTAAGCAACAACATGCATTAGATTGATTAAAGGATAAAAAATTATCAACTAAAAAATGTCAACCAAGTTTAAAAGACATAAAACTAACTATTAAAAGAAGATTAAACACATAAGCTCGACGATATCATCAATATATATAATGTTCACCATAAAGATAACTTGTAAAAATTTCAAGTGTCAAGCATTAAAATTTCAAAAATTTGGGTCAAATTACACAAATATAATATGCAATGCATGATATACTCAAAATATACATATGATATACTAAAAATATAATAAATGCCAAAAATAATTCCCCTTACACTTGAATTGCACATTATCCTTAATGTGTGTATGGTACCTAAATGCAATAGAAGTATATTACATACAATGCACAAACATAACCAAAAATAAAAAATAAAATTCACAAGCAATAATGTAAACATGAAATGTATGGAAAAGTAAAATAAAAAGCAAAAAAAAATTAGAAAATAAAAGAAAAACTAAAACTAGGGAAAGGAGTTTACTCCCTTTATGGAGGAGAGGTCGAAGGTGACTGTTAAAGTTGGGATGACTAAGAGAGTTGGTGAGGTGTTGGAGGAGGGACATGAAGGTTTCGTTTGACAAGGGATGGTGATGGGAGATCCCCATGCCCTGTTTCTTTGAAATACTCCCCTATTTTGAAGAAATAGTAAGATTGGTCCTCCTCTATGTCCATCAGTCTTTCATTTAATTTTATGAACTTGTCCTCCACTAAATTTTTAAGTTTTTAAAAGCATGTATCCACAGATTTTTCAAAACTCTCAAATCCAGAGTTCACTGTTGCAGTTAAAAGATCCAACTTGTTTAACACTTGGGTCTTATTAACATAGGACGGGGCAGGCAACTGAAGAAATGGTTTCTATTCCTTTTCTTCTTCATTTTCTAGCTCTTCTTCCTCCTCTTCATTAACTTGAGGCAAAATTTTCGTCTTTGACATTGATTGCCTCAAATGGAAGCATTTTCTTGTAGTGGGTATAAGCACCCAATTTTGGGATGCAATTGTGCACATGTGTGCCGAAAGCCCCTATGATGAAAATCTAATCGAGAATTGATCTCTAGTGTCCAGTTTTGCAATTTAAAGAACTAAATTGCAACATTTTATGGATTTAATTGCAAAATTGGTTTTTAGGGAATTTGATTGTAGAAATTAGAAACTTCTAAGGACCTTTTTTATAATTTATTTTTTAAAATTAGTCGGCTGGCATTTAATGATGACTGGTATTATGTAATGCCGACTAGCATTGTGTAATGCCAATCAGCATTACAAAATCCCAATCAGCATTATGTAATGCCATTTAGCATTATGTAATGATGACCAACATTACACGATGAAAATTGGCATTTTGGAATGCTGATTGTGGTAAAAAGTAATTTTTTATGTTGATTTCATCTTTTTTCTAATTTTTCATTAGTCCAGGACACCACGTGTCCCTGCATGTGAGTATTTATAAAAAAAAATCCGTCACTCATCTTTTTATGTTAGTTTTGAAAATTCAAATTGAAAATCCAACACAACTTCTTGCGTGATCACAGGGGTTGGAGGTTGATGGGTTTAGCTTCAAAAGCCAGAGGGAGAAGGCTGTAAAAAGGTGGCTAGCTCAAGAGAGATAGAGAGGTAGAGTCTGTAAAAAAATGGAGAGAAGCAAAGGGGTTATGAAAAAATTAAAGAGAGAAAAAAGCCCTAATTAGCTATTACAAAAAAACATGTTATTTGCTTTTAAAAGTCCAGAAGATCAAGAAAAAAGAAATAAAGATAATCTCAAAACGATGAAAATCTCAATCTGAGGGGCATTCAAACAACATTTGCTCAACATCTTCTACTCTTTCTTTTTTTTTTGATTTGATTTTAATTTTATTTCTTGATTGAGTAGTTACTAATTAATTTTTTTTTGTTTTGATTGATGTTCTATGGTGCTTTGGGAATGAGGTTGGAGATATATGATTTTGGGTATTGACTATTAGAATAATCCATGGAATGCCATGGATTAAGATCTATAAAACCCCGTAGGATTTATGATTTCTACATTCTTTTAATTTTTGTTTTGTTTTAGGTTGTAATTAATTTGATTTTAATTTCTGCACAGTAGTTTGTAATAGCCCCAATAATGAAAATTAGTGGAATTTCAATTCTCTGCACTAAAAATTGATTAATAATCTAGGCTTAATTTGATAAAAGTCAATTAAAATTAATGATGGTAGTAGACTAATTTTAGGGTGGTATGAAATTGAACTAGGGTTTCTTAGAAAAATCATGTAAATTTATTGTTTTGATTTATTTTTGGTATGTTTGTTGGATTGGGCTTGTTTTTATGTCTTTATTCTCCTTGGGCCCTAAGCCCAAGTTAGGATAAAAACCATTTAATAAATAGGCTTAAAAATGGTTTTTAGGTTTTAATTAATTTAAAATTAATTTAGACCCATTTAGGTTAAATTAGATTGAAAGAAGTTAGTATTATGTACCCAGAATCTCCTAGTTGTGGTACTGGCTTTCTTTTAGATAATCGAGTACCACCATTTTAGAGTTGTCCTAATTAATACCCTGGGTGGTGACTCCTTATCTCTGCACCATGTCTTTGTGACAGTGTTTAGTGTGTTCTTTAGAGCCTTGAGCTCAAATAGTGTCACAATTGTGTAGATGATGGGGTTTAGGGCGCGTCCAAAATTTTAGCAACCGTGACACTGTTTAGGCTCATGGCCTTAGGGAACACACTACTATGTCACAAAGTCATAGCATGGAGAAGAGGAGTCACCACCCAGGGTAATAACTGGGACAATTTGATTGGTGGTACTCGATTCTCTAAAAGAAAGTTAGCACCACAACCAGGAGATTTTTGGGAACGGAATACTAACTTCTCTTAGTCTTGTGTTCATTTAGAATAATTTTATAAATGATTATTTCATCCTCTAATTACATGCAATTTTATTTAAACTCTATTTGACATCCATCTAACCCTAGGCATCTAGTCAATAAAATTACATATAGAAAATGCACTTAAGATAGCATTGTCCCTAAGTCTAAACTATGTTAATTTTATTAAAAGGTTAGCTAGATTAACATTTTATTTACAAGTGAGAAAAGGACTAAAGGTGGGCCTACATTTTTATTAATTAGTGAGCCTAGATCTATTTCTTTTACTTTGTCTAAAAAATGGGCTTAAGTCTATTTAATTTTAAAGGAAAGTTAAATTAATGGGCCTAAGTCTAACTTGGTTTTATTTTAAGTGAAATGTGGGCCTAGGTCTATTTATTTTAAAAGAAATGAAATTAAGTGGGCTTAGCTCAGTCTAAACAAGTTTTAATTAACTAAGTGGGCCTAAAATCTAATTAACCTAATGGGCCTAAATTGATTTTAATTATTTAAAGCCCCAAACCAATTTTTAAGCCTATTTAAAGTGAGTTGGACCTAAGCATGGGCTTGGGCCCAAAATAATATAAAAACCCAAAACATAACCCAAAATAAATAAAACATAAAAAAAGGATCAAATAAACATTTTAGTGATTTTCTAAAAACCTTAAATCAATTACATGCAAACCCTAAATTAAGCTATTGCCACCATTGATTTTATTTGATTTTTACCCAATTGAACCTAATTACTAATTGATTTTAAAAGTAGAAAATTAAATCTTTCACTATTCCTACTACTGGGGCTATTACAAACTACGTACAATAAAATAAAATAAAATAAAATCAATCAATTACATAGCCATGAATTAAAATAACTATATAGGATACCAAAATGTAAAATAAAGATAAAACCCTAAGTTCTACTAGAAAACAACACAGGTTCTTCCATGGCATTCTATGGACCTTCTGTTCAGTTTAAACACAGGCAACATCCTCCTTAATCCACATTTGGACATCAAAATAAAAAAACACAGAAATAAAAAGATTAGTAAAACTGAATTAAATAACAAAATATCAATCAAAAAAATTATGAAATAAAAGAGAGAAGGGAAAGAGAAAATGGAGTGTTGTGCAAATGCTTGTTTTAGACCTTTAGACTAGGATTTTCACCGTTGAAATTAAATTGTTATTGATTCTGGACTAGAACTAAAAAGAACAATGAATCACCCTTGTTAAAATGAACCGTATCAAGAAAACTAAGGCTTTGAAAGAACAAAAGAAATCAAAGTTCATCGGGTATAGGGCGTTCTCAGTAGCGTCTGGATTTTAGGGTTTTTTTGCACAGTCAGGTTTTTTGTATGTTGTTCTCTCTGGTCTTTTATTGTTGCTTAGGGTTTTTTCTCTCTGTTTTTTATCCCCTTTTTTGTTTTTTTTTTCTGCACGCACGTAGACTCTTTGCTTTTTAAAGTAGAGTCTGCCTGTGTACTGACTTCCCCAATTGCAGGAACATACTATCTCTTCAAAATAGACTAATAACAAAATTTGATTTTGAAAGCTCCTTACACATTTTGAACACGTCAAAAAATTTTACTGATAATAATAATAATAAAATTAACTTTTTAACCAATCAAAACACTGAAAAATAGATGAAAAAATTAAGAAAATAGGCGAAAAATTAAAAAAAGGACTTTTAACATATCGACATTGTATAATGCTGATCAGCATTATAGTTTGCCGGTTGGCATTACACCAATGTCGATCCTAATTTTTTTTAACTTTAGTTATCAAAAGACCCCTAAAAAATTGACTTCCTTGTAATCAAATCCTAAAAAATGTTGCAATTTAGTCCCTAGAGTCCAGAAGATCGACAACTGAGTTTAATTTTTGAATAAATTTCATCATAGGGGCTTATGTCGCAATTATGCAAAATTACATTCCAAAATTAGGTGCTTATAGGTTGTTAAAATCTTGGACGCTCGCTAAACCCCGCCGTCTATAGTGGAGACTCCATTGGGGTTAAGAGATGCTGATTCTACTTATGTTCTTTAGAATTATTTTATTAATTATTATTTTATTCTTGCATTCATTCTACATGTCCCTATTACCCTTATGATTCCATGATTCCACTAGCTTAATGGGGTTGTAAATTGGCTAACCATCACTCTTAGCCTTAACTCGGTTCAAGAGAGATTACTGGGCTCATTTGACTAGAGTCTGTAATGCAAGTCCTAAAGGTGGGTAGTCTTCTCTCAAGTTAGTAAAGGATGTCAGGTCCCTCTGACCTTAGCCTGTAACTCAAGTCCTAAAGGAGGGCATCTTGATAAGGGAACCTTGACTTTTTGGACCCTTACCACATATAATGACTTAGTTACTTCCCCTAGGATCTATCAAAAATTTCTTGTATGATTTTTTCCATGAGTTATTTCTATCTATAAAAGCCCAGGTCCATACTTTTGAAGCCCACTTAGGCTAATAAAGATTGGGCTAGACCTTTATACTTAGAAATGTTGTTTCCATGCTTATTACTATAAGTTATTTCTATCTATAAAAGCCCAAATCCATACTTTTAAAGCCCCTTGGGGTAATGAAGATTAGGCTAGACTACTTTAAGAGATACTGTCTTCACCTTTATACCTAGAAATACTATTTTTATGCTTTATTGCTTTAAGAGATATCTAGCATATGTGTCAGTCCTTGATATCCCCCGGTGATATTAAGACCAAGACAAAAAATCCTAGGATAAAAGACTCACCATTGAACACGTGTGTGGGAGGAATAAGGTTGGAAGGATGTATGTTGTACACTTTATTGATACTTGCTACTTGTTGTATAGCACGTGCATCACATATGCATGTATACATGCATCTCATTCATCATACTAATACCTTGTTTTGCAACCATCATAGATTCACCTGGGTCTTCTCGTATTTAGGGACAGAAAGGTGGCATACTAAGAAGAACGAGTCAGAGTCCTAAAGCCTTAGCAAAGGAAATCATGAACAGATTGGAAAGACTAGAAAGAAACCCTATCAACCCACTTTACTTAGAAGCTGAACCAACTTCACCTGAATATGAACAAATGGAACAACAGTAAGGGAACTGGACCTTAAAAGACATCAAGGGAGCTCTAATGGATAACATGAGGGCTATGATGCAAGATGTGCTGAGATAAGCACTATCTGGACTGATGCAACCTACTGCTATCACACCACTACCTATAATTGAATAACCACCTATTATTGCTACTGTCCCACCTGTTGTTGCTATTGTCCCACCTATTGTGGATGCTCAACTTGCTACCAACAATGCTAGGGGGCAACTTGCTATTAGAAACCCACTTACTATCAATGGGAAGCTTGAGAATGTTGAGAATTACATGGTTGAGAAGGCGAAGAAAGAATCCCTTAAACAAGTACATGACCACGAGTCAAAGCAGATGCCAGCACTGACCCAGAAGATGTCTAAGATGGAAGAGTTGATAAGGGGACAAGGCATGGGGTATTCATTTGACTTTGATGACATGATGTAGATGGAAGATGATAGGCTTCCTAACAAGCTCAAAATGCCATAACTGTAGAAATTTGATGGGAGAGGAGATCCAAGGATTCATCTTAGCCAGTACACAATAACCATGAGCACTACTAAGGCACCATTAGTAGTGATTACTAAGTTTTTTGTGTTATCCTTAGAGGGAATGATTGTAAACTGGTATCACGGGTATGAAAAATCTAAGAGCTAACTGGAAAGAAATGTGCACTACTTTTTTGAAATAGTATTATTATAATACTAGATTGGAAGTGTCCATCAGAGATCTAGAACTAACAAAGCAGAAAATCAATGAATCTTTCTCTGATTTCCTTACTGGATTCATGAATAAAGTAAGGCTAATGAAGAATAAGCTGGCCGAGAAGGATCAGGTTAGGATGATAGTTTGAAATGTGTCACCTAATCTAGTCGAGAGGTTATAGATGATGAACCTTAAAACTTTCATAGACTTGTATGATGATGGTCTGTAAGTAGAAGAGATTGAGAACCATAAGAAAAAAAGCTTTAGAGGCACTGAAACCCGAAACTACCCAACTAGGGGCACACAACAAGGAAGTACTAGCCGAGTTATGGAGGTACGCACAGTTTAGCAACCCCAAAGATTCTCTAACTTCAACCAACCACTCTCCAAAGTCCTAGAACGATTGATCTAAAAAGGCTTACTCTGACCCTTAACCTTCTCCAAACCACTTAATCTGAATGTCCTAGGCTACGACCCCAATAGCTACTCCAAGTTTCACCAAGTAGCTGGCCATTCCATAGACACTTGCATTTGCCTTAAACATAAGATCCAAAACCTAATAGACTCTAAAAAAAATCATAAACCTTAAAAAATCAAACTCCAACCCAAATACTGGAAATAATCCTTTCCCTAAATACCAAAATGTCCCACAATTGGCCACCATGATGATTAACTCAGGAGTGAGTGAAGAAGAAGTGCTAAACTCCTTTGAAAACCTAAATCCTATAGCTAATGCAGAATCTCCTGATGCCTTTACAAGAGTTGAGGATTTGCTGGGGCGGCCCTCAGGGAAATTTGACTTTAAGGTGTTCTATTCCAAACTGCCCTCTGCAGATATCCTAGTTGAATCAATTATGCCGTCAGGATGGAGTGATGAGTTTAATAACGAGAAAGAATCCAAAACCCTAGAACATTCAAGAGTTGAGGATTTATTAGGGTAGCCCTCAAACAAATTTGATTATAGGGTGTTCTATTCAAAGCCTGCTTCTAGTGATATACCTTTTGAGGGGATTATGCCCTCAGGATGGGGTGATGAATTTGGTGATGGGCCAACAAAGGAAGAGAATAAGGAGTCTCTAACTCCTAAATAGGGGATTAAGGAATTACTGACAGGACATCTAAGAAAGCTTAGCATGGAGGGAGATGAAGCCTGTACAGTAGAAGTATAGAATGATAGAAAGAGGGATAAAATCATCAGAGTTATAGACATCTAGTATGACTCTAAAAAAAAGAGTCCCGTTGGTCTGGATGAGTAGAGTGTTGACCCCAAAGTGAATCATGTCTCTAGAAGTGGGAGGAATTACAAGGCAATAGAAAAGAAGATTGAGAGAGTTGTAGAAAGAGAAAAGACAAATGTTGCAAAATTAGAAGAAGGGGAAAAGGAAGACCTGATTCTAGAACAATTGAAGAAGGATAAGGCAAATGTCAATATCTAGGAACTACTGATGCACAAGCAACCATAAAAGAGCTCTGGTGAAAGCTCTGTCGAACATGAACATTGAAACATCAACCACACCTGAGGTTATGGTAGCAAAAGTTATAGAAAAATAAACACAGGCTGATAACCTTCCTAGATGATGACATGCCTTTGGAAGGAAGAAATCATAAGAAGGTGCTATTTATCCCAGCTGAAGTAAAAGGGAAAAAGAACCAACTTTGCAATGGTTGATGATTATTCTTCCATTAATGTATGCCCATTGAAGATCTTACCTAACTTAGGTTTGAAAGCTAAAGACTTGACATATTCAAACCTTATAATCAGAGCCTATGATGACAACACTAAGAATGTGGAGGGGACATTCCAAGCTCTAGTTAAAACAGGACTTGTGGAATCAACCATTGAGTTCACTATACTGGATATACCAGTTACTTATGCCTTATTATTGTGAAGGCCATGGTTCCATGCTTTGGGAGGGGTACCCTCGACTGTGCACTAGAAGATAAAATTCCCTCATACAAGAGATGTAGTGACAATCGAAGTAGGAACCAATGCAGTTGTGGCTCTATACTGGAAAAATAGAAATAAGTGTGTGTTCCTCCCAGTTTTCAAATTACTGGGATATTTGATAGGACTAAGATGGAACCAAGGGTTGCAAAAATAATGGAGGGCATGAATTACCAACCTAGATGGGGGATAGGCAAGAATGAGCAAGGAAGTCCTAAGCTACCAGAATTCAAGAGTCAAAATGACACTAAAGGATTAGGGTGTGCTGAGACAGGATCTACTAGCAAAAGGGTAAGAAAGAAGAAGAAGGCTAAGAGAAATAAGCCCCTAGGGAGAGTTGGGCCATTAAGTGAGAATTTCATTAAGCCAAGAGAGGGCAAGTACTATATGGGTGCTAAGGAGTCCATTAATGTCACTGGAAAAAATTTTCCTGGGTTTGATATTTTCAAGGACCAGATTATGGAAAACTTAGTCGAGAGCAACAAAGAAGAAGTGATGAAGCAAGTAGTTGGAAGAATAAGGGATGCTGCTATCAAAAAGTTATTGTGTTTGCCACATGAAGAGGAGCCACTCTAGGATTTAGCTACTTTTATTACTGATAGCTTTATAATGTTTTTTATGAAGAAACTGATGTAATAACATCCGATCTATATGAGGATGAAAGCTGTGTTTTTCCTTTGGTCAATGATATGAATGTTAGTTTTTCTTACTTGTGTGATGTGCATCCTAATAGTTCTATGCATTATAATTTTAATCATTCATGCATGTTTGAAATTATTTCAATTCAATTTGATTCATTTAACATGGGCATGAATGATAATCCAAAGAGCATTTCTATATCACATGATGTAACTCTTGAAGAGAGGGAAAATTTTAAGAAAATACTAACAAAAAGAAAGGTAGTATTTGCTTAAACCTATGAAGACATGCCAAGTTTAGATAGGGACATTCTAGAGCATCACATTCCAATTCATTTAGAAATAAAACCAGTTAAACAGAAATTGTGCAGGTTGAGACCAGAATGGACTGAAAAGATAAGAGAAGAAATTGCTAAAAAAATTTAGGCTAACTTTTTGGAGGTAGTAGATTATCCTTAATGGCTAGCAAACATAGTCCCAGTACCCAAGAAAGATGGTAAGGTGTGAATGTATGTTGATTTCATGGATTTAAATAAAGCATGTTTGAAGGATGACTTCCCTTTACCTCACATCGATGTGATAGTGGATAGTGCGGCATCAAGTGCGATGTACTCCTTCATGGATGGGTTCTCTAAGTATAATCAGATAATGATGGCAATTATGGATAAGATTAAGATAGCTTTCATTATGGAATGGGGGATGTATTGCTACAAGGTTATGCCTTTCAGGTTAAAGAATTCAGGTGCAACATATAAAAGGGTAGCCATTGCTCTTTTCTATGATATGATGCACAAGGAAGTGGAAGTATATGTAGATGTTATGATGGTCAAGTCAAAAATAAGAGAGGAGCATTTTAAAGCACTAGAAAAATTCTTGGCACACATTGAGAGGTATAATTTAAGACTCAACTTGAAGAAATGCATTTTTAAAGTTACTGTAAAGAAGTTGCTGGGGCATATAGTCAATAGCAGAGGAATCGAAGTGGATCCAGATAAAATGAAAGCCATTTAGGAAATTCCAACACCAAGGATAGAGAAAGATGTGAGAGGGTTCATAGGTAGGTTACAGTACATTAGTAGGTTCATTGTAAGGCTTACGAATGTTTGTTACCTAATCTTCAAGCTTATGAGAAAAGATCAACCTGTGGAGTGGAATGATGACTGTCAAAGGGCCTTTAATAAGATAAAGGAGTATCTCACTAATCGACCTGCACTTAAACCACTGAGGGTAGGTAAACCATTTATCTTGTATTTAGCTCTAGAAGAAAAGCCAATGGGGGCAATGTTAGCACAAGAAGGGCTAGATGGGATAGAGCATGTAGTGTATTACCTTAGCAAGAAGTTCCTACCGTATGAAGAAATGTATGATTTAGTGGAGAAGACATGTTTGATAATGATCTGGGCAACAAGGAAATTAAGGCATTACTTTTAGTCTTATAGGGTTCAGGCCATTTCAAAAATAGACCCCTTAAGATACTTACTGCAGGCACTTGTTATAACCAAAAGGATGTCTCGATGGCTCATTCTTATCATGAAGGTTATTAAGGGATATAGAGTATATTACCATGAAGGTTATTAAGGGATGGGTAGTAGCGAAATTCCTAGCTTAAAATGCAGTAGAGGGCGATGAATAGTGGAGCCTAGAATTCTTAGATGAGAATCTAGCAATTGTAGAGCATCAAGAATGGAAGCATTATTTTAATTATGTAGTAAACAACAAAGGAGCTGAGTTAGGAGTGATCCTTATCACACCAGAGGGAGAAACCATACCAATGGCTAAGAAGCTATATTTTAAAGTAACTAATAATATGGTTGAGTATGAAGCGTGCATTCATGGAGTAGAAGCAGTGATGGAAATTGGAGCACAGGAGTTGTTAGTATACGAGGATTCTATATTGGTTATCAACCAGTATAATAAGGAATGGGAAGTGAAAGAGGAAAAATTAAAACCCTACATTTGCTATTTGAAAGCTTTAATAAATAATTTCACTAAGTGTCTCTTTATCCATCTATCAAGAGATGGCAATTAGATGGCAGATGCACTAGCAGCACTCTCTTCAATGTGGGATAGTGTGACTGGGTTGACTATGAAGCCATTAGTGATCATGAAATCAAAGGCTCCGTGTTATGGGGGTGAGAAAATTATGAGAATTCATATAGGGCCTCAAGAGAAGCCATGGTTTTACGATGTTCAGAGGTTCATTAAGGAAGAAAAATATCCAGATGAGGCCACTTCAAAAGAAAGATATGACTTGGGTGTTCTTGCATGTAATTTTGCAAATCATGATAAGGTGTTGTATAAGAGAATGTCAAATGGAATGCAGATTAGATGTCTCAAGAAAGATGAAGTGAAAGAGGTGATGAAAGAGGTTCATATAGGAGCTTGTGGTTCTCACATGAATGGGATAATCTTGGCAAAGAAGATAATCAGATAGGGATACTACTGGATGAGCATGGAAAAGGATTGTATTAGAACTGTGAGGCAATGCCATCAGTGTTAGATCTATGGGAATCTCAACCACCTTCCTCCAATGGTGCTGAATAGTTTTTCATCTCCTTGGCCTTTTGCGGCGTGGGGGATTGATATCATAGGAGAAATAAGGCCAATAACATCTAATGGGCATAAGTACGTAGTTATGGTAATTGATTACTTCTCTAGATGGGTAGAGGCTGAGTCTCTCAATGCTCTAAAGGAAAAATAGATGGCCCGATTTATCAAGAAGAATATCATTTGCAGATATGGGGTTCCACATCATGTAGTGACAGAAAATAGGGTTCAGTTTCAAGCAAAAATGATAGAGTTATTGCAAAAGTATGGGATTAAGCATCATAAGTCTTCACCATATCGACCTCAGGCTAATGGAGCAGTGGAAGCAATAAATAAAAAATTAAGAAAATCCTCTCTAAGATGGTCAAAACTTACATGGATTGGTATGAGTTTCTTCTCTTTGCCTTGTGGGGTTACAAAACTACAACCAGAACTACCACAAGCTAAACTCTGTTCTCCTTAGTGTACGGTTGTGAAGCAGTTTTGCCAAAAGAAACTAAGATCAAGAGTAGTTATGGAGGCTAAAATGCCCAAGAGTGAATGGACACAGAAAAGATATGATCATCTAGTATCTCTGGATGAGAAGAGGATGAATGCTTTGTTGCATACCCAGATATACCAAAAGAGGATAGTAAGGGCATTTAACAAGAAGGTAAAGCCAGGGAAGATAAAAGCTAGGGATATGGTGCTAAAAAAATCCAGTGTAGTGGTGTTTTATCTAAGAGGAAAGTTCAGACCAAACTGGGAAGGACCATACTTAGTCAAGTCAGTTCTGCCAAAAGGAGCTGCTAATATATTTTATCTTAAAGGGAATGAGTTCATGGAGCCCATTAACTTGGATCACCTTAAGAAATACTATCTATAAAAATAAATAAAAGTAGTATAAAGAAAATAAAAGTCCACTAATTAGAAAACCTAAAAAGGCTAGTCAGATAAAAATTAGGACATTCCCGTTGTTCAGAAAACTCGCAAAAGGCTGGCAGGCAAAAATTAGGGAATAAAATAAAATAAAAAGAGGTGCCACTGATTAGAAAACCCATAAAGGGATGATCAAGCAAAAATTAGGGAAATAAAATGTGAGTGAAAAATATTTAGTTAGAAAATCCGAAAGGACTAGCTAATAATAGAAGTTATGTCATGTGATGTAGCAAATGTACTCATTTTTGCCCTAATTAATGAATCTCATTGAAATTGAAATTTTGTTATGGCATTGCATGTTCTATCTTATTTATAATACATAAGCACTAGAAAGGAAAATAGAACATAAAAGATTAAGACTAGCTCTAGGAGACCATTTTGTTCTAATGGTGCCTAATGATTCTTCCTTTGAGATTAATCATGTAAAGCTTGAGTCCTCTTGTATCTAGAAAATATGGGTGGCTCTGTAGCTTGCACCATGACCTAGATTTGAAAAGTAAAAAGCCTGCTAAGTTGAAAACCTGAAAGGGTGGCTTAAGCAAAAGTTAGGGCATGCCTGCTAAGTTGAAAACCCAAAAGGGTGGCTGTGGATGGCAGGGTTTAGTGCAAGCCCAAGATTTTAGCAAATGCGATACTGTTTGGGCTTAGGGCCCTAGGGAACACACTACTATATCACAAAGATATAGTGTAGAGATGAGGAGTCACCACCCAGGGTAATAACTGGGATAAATTACTTCGGTGGTACTCGATTCTCTAAAAGAAAGCTAGCACCACAACTAGAAAATTCTAGGAACGAAATACTAACTTATCTTAGTATTGTGTTCATTTAGGATTAATTTATGAATTATTACTTCATTCTCTAATTACATGTAATTTTATTAAACCCTAATTTGAACATCCATCTAACCCTAAGGCAACTAATCATAAAATCATATATAAAAAAAAGCATTCATACAAGGTGCAATGTCCTTAAGTCTAAACTAAGTTAATTTAATTTAGAAGTTAGCTAATTCTACATTTTATTTACAAGTGAAGTGGGCTAACAAAGGACCTACATTTTTATCAATTTTAGTGAACCTAGGTCTATTTTTTTTAACTTATCTAAGGAAATAGGCTTGAGTCTATAAAATTTTAAAGGAAAAGTTAAATTAGTTGGCCTAAGTCTAACTCGATTTTATTTTAAGTGAAATGTGGGCCTAAGTCTATTTATTTTAAAAGAAATGAAATTAAATGGGCTGAGCTAAATCTAAATAAATTTTAATTAACTAGAAAATGGGCTTAAAGTCTAAATTAATTTTAAAAGAAATAAAAGTTCTTTATTGGGCTGAGCTAAATATAAATTGATTTTATTAATTAAAATGGGCCTAAATCCAATTAACCTAAAATGGGCCTACATTGGTTTTAATTAATTAATTAACCTAAACCATTTATAACCCTATTTTAAGTGAATTGGACCTAATCGTGGGTCTGGGCCCAAAAGTATCAAATAAACCCAAAAACAAGATCCAAAATAAATAATATATCAAAACAAATCAAATAAACAATTGTATATGATTTTCTAAAAAAACCTTAAATTAATTTATATACAACCCTAACTTTAATCTATTGCCATAATTGATTTTAATATAATTTTACCAAATTATACCCTAATTACTAATCAATTTTTAGTGTAGATAATTATAATTCTACTATTTTCCTACTATTGGGGCTATTACAACCTATAGTGCAGAGAATTAAAAGGAAATTAATTACAACCCAAAAATAATAGATGAATAAATAACACAGAGAAATAAAAAAAATCCTAAATTCTATGGGGTTTCAGAAGTTTTGATCCATGACATTCCATGGATTCTTTAAGATTACTATTCAAATACTGTACCAGAACCAATCCTTATTCCTATAGCACCAAAGAATAGAAGCCAAAAAATAAAGACAAAAGAACAAAATTTAATTAGTAATCAACTCAATAATTGAAACAAAGAGATTTAATCAAAAGAAAAAAAGAGGCAAATAAGTGAAATGGATGCTATGTAGATGCAGTTAGATGGCCCCTTAGACTGTGATTTTCACTGTTTGGAATTAGCTCTATAATGTCTCTTTCACGATCTTTGGACTAAAAATAGAATGCAATTTTATTTGGTTTTCTAGGGTTTTAAAAATAAAAAATGAGCAACTGAAGTTTTTGGCCTCCTGTAAAGAAATAAGTTTTACAAGTTCCAAAAAAGAAAGAAAGAAAAATCTTTACTACATTCAATAAAAATCAATCTCAACCCTTTTTTATAATAATTTTTCTCCTAAAAAAATGAAAGGCCCCTTTTGCAGACTTCTCCCTTAGCTTTTAAAACTAGGGAGCCAATCTCTTATGCACAAATGCAGGGTTTGGTTGCGCAACACCAGGAAGTTCAACATATGAGATTTTGATTTTTGAAAACACATATAGGATAGGATTCATTTTGAACAAAGTCTAGAGACTTCTTTAAACACACAGAGTTGGACACGTGTGTTAATTATGTCAAATTAACCAATAAGACACAAGAAGAAAAAAAAAGATCGAAATTATGAAAAAAAGAGAAAAAATTAGTGTAATACCGACTATTATTTAGCGAAATGTCGATCGATATCTGTCTAATGCCGATAAGCTTTAGGCCAAATGCTGATAAGCATTTGGCTAATGTTGATCAGCATTTAGCTGAATGCTAATTGGCATTTGACATGCCAAAGTAAATTTCCAAAAAAAACCTCCAAAAACTTTATTTTTCCAATTTAAACCCTAAAACTTATAATTCTTGCATTTAAACTTTAAAACGTTAGAATTTCATCCTTTAAATTGTGAAACATCAACACTAGAGATCAATTTCTCTATTAATTTCATCAGAGGGGCTTTAGTCGCATGCATGCACAATAGCATCGCAAAATTGAGTGCTTACAGTTGCCCCCCTTTGTCGCTGTTTACTTGAAAAATTATGGCAAAGCAATAGAAGCACCAAAATTTGGAAGAAAGAATCAGTATACTTAATTGTATCCTAACTAACAGATTTATACTTAAACTGCTTGTGAAATTTTAAGAAGTATGTTATGTTTTATGCTTCACCATATTTTTTGTGGAACGTTTAGTGAAACATATACAACGAATCTCGCTATAGTCCTTGTGGGATGTTTAGCATTTATGAATTTCATTATATTCCCTGTGGGACGTTTAATGAAATATGCAATGGTTTTCACTATATTCCTTATAGGACATTTAGGGATTATGAATTTCGTTATATTTCCTATCAGATGTTTAACGAAATATGTAATCACTCTCACTATATTCCCTAAGGGACATTTAGCAATTATGAATTTTGTTATATTCCCTATGGGACATTTAACAAAATATGCAATGGTTTTTGCTGTATTCCCTATGCGACGTTTAGCGATTATGAATTTTGTTATATTCCTTATGGGACGTTTAACAAAATATGTAATGACTCTTGCTATATTCCCTGTGGGACGTTTAGCGATTATGATTTAGAAAAAATGCGCTATAGTTCTTATGGAACATCTAGCAGCAACACCATAACTACTATGTAGTGTTTGGTGATTTTAAATATTTGAAATACTGATGCTATGACTGCTATGTAGCACATAACATATTGAATTTGAAATTCATGTAATGACTACTATGCAGCACATAATAAAAATAACTTGAAATTCTTGTTACTGATTTTGTGTAACATATAACAAAATGAATTTTGAGATTCTTTATCTAAACGATGCATGTAAAATGAAAAAATTGAATTATGTATTTATATTCCATATTCTACACTTGACCAAGAATTCAAAATAAGTACAGAAAAATGTATGCAATTAATGATTAATGATGTGGATTTTAATGAATTAATTAGGAACTAGTTCCTAATTAAAATGTAATTGTGGACTAGATTGCAAAGAAATAACTTGAATTTAAATGCAAGCATATCCAAGGGACTAAAATGAACATTTTCCATTTTATTTATTACTTCCCTTTTGCATATCTTATTCATTCCTCATTCTTTCTTCATTTTATTTCATTTTCATTTCCTTTTTTTGCATTAATTTTCATTTCTTGATTTCTTGATCATTTGATGTCCGATCTGCAGTCTGTTAGATCCTATGGCTGACCCATAACACAGAGTATATAGGAAAGTAGACATTCCAATAGACCCAGGCATTCAACCGATTTGTTTTCCTCAAAACAACCTTAGACTTTGAGAAGGCTCTTCCATTCTTCCTTTGACTTGCCTACACCTCCATAGGTGTACAAATGTTGGTAATGAGGTAACATTTCCTCATTTCTACTTATTCTATTCATTACTATGCTTCTATCAGCTTGACACAAGTTTAATCATTACTCCTTATTTGCTTTGATCGAGCGGTGGATGGATACTATCCACACTTTCCACACCTATGTAGGCGAGCTGACAATTTCTCCTATGAGTTTTTCTGCCATTACTAGGATTGCCTTTGGGGGTAGTCCTATTCCTTTCGACATCAGCTATTATAGTCTGCCTAAATACGCACAGAGTTAGTATGTGTATGACTTGATTGGGTTCATTCCGATATGGAAGAATCAAAAGAATGTTATTCTTTCATCTCTGGTCGAGGGATTCAAACATCTTCCTACTACTACCCCTTATCAGATTGCTCAAAAGATGAGGTTTCTTCTCCTGATTTTGCTAGACATGACCCTTTTTTGCAAACTGGTCATGAGGTCAGCATTGCATTTTTGCACGACCCTTTTGTACGAGACCCTTCTCTGCAACATTTCTTTGCATTACTTGTCACTATCCCTCGCTTTTTATATGACTTGCTGATTTATTTTTCTTTTCCTTTTAGATATGGAGTATAGAGATTAGGTTGATTTGGGGCTTTGATCCTATCATTTCTAATAGGAGTCTCCCTCTGATGCAGAGATGGGGCTCCTCTCGTTAGCTAGCACTGGGAACACTCTTCAGACCTATTATGATTAGCTGAATACCATTAGAGTGGTACTTGGTAAGAAAGAAAATTCATTAGTGTTTCATCATTTAAAAAAATAAAATTTAATTAACAAGATTTTACAGATTAATTTTGATCATTGGCGGGAGCTGATAATGTCCAGAGATATAACTTCATGGCTGGTGCAGTATGGCTTGAGTCTATGAGGATTCTACTTCCTGGCTATGGTTATCAGATGTGGTATCTGGGAGAGCAAGTTTATCACTAGTCTTATGGACCTTCTCAATGTCGCATTCCTTCTGATATCCTTCCTTTACTATTGCAGAGCTCACATCTGAGAGGTTCAGAGTTGATAGAGGCACTTTAGGGATATGATGCTTCAACCTTCCTTGAGCGATCATTACATTACTAGTGTTTCATCCATGAACATCTCCTGGAGCATATTCCTATTGATCGTGCTGAGGTAATTTGTGATCATTTCTTCTATTCCTTTTGGGATTCATGCTTCATTAATTCTTTATTCTCAGTTTGAGGAGATTGGCTCTCTTATTGATGACGTGATGGAGGAGGAGACTGAGACTGCTAAGGGGACTGAGACCATTCCTGAGTCTGAGACTATTCTTGTTGTTAATATTGCTCCTGATTTTGAGGGTCCTAGGTCCAGACCTAGCCATGCACATTCTGATAAGTATATTAGGACTAGTCGCAATGGGGCCTTTGCTAGTGTTACTCTTGGTAATGTTTCTCTCCCATATAGGTCCATGTTCTATTGGGCTCTTATTATTCAGACTCCAGTTAAGCAGCAGATGCATTTTGGCGATGCTCAACTTCCTAGCTTTTCCCTTATGGATACTTCTTATGTGAGTCCATTTGACTTATTTCTTGCATCAATCGGTACACTTGATACTGATATTAGTAAAAATTTTTACAAAATAGGTTCTTCAGACACAGGCAGAGTACGTATATGGACTTGCCTCATCTTAGAGATTATTCACTATATAGGTCACAAACAGTTGGTAGGTAAGTATATATACTGAGAAAATGCAGAATGTATACATGTAATGCATGTAATGATGTTTTCCTAATCATGATAGAGTTATGCTGGCATTTTGGAGCACAAGATTGAGAGGCTTTGATAGCAGCTAGCCAGTTTGAGCCTTGTTCCATATGGTACTAGGTCTTCTTTTGTTAGACCTTTAGATACCTATCATCGTGATGATCCTAGTAGAGGATGGAGCACATGGCCCTGATTATGGAGCTTGATATGGCTGATTTAGATTATCCATATTTCTAACTTTTGGTGTACTGTCCATGTTGTACTTTGCTCTATTCTTGTGTACTTTGATGACTTGAATGGATTTCAAATTTTTCCTTTTCCTAAATTAAACTTGTATAAATAGATGCCCCTAGTTTGTTTATTTTTTTAGCATCATCTTTATCTAGCTATCCATTTATCTTTATCTAATTTCTATTATATTTATCAATTATCTAATTATCCACTATCTTTATTATCTATTATCCTTATTTAAGTTTATCAGGAAAGGAAAATCTAAATTATACTCAACCTCAAACTCTTTCCTATATAAACAACTAAAGAGATCTTGTTTCATTATTCTTTTTCCTTTTCTCTCTTTTAGCATGACTCAAGCCTCTCTCCATTTGATGAAAAGGTTTCTCAAGAATCTCAACGGTGATGACTGGAACAAGCTTCTGCCCTTTCATGTCAAGCCTTTGAAATCTCTCCAACACCTGAAGATAAATGGCAAATTTTTACATGCTGCCACCACTTTTTGGAGTTCTACAGATCATGTTTTCAAGTTTAACGGTTAAGAACTATGTCCTATGATTGAAGAATTTGTTGCTATTCTAGGATATCCATTCAATTCTACTACAGTTATTGCTCTTCTTGACTTAGGTATGCAATTCCCAAATAATCTTGTAGCTTTCTTTGATATGCCCCCAGATGATATTCATCTTCTTACCCATAACCCTAGAACTATTAACCTATCTTCCTTTATTATGGCATGTGAGACTAAAGATAAAAATAGTGCTACTTGGACTAAAACAATTGCTTTCTATCTTTATGCTTAATTCCTCTGGTCTCTTCCCATGGAGATGCTGATACCAAGATTATGAGTATTTTGGAGCAAGTGGAAGCTAGATCTGACCTTATGCCAGTTATTCTCGCTGAGACTATCATTGGGTTAGATAACTTCTAGACCCATTACCATCCTTTGGGCAATTTAATTCTCCTTTAGGTATGTAACTTAGGATTATTTATTTATTTATATTTTTTAGCCTTAACTTTTGTTTAAGCCACCCTTTTTGGGTTTTCAACTTAGTAGGCTTGCCCTAATTTTTGCCTAAGCCGCCCTCTCGAGTTTTCAACTTAGCGGGCTTTTAATTATTTTGACTTTTACTTTTTTTAGATTTGGCTGTAGGAGAAGTTAAGCTTGCTTACTACTCCTGCAAATCCTTTATCCTATTAACCGTCCATTGAAGATGAAAGACAAGCACACCATAGACCAATAGGTTGATCGGCTAAAGGGGATCACAGATTTTGAGATCATCTGGGTCTGCCCTTGGTGGAGACTGAAGTTTATGACCATTGAGCTGTATGATCATTGCATTTCTCTTCCTTCTTCACTCCTCTACATCTTTATCGCCAGTATGGTCACCCACAGTTCATTATCATTGTCTCAAATGATTTGAAGGTTTTCCCTTGAGACAAGATGTTTTAGATAAGATCAGGAACTTATGGCCTCATAGGTCTCTTGAAAAGAACATACTTTTGGATGCTAGTACTGATGAAAAATACAAGACTTGGGTTGTCATTCAAGCCACTGAGCCCCCAGGATTTTCTATATATAGGAGGACTCAAGCTTTACATGAAGAGTCATAGAAGAAGAAACAAAGGCATAGTTGAAAATGGTCTCATGAGCTAATTAGACTTTTATGTTATGTTTTCCTTTTTAGCACTTATGCATTATAAATAACATAACACATGCGATGTCAAACAAAACTTCTGTTTCAATAAGTTCATTAATTAGGGCCAAAATGAGTACATTTGCTACATCATATGATATAACTCATGTTATCAGCTAGTCCTTTTGGATTTCCTAACTGAATATTTTTTGCTCACATTTTATTTCCATAATTTTTGCCTGATTAGCCCTTTGCAGGTTTTCTAATCAATGGGATTACTTTTTTTTTATTTATTCCCTAATTTTTGCCTGTCAGCCCTTTGCAGGTTTTCTGGACAACGGGAATGTCCTATCTTTTGCTTGACTAGCCTTTGCAGGTTTCTAGTTAGTGAACTTTATTTTCTTTATACTACTTTTATTCATTTTTTACAAGTAGTATTTCTTGAGGCGATCTAGATTAACAGGCTCAATGAACTCATTCCCTTCAAGATATGATATCTTAGTAGTTCCTTTAGGTAGAACCGATTTAACTAAATATGGTGCTTCTCATTTTGGTCTAAATTTTCCTCTCGGATCAAATGCCACAACCTTAGACTACTTTAACACTACGTCACCAGCTTTGATCTTTCCAAGCTTAACCTACTTGTTGAATGATCTCACTATCTTCTCTAATATATCTGAGTATGGAATAAAGCATCCATCAGTTTCTTGTCCAAAGATACAAGGTGAGCATATATCTTCCATTCCCATTCACTCTCAAATCTTTTAGCTTCCATGACCACTCTCAAGGACTTGATTTCATTTTCTATAGGAAAAACTACTTCACATCCATACACTAATGAGAACAGTGTTTGGCCTATGGTAGTTTCTAGCTATAGTCCTGTATCGCCACAAGGAGAAAGGAAGAAATTCAGACCAATCCTTGTAAATCTTAACTAATTTAGAGAGGATCTTCTTGACATTTTTATCATCTGCTTCCACTAGTCTGTTAGCCTAAGGATAATAGGGTGAAGATTTATGGTGCTCAATCTTATACTTATGTAACAACTCTGTTGTTTTTGCTTGAAATTCCCCCATTATTTGTCATAATATGATGCAGAACCCTATATTTGCAAATAAGGCTCTTCTCAATGAATTGTGCCATTTATTTTGCTTTTCGAGCATTGAAGGATTCCGTTTATACCCATCTCAAAAAGTAATCAATTGCCACCACTATGTACTTATGCCCATTTGATGTTGTTAGCCTTATTTCTCCTATAATATCAATCCCCCATGCTGCAAAGGGCTGGGGAGATGATAAGCTATTTAGCACCGTAGGAGGAAGGTGGTTAAGATTCCTATAAATCTGGCAATGATGGCACTGTCTTATTACTATGATGCAGTCCTTTTCCATACTCATCCAGTAGTACCATTGTCTGATTATCTTCTTTTCCAAGATTATCCCATTCATGTGAGAACCACAAGCTCCTGCATGGATTCTTTCATCACCTCTTCAGCTTCATCTTTCCTGAGACATCTGAGCTGCATTCCATTTGGCATTCTTTGGTATAATACTCCATCATGACTTGCATAATTTTATGCAAGAACATGAAGAGCATATTTCTCATTTGAGGTTGCTTCATCTAGATACTTTCCTTCTTCAATGAACCCTTGAATGTCATAAAACCAAGGCTTTTCTTCAGGCACTATTTAAATATTTATAATCTACTCACCCCCATAACATAGAGCTCTTGACTTCATCATTATTAAAGGTTTTATAGCCAATCTAGTTGTACTATCCCATATTAAAGAAAGTGTCACTAGTGCATCTGCCATTTGATTATCGTCCCTTGATAAATGGATTAAGAGACACTTAATGAAGTTCTTTATTAAGGCTTTCAAATAGTAGATGTAAGGCTTTAACTTTTCCTCTTTTACTTCCCATTCTTCATTAGCCTGACTGATGACCAACATTGAATCTCCATATACTAATAACTCTTTTGCTCTAGCTACCATGGCTGCCTCTACTCTGTAGATACATGCTTTATATTCAGCCATGTTATTTGTGACCTTAAAATCTAACCTTTTGCCCATTGGTATGGTTTCCCTTTCTAGCATAATAAAAATCACTCCTAATCCAACTCCTTTATTGTTTACAACTCCATCAAAATAAAGCTTCCACTCCCGATATTCTACAACTGCTAAATTCTTATATAGAAACTCTAAATTCCACTATTCATCTCCTTATACTGCATTTTGAGCTACGAATTCCGCTACTGCTCTTTCCTTGATTACCTCTATAGTAATGTACTTTATGTTAAATTTTAGTTAGGAGTACCAGCCATTGAGACATTTTTCTAGTTAAAGCATATGCTTGATAGGACTGAAAGTAATGTCTCAATTTTCTTATTGCTTAGATCATTATCAAACATGTCTTCTCTACTAGATCATACTTTTCTTCATATGGTAGAAACTTTTTGCTAAGGTAATACACTGTATGCTTTACTCCATCCATTCCCGCTTGTGCTAACATTGCCCCCATTGTGTTCTCTTCTAAAGCCAAATATAGGATCAATGACTTACCTTGTCTTGGTTGTTTTAGTACTGGTAGATTGGCAAGGTATTCTTTAATCCTATTAAAGGCCTTCTGACAATCATCATTCCATTTAACAGACTGATCTTTCCTTAAGAGCTTAAAGATGGGGTTATAAATATTAGTAAGTTTTGCAATGAACCTACTAAGATACTGCAACCTACTAAGGAATCCTTTTACTTCTTTCTCTATCTTTAGTGTTGGCTAGATAGCTTTCACCTTATCTAGATCCACTTCAATTCCTCTACTACTCACTATATGTCCTAGCAACTTTCCTGAAGTAACCCCGAAAATGCACCTCTTTAGGTTGAGCGTCAAATTGTATCTCTCAATTCAAGCCAGGAACTTGTCTAAAGCTTCAAAGTGTCCTTCTTTTGTTTTTGACTTGACCATTACGTCATCCACATATACTTCCACCTCCTTATGCATCATGTCATGGAAAAGAGTAGTAGTTGCCCTTTGATAAGTTGCTACTGCATTCTTTAGTTTGAAAGGCATCACTTTATAGTAATAGGTCCCATATTATATGATGAAAGCTATCTTGATCTTGTCCATGACTGCCATTATTATCAAATTTTATTCGAAGAATCCATTCATAAAAGAATACATTGCACTCGTTGTCGTGCTATCAACTATTATGCTAATATAAGGTAACAAGAAGTCATCTTTTGGACATGCTTTGTTTAAATTCCTAAAGTCTACACACATTCACACTTTACCATCTTTCTTGGGAATGAGTACTATGTTTGCTAGCCATTGAGGGTAATCTACTACTTTTAGAAAATTGGCCTGTATTTGCTTAGCAATTTCCTCTCTTATCTTTTCAATCCATGCTGGTCTTAGTATGTGCAATTTGTGTTTAACCAATTTAATATCTGGATGAGTTGGAATGCAGTGCTCTGGTATCTCCCTGTCTAAACTCGACATATCTTCATAAGTCCAAGCAAATACTACCTTTCTTTTTATTAATATTCTCTTAAAATTTTCCCTCTCTTTAGGAGTTACATCATGTGATATAGAAATGTTTTTTGGATGATCATTTGTGCCCATGTTAAATGAATCAAATTGAATTGAACTAATGTCAAACATGCATGAATGATCAAAATTATAATGCATAGAATTATCAGGATGCACATCACACAAGTAAGCAAAACCAGCATTCATATCATTGACCATGGGAAAAACAGCATCTTCTCCCTTATAAAGACTGGACATTATACATCAGTTTCTTTATAGAAAACATTAGTAAAACTATCACTAATACTAGTGGCTAAATCCTGGGGTGGCTCCTCTTCAGGTGGTGGACATAGTAGCTCCTTAACAGTAATATCACCCATCCTCTCAGCTACTTGCTTCATAACTTCCTCCTTGTTGCTTGATACTAGATTCTCCATAATATGTTCTTTGAAAATTTCAAATACATGGATGTCCTTTCAAGCCACATTGACGGATTCCTTGGTGCCCAAATAGTATTTACCCTCCATTGGCTTAATGAAGTTCTCACTCAACGACCCAATTCTTCCTAAGGGTTTGTTTCTTTTTACCTTCTCCTTCTTTCAGACCCTTATACTGGTAGGTCTTATCTTAATACATCCCAATCCTTTTGTGTCATCCTAGGTCATAAAATTTGGGAGCTTGGGACTTCCTTGCTCATTCTTTCCCAACCCTCATTTGGGTCAATAATTCATGCTCTCCATCATTTTTGCAACTTTAGGATCCATTTCTATCCCATCGAATATTCCAGCAACTTGGCAACTAAGTGGAACACATACTTGCTTTTGCTTTTCCAGTATGGCTACCACATTTGCATTGGTTCCAACTTCTATAGTCACAACATCTCCTTCATAAGGGAATTTTATCTTCTGATGCACAATCAAGGGTACTCCTTCTAGAACATGGAACCACAGCCTACCCAATAGCAAAGCATAGGTGACAGGAATGTCTAATACAGTAAACTCCATAGTTGACTCCATATGTCCTATTTTAACCAAGCCTTGGAATGTTCCCTCTACATTCCTAATGTTGTCATCATAGGCCATAATTATAAGGTTTGAACCTGTCAAGTCATTAGCTTTCAGACTAAAATTAGGTAGAATCTTTAACGGACACGCATTGATAGCATAACCATCTCGACCATCACAAAGTTGGTTCTTTTCCCTTTTACTTCAGCTAGGATAAATAGCGCCTTATTATGATTTCTTCCCTCTAAAGGCAGATCATCATCTAAGAATATTATTAGCCTATACTTCTTTTTTGTAACCTTTGATATCATGGTCTTAGGTGTAGTTGTCATTTCAATATTCATATTCAACAGAGCTTTGACAAGTGCTCTTTTGTGGCTGCCTGAATGCATTAATAGTTCCCAAATGCTCACATTCGTCTTAGCTTTTTTGAACTTTTCTAGGATCAAGTCTTCTTTATACTCTTCCTCTACTTTTGCATCTTTTGTTTGTTCTCTTACTATGATTTTATTTTCGACTGCCTTATAATTCTTTCCACTTCTAGTGACATGGTTTACATTGGGGTTAGCGCTCCACATATTAAAGCTAATGGAATTCTCCTCGTTAGAGTCATACCAGATGTATACAACTATGATAATTTGATCCCTTTTCCTGTCTTTCCATACTTCCACTATGCATGTTTCTTTCCCTTTTAACTTCTGTAGATTAAGCTTGCCCATGTGTTGGCTTAGCAGTTCTTCAACCTCTTCCTGAGACTATTTAGGAGTTAAGGATTCCTTATCATATTCAAATTTATCACCCCAACCTGTAGGTACAATCTCTTCCAAGGATATATTACTTGAAACTAGCTTAGAGTAGAATACTCTATAGTCAAACTTGCCTGAAGGTTGCCTTAACAAATCTTCAATCCCTCTTAAGGGCTGTTCGGGGGTTTTAGATTCTTTTCCTTCTTCCATAAGCTTATTATCAAATTTATTACCCCATCCCGAGGGCATTATTAACTCAACAGGGATATTAGCAGAGGGTGGCTTAGAGTAGAATACTTTGTAGTCAAACTTGCTAGAGGGCTATCCTAATAAATCTTCAACTCCCCTGGAGGCATCAAGAGATTCTCCATTGGCTATTAGGTTTAGGTTTTTAAAGGAGTTTAGTGCTTCTTCTTCATTAACTCCCGAGTTGATCATCATGGTGGTTGGTGGTTGGACATTTCGGTAGTCTAGGAAAGGGTTATTTCTAGTGTTTGGATTAGAGTTGGATTTTTCAGGATCTTCAATTTTTTTAGAGTCTATTAGGTTTTGGATTTTATGTTTGAGGCGGATACAGGTATTTGTGGAGGGGCCGGCTACTTGGTGAAACTTGCAATAACTATTAGGATCATAACTTGGGACATTTGGGTTAATTGGTTTGGAGAAGGTTAAGGGTCGAAGTAGGCCTTTATGGGTTAGTCTTTCTACGACTTTGGAGAGTGGTTGGTTGAAGTTGGAGAATCTCCTGGGTTGCTGAACTGCATGTACTTCCATCGCTTGACTAGTACTTCCCTTTTGTATGCCCACAATAGGGTAGTTTTTAGTTCCAATGCCTCTATAGCTTTTTTTCTTATCATTCTCAATCTCTTCTGCTTGTAAACAGTCATCATACAAGTCTATGAATGTTTTGGGGTTCATCATTTGCAATCTCTCTACCAGATTAAGTGATACATTTTGGACTACCATCCTAACCTGATATTTCTTAGCTAGCTTATTTTTCATTAACCCTGCTTTATTCACGAAACGAGTCAAGAAATCAGAAAAAGACTCATTAGATTTTTGTTTAGTAAATTCTAGATCCCTAATGGATACTTCTAATATAGTATTGTACTCATTGTTTTAGAAAAGCAGTACATAACTCCTTCCAATCAGCCCTGACAGATTTCTCTAACCTATGATACCAGTTTATAGCCATTCCCTTTAAAGACAACACAAATAACCTAGTGATCACTACTAATGGGGCTTTAGTAGTGCTCATAGTTATAGTTTATTAACTCAGATGAATTATGGAATCTCCAGTTCCATCAAACTTATATAGCTGAGGCATTTTGAATTTGTCAGGCAGCTTGTCACCCTTTATTTGCAGCATATCATCGAAGTTGAATGAGTATCCTATGCCTTGTCCCCTAATTAGTTCTTCCATTTTAGACATTTTATAGGTTAGTGCTTGCATCTGCTTGGACTCAAGGTCTTGTACCAGTTGTAGTGATTCTCTCTTGGCTTTTTCTACAAGGTAATTTTTAACATCTTCCACTTTCATATCAACGATAGGTGGATTTCTGGTAATAGGTTACCCCCCAACATTATTGGTAGCAGGTGGAGCATTTGTGGCAGGTGGGATAGTAGTAGCAACATGTGGTTGTTCAAGTGTAGGTGGTGGTATAATAACAGCGACAGGTAGCATTAGTGTAGTTAGAGCTTGTCTCAGTTCATCCTGTATCCTAGCCCTCATGTCATCCATCAGAGCTCCATTAATGTCTTTTAAGGTCCAGTTCCCTCCTTGTTGCTGTTCCATTTCTATAGGCTCAGTTTAGGTTGGTTCAGCCTGCAAATAAAGCAGGTTGATAGGACTTCCCTCTAATCTATGAAGCCTGTAAAGGATTTCTTTTCCTAGGGCTTTAGGACTCTGACTTGCACTTTTTAGTCTAGTACCTTTTTGTCCCCAAATATAAGAAGACCTAGATGAATCTATGATGGCTACAAAATAAGGAATTAGTATGATGGATGAAGTGCATGCATGCATGTATGCATAATGCATGTGCTATACAGCAAGTAGCAAGCAAGCAAATAGCATGTAACAAGTATCAAGAAACAATCAATAGGCAACATGCAAGCATAAACCTTCCAACCATATTCCTCCCACACATGTATTCAATGGCGAGTTTCTTTTTCTAGGATTTTTGGTCTTGGCCTTAATATCAATAGGGGATATTAGGGATCAACACGCATGCCAAATCTCTCTTAAAGCATTAAAGGCATAGAAACAACATTTCTAGGTATAAAGGTCTAGCCCAACATTTATCACCCCAAGTGGGTTTGAAAAGTATGAGCTTGGGCTTTTATAAATAGAAATACCTCATGGTAAAGAAACACAGAAGCAATTTAGGTAAAGCCTAGGGGAAATTACTAGGCCATTATATGTGGTTAGGGTATGGTAAGAAATCAAGGTTCCCTTAGCAAGATGCCCTCCATTATGGACTTGATTTATAGGCTAAGGTTAGAGGGGCCCGACATCCTTTACCAACTTGAGAGAAGTCCACCCCCCCTTTAGGACTTGGGTTACAGGCTTTGGTCAGATGAGTTTGGAAATCTCTCTTGAATCGAGTTAAGGTTAAGAGTGATGGTTAGCTAATCTATAACCCTATGAAGCTAGTGGAATCATGGAATCATAAACCAATGCCATCGGGTAAGTAGGGACATGCAAAATGAATGCAAGAATAAAATAATAATTAATAAAATGGTCCTAAAGAACACAAGTAGAATTAGTATCTCTTATCCCTAATGGAGTTGCCATTGTGGACAGTGGGGTTTAGTGCGTGCCCAAGAATTTAGCAACCGCGACACTGTTTGGGCTTAGTGCCCTAGGGAACACACTACTATATCATAAAGACATAGCGTGAAGATGAGGAGTTGCCACCCAGGGTAATAACTGGGACAAATTTCTTTGGTGGTACTTGATTCTTTAAAAGAAATCTAGCACCATAACCAAGAAATGCTGGGAATGGAATACTAACTTCTCTTAGTATCGTGTTCATTTAGGAATGCTTTATGAATTATTACTTCATTCTCTAGTTACATGCAATTTTTTTAAACCTAATTTGAACATCCATCTAAGCCTAAGGCAATTAATCATAAAATCACATATAAAAAAAGCATTCATACAAAATATAACGTCCTTAAGTCTAAACTATGTTAATTTTATTTAGAAGTTAGCTAATTATACATTTTATTTACAAGTGAAGTGGGCTAATAAAGGACCTACCTTTTTATCAATTTTAGTGAACCTAGGTCTATTTGTTTTAATTTATCTAAGGAAATAGGCTTGAGTCTATAAAATTTTAAAGGAAAAGTTGAATTAGTGGGCCTAAGTCTAACTTGATTTTATTTTAAGTGAAATGTGGGCCTAAGTCTATTTATTTTAAAAGTAATAAAATTAAATGGGTTGAGCTAAATCTAAATAAGTTTTAATTAACTAGAAAATGGGCTTAAAGTCTAAATTAATTTTAAAAGAAATAAAAGTGCTTGATTGGGTTGTGCTAAATCTAAATTGATTTTATTAATTAAAATGGGCTATTAATTAAAATGGGCCTACATTGGTTTTAATTAATTAATTAACCTAAACGATTTATAAACCTATTTTAAGTGAATTGGACCTAATAGTGTGCCTAGGCCTAAAAGTATCAAATAAACCCAAAAACAAGATTCAAAATAAATAATATATCAAAACAGATCAAATAAACAATTGTACATAATTTTCTAAAAAAACCTAAATTAATTTACATACAACCCTAACTTTAATCTACTACCGTCATTGATTTTAATATAATTTTACCAAATTATACCTAAATTACTAATCAATTTTTAGTGTAGAGAATTATAATTCCACTATTTTCCCACTATTGGGGCTATTACAACCTATAGTACAAAGAATTGAAAGGAAATTAATTAAAACCTAGAAAAAATATATGAAAAAATAACATAAAGAAATAAAAAAATTCTAAATTCTGCAGGGTTTCATAAGTTTTGATCCATGGCATTCCATGGATTGTTCAAGATTACTTTTCAAATACTGCACCATAACTAATCCTCATTCTCAAAGCACTAAAGAGCAGAAGCCAAAAAAAAAGACAAAAGAACAAAATTTAATCAGTAATCAACTTAATAATTAGAACAAAGAGATTGAATTAAAAGAAAAGAAGAGGCAAAGAACTGAAAAGGATGTTGTGCAAATGTAGTTAGATGGCCCTTCAGACTGTGATTTTCACCATTTGGAATTGGCTCTGTAATGTCTCTTTCACGATCTTTGGACTAAAAATAGAACACAAATTTATTTGGTTTCTAGGGTTTTAAAAATCAAAAGTGAGCAACTAAAGTTTTTGGCCTCCTATAAAGAACTAGGTTTTATAAGCTCCAAAAAAGAAAGAAAAAAAAATCTTTGCTATGTTCAATAAAAATCAATCTCAACCGTTTTTATAATAATTTTTCTCCCAAAAAAAGAAAGAAAGGCCCCCTCTACAGACTTGTCCCTCGACTTTTAAAGTTAGGTAGCCAACCTCTTCTGCACGAAGGCAGGGTTTGGTTGCACAGCACCAGGAATTTCAGCGTCTGGGATTTTGATTTTTGAAAACATAGATAGGATATGATTCATTTTGAGCAAAGTCTGGAGACTTCTTTAAACACATAGAGTAGGACATATGTGTTAATTACGTCCAATTAACCAATCAGACACAAGAAGAAAAAAAAGGTTAAAATTGAGAAAAAAAGAGAAAAAATCAGCATAATGCCAACCAATATTTAGCAAAATTCTGATTAGCATCTATCTAATGCTGATTGACATTAGGTTAAATGTGGATCAACATTTGGCTAATGTCGATTAGCATTAGGCTAAATGCCGATCAACATTTGGCTAAATGCCAACTAGCATTTGGCATGCCAAAGCAAAAAAAAAAAAAAAAACCTCCAAAAACTTGATTTTCCAATTTAAACCCTAAAACTTATAATTCTTGCATTTAAACTTTTGAAAGTTACAATTTAATCCTTTAAATAGTGAAATATTGACACTATAGATCAATTTCTCGATGAATTTCATTATAGGGGCTTTCATTGCACATATGCACAATTGCATTGCGAAATTAGGTGCTTACAGTGGCTTAGGCAAAAGTTAAGGCATAAAAAAAATTAATTAGTTCACTTAGGATCATCTATTCATCCAAGTATAATTTTAGGAAAGGGAAGTTTAAAATAGAGCAGTACAAAAGATAGCTTATCCGAACTACAAAATGGAAGATAGCTTGGAATCAGTCATCTCGAGCTCTAAAATCAGGCCATGGGCTCCATCCTCTACTAGGGTCATCATGATGATAGGTATCTAGAGGTCTAGTAGATGACATGTAATATTTCTTAAGAGAATTAGATTTGATTATGCTTTCTCAAGACATTTAATCCATTTAAAATGTATTTGTAAGTCTGTTAAATCTACCAACTCTCATTGCATAGATCTAAACTAAACCTATATCTGGTCATAATATAACATTCAATCATATCAACAAACACAATATGCATTTAAGAAGTAACAATAAACATCAAATCAACATTAAATCCAATGGGCCTCAAAGTCCCAACAACATTTAAGAAATTAGCCATTCATGGCTAAGTAAACCATTATTCAATATTTAGAATTACAAATAAGGAAATAAAATAAAAAAGAGAGTGAGAAAATATTATCCATAAAGCTTGAATCTGCAAATGGATCTCTCTCTCTCAGCTTCTTTTTCTCTTCTTTCTTCCTCTTCTTCTCCTTGCTTTTCTTGTGTTTTTATCCTTAGTGAGGGTGTGCGTGTATAGAATGTGTCCTCCTCCCTAAGAAATTCATGTCTTTTTTTTCTTTCTAGTCTTCTTTTAGAATATGTTCTTTTACCTCCCTTAGATTTTTCTTTAATTCAGTACATATCAACATGTTATGTGTTGGAAGCGTACTACCCATGATTGTACACAAACTACACTCGCATAGAAGGGCCTCTAATTAAAGGGTCGTGATTGTGTAAGTCCCACACTTGCGATAGAAGCTTGGCTTGGTAGGAACCCATGATCGCTTGTGAGATGTGATAATAAAAGACTCAACATCACTTGGGGCTGGCATTTTAGCATCTTTGTGATAGCGTCAATAGGTAGCTCTACTTCATTTCTTCTTCATTTTGCTTCGTCTCCTCGTCAATTCAGCTCTTAACTCCTTTTTCCTATAAAAAATAATGAAAACTTAAAAGTATCTATTTCTATATATTGTACTACGCTATATGTTAATAAAAATGAGTTTTGAATTCAAAATCAAATTATGGTTTATATATATATATATATATATATATATATATATATATATATATATATATATATATATATATATATATATATATATATATATATATATGAAAGTCTTGTAGAATTATTTTTGTATTATGGTGAGAATTATAAATTCATATTTCATTAACTATGATATCATTTTATTTCTACTAAATTGTAAATCATATTTTATTATTTTCTAACATTTTATATTTTGAATTCAAAATCAAATAATGGTTTAAATGTATATATATATATATATATATATATATATATATATATATATATCTATCTATCTAAATAACAAATATTTTTTCATTTTTGGAACTTATCATTATTTAGAATATAAAAATTAAGCTAATTTTTCAATAATATTTTTACTTGTATTATTATTAACAATAAAAATAATAATTTTTTTTGATATATTTCATAATTTTTTTGTTGTCTTTTGGTTGATATTTTTTTAGTTGTTTTTGTTCGTTGTTTGCTGTTCTTTTAGTTGTTGATTTTTGTCGTTTTGGTTGTTTTTTCAGTTGTTGTTTTTATTATGAAAAAACAACAAAAAGTGACTAAAATAATTAAAAATAACTAAAAAACAAAAAAAATTATGAAATATATCAAAACATTATTATTTTTATTATTAATACTAATAAAACTAAACATTTTATTTGTGGTCTTAATTTTATTATTAATAATGAAAAAGCAATTGAAAAATTAACAAACATCAACAACTGTAAAATCTTGTTGATTTTTATTATTTTGATGTTTCAGATGTTATTTTTATTTTTTGTTGTTGTTTCCATTTATTGATTTTTGTTAAGAAAAACAAAAGAATAATTAAATATATCAAAAAAATATTATTTTTGTTATTAATAATAATAAATTAAAAAATTTATTTATGGCCTTAATTTTATTATAATTAGTGAAAAAACAACAAAAATAAACAACTATAAAATTTTGTTTATTTTTTGCTTCAGTTGTTGTTTTCAGTTGTTTTTTCTTGTTTCTATTTGTTGAATATAAAAAAACAGCAATAAAGAAATTGTGAAATATATCAAAAAATTATTATTTTTATTATTAATACTAATAAAAGTAAAAATTTTATTTATGGCCTTTATTCTATTATTGATAATGAAAAAACAACTGAAAAAACAATAAATGGCAACCAAAACAACAAAAATCAACAAAATATTTTATATATTATTAAATAGTATATTAATTAAATTATAATTACATATTAAATATAAATTACATATTAATTAAATTTTTTTATTAAAACAACAAATGAAAATAATTAGCAAAGAATCAGCAGTTAAAAGTAACTATCCACATACACAAATCTTAAAGATAAATAAATAAATTTTTCTCCACAAACTTTAGATTTAACGAAGATTGTTAAAATTGCTGGGATTAACACAATAAATGAATTTCAAGATTCTTCATTCTCCATTTTTGGTTATTTTAAGAATATCTTCATTGAAAACACACTTCTTGAATTGAGCAATCTGCATTTTTTTTAATTTTTCTACTGCCCTTAAATGCCTAAATGGTGAAGCTGTAAACTTTCAAAAAACTAACCCCAACTCAGAACCTAACAAATCCTCATTATCTATATTCCAAGCCAATAACCACTTCAAGACCAATCTCAAACAAAACCCATATCACATTATAAATTAAAACAATTTCACAACTTACTTTTACAAGCATAAAAATTGATGGTAACACCGCATTGATGAGTAAGAGTAAGAGCCTAAGTAACATTAGCTTTAAGGCTCTCAAGAAAACTAAGAGTGTTATAAGATCACATTATAAATTAAAAAAATCACAACTTACTTTTACAAGCACTAAGATCGATGGTAACACTACATTGACGAGTAAAAGCAAGAGCCTGAGTAACATTAACATTAAAGCTCTCAAGCAAACAAGGAATTCTATAAAGGTTGTACAGGCACTCTTACTAATTTGTAGTAGCTTCTTTAATGGAGTTACAATAAGCATCAGGAGGTGCAGTTGTGGTGTTGAGATAACTAGTGCATGGAATTAAGTTATAAGCATAAGATGCGGTGGTTTGAGCTTGAGCTATGGTTGTTGTGGTGGTTACAAAGAGCAACACCACGATCATCACCATCGTGGACATGATCAAAGAAGCCATTTTTCTTTCTTTTGTTTTAGTAATTCCCATTCTGAGAGGCAATCAAACAGCACAACATCATCCCATTTCTTCTCTTTCTTCTATTTGATTCTTTTTTATTTTGACTTCATTTTATTATTTGATCATCTACTAATTCTTTTATTTTATTTTTCATTTTGTTTTTGTGATTTTGACTGTGATGGGCATAATCAAAATCGTGGAGTGAATACGTGAGAAAGATCTATGAAGATCCCTAGGATGCCATGGATTTAATTATGTAGCCATTTTAATTAGATTTTAGGTTTTTTTATATTCTATGTTTTTTATGTTTTTTTATTTATTTGATTTATTAGGTTATGTATTTAATTAGTTTTTTTTTAATTTTTTGTACGTTGGAATTGTAATAGCCTAAATAGTGGGAATAATGAATATTTACTTTTTTGTATTATAATTAATTAGTAAATTATGTTCAATTTGGTAAAACCCTGATAAAATCAATGGTGGCTTTAGATTAATTTAGGTTGCATGTAATTAAAATTAGGGCTAGAAATCACTGAATATATGTTTTTGATTCATTGTTTGCTTTATTTGATTATTTAGGCTTGTTTGTTTATTTATGTGCATTTTGGGCCCTAAGTCCACATTTAGATTCTAACTCATTAATTAATAGGTTTTTTAAAAAAAATTGGATTTAGGTTTAATTGACTTCAAAATCAATTTATGCCCATTAGGGTAATTTAGATTTAGGCCTACCTTTTGGCTATTAAAATTAATTTAAACATAACCCAATCTGTTAAAGCATTTTTTCCTTTTCCTTTAAAATAAATAGATTTAAGATCATTTTTTCTCTTAAATTAAAATTAATTGGAACTAGACCCATTAATTCAAACTCAAACCAATTTGTTTCTATAAAAATTAATAGACTTAGGCCCATTTCTTTAGAATTAAAAAGTAGACTTAGTTCACTAATTTAATTAAAATGTAGGCCCACCTTTAGTTCCTTTTCACTTGTAAATAAAATATAGACTTAGCTAACCTAAGTAAAATTAACATAGTTTAGACTAATTTAGGGACATCTTGATATATGAATCCATTGTTTATGTGTTTTTTCATGACTAGTTGCCTTAGAGTTAGATGTATGTTAAATTAGGGTTTATATGAAATTGTACGTAAATAGGGAATAATTTAGTAATTAATAAGGTAATTCTAAATGAACATAAGATTGAAAGAAGTTGGTATTCCATATCTAGAATCTCCTAGTTGTGGTGCTAACTTTCTTTTAAAGAATCGAGTTACCACCACCTTTGAATTGTCCCAGTTATTACCCTGGGTAGTAACTCCTTATCTCCACACTATGTCTATGTGATATGGTAGTGTGTTTTCTAGAGCCTTGAGCTTAAATAGTGTCATGGTTGCTAAAATCTTAGACGTGCACTAAGCCCCACTATCTATAGTGGCGACTCTACTAGGGATAAGAGATAATGTTAAGCCCCACTGTCTACAGTGGCAACTCTACTAAGGATAAGAGATATTGTTTCTACTTATGTTATTTAGAATCATTTTATCAATTAGTATTTTATTCTTGCATTCATTTGCATATCCCTATTAACCGATGGCATTGGTTTATGATTACATGATTCCTCATAGAGTTGTAGATTGGCTAACCATCACTTTTACTCTTAACTTGGTCCTAGAGAGATTATTGGGCTCATTTGACCAGAGTCTATAATCCAAGTCCTAAAGGGGGGTAGTCTTCTCTTGAGTTTGCAAAGGATGCCAAGCCCCTATGACCTTGACCTGTAACTGAAGTCTTTAAAGAGGGCATTTTGCTAAGGGAACCTTAACTTTTCCATCGGACTTAACCACATATAATGGCCTAGTTATTTTGCTTAGGATTTACCTAAGTTGCTTATGATTGTTGCCATGAGGTATTTCTATTTATAAAAGCCCAAGCCTATACTTTTAAAGCCCATTTGGGTTAATAAAGATTGGGCTAAACTTTTATGCCTAGAAATGTTGTTTCTATGCTTTACTGCTTTGAGATATATGGCATGCTCGTTGGTTCTTGATATCCCCTATTGATATTAAGGCTAAGACAAAAAATCCTAGGAAAAGAGACTCACCATTGAATTTGTGTGTGGGAGGAATAAAGTTGGAAGGATGTATGTACACTTGACTTCTTACTTGTATACTTGACTTGACTTGCTACTTATTGTATAGCACGTACATCATGCATACATGCACACATGCATTTTATGCATCGTACTAACACTTTTTTTTATAGCCATTATAGATTCATCTAGGTCTTTACGTATTTGGGAATAAAAAAGGTGGTAGACTAGTTAAAACTGACCTAAGTCCAAAATCAGTAGCTAAAGAGATCCTTCAAAGTTTAGAGAAGAGTCTTATTAATCCACTTTACTTAGAACCTAAATCAAGTCCAACCAAGCAAACAAAAATGGAATAGCAACAAAGAGGGAACTGGACCTTATAAGACATTAAGGGAGCTTTGACGGATGACATGAGAGCCATGATGCAAGAAGAATTGAGACAAGCCTTAGCTAGATTAATGCCACCTACTGTTGCTACCCCACCACCTATAATTGAATAAGCATATAGTGCTACATCTATTCCACTTGTTGAAAATATTCCACTTGCTACACCTACACATGTTGCTCCGACTCCTATTAATAATGTTGGAAGCCAACCTATTGCTAGAAATCCACCTGCTGCTGAAGTAAAGCTTGAGGATGTTGAGAATTTTAAGGTAGAAAAAGTAAAGAGGGAATCACTTGAACTAGTCCAAGATTATGAGTCCAAGCAGATGTAAGCATTGACTCAAAAAATGTCTAAGATGGAGGAGATGATAAGAGGACAATGCATGGGATACTTATTTGATTTTGATGATTTGTTGCAAATAGAAGGGGATAAATTGCCTAAGAAATTTAAAATGCTCTAATTGCAGAAGTTTGATGGAACTAAAGATCCAAGGATCCATCTTAGTTAGTATACAAAAACTATGAGCACTACTAAAGCCCCATTAGTAGTAGTCACTAATTTATTCATATTATCCTTAGAGGGATTGGCTGTTAATTGGTACTATAGGTTAAAAAAATATGTTTGGTCTAATTAGAGAGAATTATGTACTACTTTTTAAAAATAGTATGATTATAACACCAGGTTGGAGGTATCTATAAGAGATTTAGAATTGACTAAGTAGAAACCTAATGAATCATTTTATGATTTCATTACTAGATTCATGAATAAGGCAAGATTAATGAAAAATAATCTGGTTGAAAAGGATAAAGGTACGATGATTATCCATAATGTGTCTCTTAATCTAATTGAAAGGTTGCAAATGATGAACCCTAAATCTTTTATAGACCTCCTATGATGATGGATTATAAGCTGAGGAGATGGAAAATGAAAAGAAAAAAAGTAATGGAACCATTGGGGTAAGGAACTACCTAACTAGGGGCATATAATAAGGAAGCACTAGCCAGGTTGTGGAAGTGCATGCTGTTCAACAACTAAGGAGATTCTTTAATTTTAACCAACCTCTATCCAAGGTCCTAGACCACATAAAACAAAAAGGCTTACTCAGACCTCTCACCTTTTTCAAACCACCAAACTTGAATGTCCCTAGCTATGCCAAACAGTTACTATAAATTCCACTAAGTAGTTGGAAATCCCATAGATGCCTGCATCCGCCTTAAACATGAAATCCAAAACTTGATAGACTTTGGGAAAATCATAGACCCTATAAGCCCAAGCACCAAAAACAATCCTTTCCTCAACTACCAAAATATACCACCCCTGATAACCATAATGATTAAGTTAGGAGTAAGTAAGGAAGAAGTGCTAAGCTCCTTTGGGGACTTAGACTCTGAAACTAATGAGAAATCTCCTAATGCCCCCAAAGATGTGGAAAGAGTAAAAGATTTATTAGGGCAGCAAGGTGTTTTATAGTAAACTACTTTCTTTTGACATACCCTTTAAGTCAATTGTGCCTATAGGATGGGGTGATGAGTTTGATGATGAGAAGTTGCTATACAAGAAAGGAAAATGTACAGTTGAGGTGCAGAAAGATGAAGCCATGGAGATAGTTCACGAGAAGATGCAAGAATAGCCAATTTGGTAGCCACCTAAAGGGTTATCACCTTAAGACTCAATGTCCTTAGCGTTTAGAATAGAAAATAAATTTATTATTGTTTTCTTTGAATAACATTTTAGCCTCTTTAGAACTTGTTTTGTTTTAGTGATTGATGATATGAATTCTGATAATGCTTACTTATAGCATGCTCATCCTAATGGAAAAATTTCAATTCAATTAGATTCATTCAGCATGGGCACAAATATAAATTTAAAGAACATTCATAAATCACATGATGTAACATTTGAAGAAAAGAAAATTTGAGGGAAGAAAAGAAAAAAAGAAAAAGAGGGGTCCCGTTAATTAGAAAATCCATAAAAGGACAATTAGACAAAATTAAAGAGATAAAAATGAGAGAAAAATATTCTATTAGAAAATCTAAAAGGACTAATTGATAATAGGAGTTGTATCACGTGATGTAATAAATGTTCTCATTTTTGCCTAATGAATAAGAAAAATTGAATTTGAAATTTTTGTTCAAATATCATAAATTCGTCATTATCATACTGTATAAGTATTTGAATGGAAAGACAAAACATAATAAAAGATAAATTAGAGCTATGAGATCACTATTTTAGTTATGTTTTCTCTTTTTTCCACCCCGTTGTGATTTTATTTGTATGTCTAGTGTCCTTTTGTACATAAAAAATTAAGGTGGCTTAGTAACTTATGTTGCAACCCATACCTTGTAACTATCATCAATCATTGCATCAACATCAAACCTCATATTTTGTTCAAGAGTTCTTCTAACAGGAACAAGTCTAGTTGAATTCAGTTTTAAGAACTCTCTTCAGTTAGTTCACTCATTCCTCTACATCTTCAATACTCATGAAGGAAAAAGGAAACTACTAGAATAGCATTGATAAATTTAGAATGAAACCGGGGGCAACACGAAACTCTAGGGGAAATTTAGGCATAAAATAGTAAATCTACATTTAAGGATTATGAAACATTGAAGTTTGAGAGTTAGTAAAAGAGTTTTAGGGTGGAAACAAGCATGCAGATGCATCAATTATCATATAGTAAAAGTAGTAGAAAAAAGAAAAGTTTAATAATGCATAGATCAATCACAAGCTCTAGTGTCAAGCCATGAACTCCACTTGCTAGCCTAGTCATTTTTTTGACAAATTATAAAGAAGCTCTAACATTAGAAGTACCATTAATGAAGCATTCAAAGCTCATATGTACAAGATGTTGATGAAGCACCTCATTCTTACACTCTAAGATCAACAACATAGCTCTGTTCCAAATAGAAGATCTATTAGGATCATGCATATTATACATAACATGCATACACTTGCATACATTTGTAATGAAATACTTATTTTGTATAATAAAAGTCTTTGGGCCTTGAAAAGATTATACAAATGCTACATTACTAACATTCAAAATTAGTATTCTAAAAGTGTAGGAAAGTAGTAAGAGTATTCATATGTGAAGCATCTGAATGAGTGAAGATAAGAGGAATGATGCTATCAAGATGAACTTGATGATTTCATGGGCCTATCCAGCAAAGGAATATCACTAACACTAATACTTGTAAAAGCATCATCCTGGCAACCTCAAGGAACTAGATAGGAGTCTTAAGCTCCTCAGACTCAACATCCATCTCCATATTCTCATTTAGAGCATCATCTGGAATATCACCTGGAGTCTTAACAAAAGAAAAAACCTGCTCCCATGAACTATAAAAGCAAAAGACAGTTAATAACTTAAAGAGTAGCAAAAGACAAACGTACCTCATTTAGGTCAATGGGAATTTGCTCCAATAAATGCACCTAACTGTACCTCTAAAACAAGAATGCTCAAGTAAAAGATTGTGCATTGATTGCCTAGAGAACCTCAATCAACTCCTGACTAATTAGAGTAAAATTTCACAACATTGAGATCACCATAAGGTGTAGAAAGTGATTACAAAAAGGTCCAACATGTCAGTAATACACGCATTAGCTCTAAAAAGGGAAAGAATGCACTCAAAACTTAAGATAAATGTACTATGAAAAATTCTCCGATAAAAAAAATAAGACATCTAATTCCTAAATTTTTTTTTAGTAGGAGATATCAAGAAGAGGAATGAAGCCCTATACCATAGCATCAATGGAATGACAGAAAGCCAAATTCAACTTTAGGCCATGACCTTAATAGTGGAGTATCATGACCTTGTGATCAGAGACATCATCATCACAATCGAAAGGGAAGAGTGCAAAAGTAACAACATTGCATTCTAAAAAATTTTCTTTAAAGGCAAATAAACTTGACTAAAATGTGGCATTTTTTTTAAGAAAAATGAAAAATGAAGAAGGAGAAGAGAACTAGCATAATAATAAGAATGAGCAAGATTGCAAATGCTAATCATTCATTAGAGTATTACCTTGTGTGGCAAACACCCTAAAAATAATAAAGGGAAGTAACATAACTCTATTTCCTTAGATTTTGTAATAAAGCACAATCTCAATAATGAAATCCACAAATTAAAAGTAAATCCATCCACTTCATATCACAAGATCATATGTGAAAACTTATCTTATGAATTTTAATCATAATGGCTCTTTTTTATTAGCCTTGCAAAATTCAAATGATTAGTTAATAACTTTATGCTAAGAGTTTATAAACTTTAATCAATCAAATGCTTGCTTTACACCCAAATAAGGGGAAGAATATGCAAAAAAAAAAATCTATAAACTTACAATATAAATTGCTTGAATTTTAGAGTATCATTTTAGTCTTTTAAATGGTAAATGTGCATATAATCAACTCCAATGCTTAAAAATGAGTATGAGTACAAGATCCTTTGACTGTATCCACGCTGAGTAATATAAGAAAGGCAAGGGAATACTAAAAGGAGAATCAAAATAACACCAAGCATACTATACTCCAATGATCAGAAATGAGTAAGAGTATTAATGTGAACCTCTGGCGATATCCGCACTGAGTAATATAGGAAAGGTGGGGGAATACAAAAAGAGGGCCACATCAAAATTTGCTTTATTTACTCCAATGCTCTGTAAGAGTATAAGTATCCAAAGGAAATTTCCTATGGTATCCACACTGAGTAATATCAGAAAGGTGGGGGAATACTCGAATAAAGAAGAAAAGCATAAAAAATAACTCAATGATTGTTTTAATACATAGAATTGATATGTTTATGCTCAAATTCCATGAATTTTATTTAACAAATTCTCCCTAAAATTAGGTGTGGAAGTAAGCTCTTCACTTGGTAAATAGTATGCTCTTAGTATAAAATGGTTAATGATACCTTTGAATTTTGCAAATGGGAAATAAATGATAGTTATGAAAATCAAAATTAGTGAGATTCATTGAGTGCACATTATCTCATGATAAAGTAATGAATTTTCTCATAAATTTTCAAAAAAATGTAAGTTCCTTTTATAACAATCATCATGTTGAACTAATTTTAACAAGTCTTTATGAATAGTAAGTATAGAAGAAGACGATAAACCTAACATATGGAATCAGCACTAGCGCCAACAAGTTAATCAAAGTCAGTAAGCAACAAAGGTGGTTGATCAGAGTAAATCAGCAAAATTCAAAGACAATCAGCCAAAAAAATTTCAATCAGTTAGTATAATTGATCAATATAAAATCTCAAAGTCCTAATCAACATGAAATTCCAATGTGATGTCTGCATTTTGCATACACTGCACTTTATCTCAGTTATATGCTATACAGTAACTATAACACAATTTTCAAATTCACCTTGTTATATGCTACATAGTAGCTATAACATAGCCTTCAGATCCACTTTGTTGTATGCTACACATAGTTATAACAAAATTTTCAAAAAAGCACAACTTGCTAAACACTACACATTAGTTATAGCACATTATCAAATCACTTTTTGCTAGACATTCCACAGGAATTATAGCACATTTCAAATCTTTTTGCTAGATGCTCCATAGGACCTATAGCACCATTATTATAATTTTTTAGACGCTCCACAGGACCTCTAGCACCACATTGCACAGGGAATATAGTGAAAATCATGATCACTAGATGTCCCACGTGGAATATAGTGAAAATCACAATCGTTAAATGCCCCATAGGGAATATAGTGAAAATCACAATCACTAGATGTCCCACAGGGAATATAGTGAAAATCACAATCACTAGACATCCCATAGGGAATTTAGTGGAAATCACAATCACTAGACGTCCCATGGGAAATATAGTGAAAATCACAATTGCTAAACATCCTACAAGGAATATAGTGTCACTTGGTAATGTCCCATAAGGAATATAGCAGAAACTTATCACTCATTAAATGTCCTACAGGGAACATAATAGAAACTTATCACTCACTAAATGTCCCACATGGAATATAGTAAAATACACTGAAAACAATGTCAATCGTTATTCACTGAACACAGTGATAGCATCACTGCTATATGTTCTAGATAAACTATAGCTTGTTTTCAAAATACACTAAATGTAGTGTTAATCATTATTTGCATAACACAATGATATCATCATCGCTATATGTTCCATCGGAACTATAGCCTATTTTCAAAATGCACTAAACGTAGCGTCAATCGCTATTCACTAAACACAGTGATAGCATCACAACTAGAAATTCTATAGTAATTCTAGTGTTCCTTAAATCGCATTCAACATTGCATAGTCTTATCTGTAGTCACAACACATAGGTAAGTGTTTTGACTTTTTGTTTAGAAATTATGTGCTTATTTACTTTATGGTAATTTGTCAAGTAAATAGCGATAAAAAAGGGCAATAGTAAGCAGCCAAATTCAAGATGCATTGATGCATAGATGCGATGAGAACTTCTATAATGAAAATTTGATCAAAATTGATCTCTAGATATTAATTTTGGATTTTTAAGACTAAAATTGTGAGATTAAAGGACTAAGTTGCAATTTTTTTGGTTTAATTGAAAAATTAAATGTCTTTCAGGGGCCTTTTCATAATTAAAAGTTAAAAAAAGGTGATTGATTTTATAGAAAATCAATCAGAATTCTATAATTCACATTAGAATTACAAATTTCTGATAAAAAATGTAGATTTTTGATCGAAAAAATAAAAATCCTATTGGATTTCCATAATTTCGATCGGCGGAGTTTTTTATTTATTTTTAAGAAAATGATTTATTTAATTTGTGATTGGTTTATAATATAATAATAATAAAAATAAATCAAATAAATATATTTTATATGTTTTTTACATGTATATGTAATTTTTAATCATATAATTAGAGATTGTTTTACGTGTTTTATCTAGCTTTTTTTTAATAATAAAAATTAGATAATTAGTTTTGGAATTAAAAAGGGGATGTTGCTTTCAAAAAGGGGTTTCAGAGAGAAAAAAGAGGAGGCTTAAAAAAACCTATTGAAAAAGAAGGCATGCTACTTGAAAAAAGAAAAAGGCGTTGATGGAGTTAAAAAAAAAAGAAAAGGCTTTCAAAAAAAAAAGAGAGATGTTTTTTAGTTTTATAAACACAATACATCTAATGATATCCAAAATCAATTTAGAAGTCAATTTTCAATAGTGATTCTCATTATGAGGGGTAATCAAATTGCACAACATCATCCCATTTCTTCTATTTCTTCTATTTTATTTTGATTTCATTTTATTATTTGATCATCTACTAATTCTTTTTATTCTATTTTGCATTTTTTTGTGATTTTGACTGTGATGGGCATAATCAAAATCGTGGGGTGAATACGTGAGGAAGATCCATGAAGATTCATAGGATGCCATGGTTTTAATTATGTAGCCATTTTAATTAGATTTTAGGTTTTTTTATATTTTGTGTTTTTTATGTTCTTTATTTATTTATTTGATTTATTGGGTTGTGCATTTAATTAGTTTTTTTTATTCTTTGTATGTATGAATTGTAATAGCCCCAATAGTAGGAATAATGAATATTTACTTTTCTGTATTAAAATTAATTAGTAAATTAGGTTCAATTTGGTAAAACCCTAATAAAATCAATGGTGACTTTAGATTAATTTAGGTTGCATGTAATTAAACTTAGGGTTAGAAATCACTGAATGTATGTTTTTTTATTCATTTTGGGTTCTAACTCATTAATTGATAGTTTTTTAAAAATTGGATTTAGATTTAATTAACTTTAACATCAATTTAGGCCCATTAGGTTAATTTAGATTTAGCCCCGCCTTTTGGCTATTAAAATTAATTTAAACATAGCCCAGTCCATTAAAGCTTTTTTTTTCCTTTTCCTTTTAAAATAAATAGATTTAAGATCATTTTCATTTAAATTAAAATTAATTAGAATTAGGCTCATTAATTCAAACCCAATCCAATCATTTCTATAAAAATTAATAGATTTAGGCCCATTCCTTTAGAATTAAAAAAGTAGACTTAGTTCATTACTTTAAATAAAATATAGGCCTCTAGTTCCATTTCACTTGTAAATAAAATATAGACTTAGCTAACCTAATTAAAATTAATATAGTTTAGACTAATTTAGGGACATCTCAATATATGAATGCATTGTTTATGTGCTTTTTCACTATTAGTTGCCTTAGAGTTAGATGTATGTTAAATTAGAGTTTATATAAAACTGTATGTAAATAGGGAATAATTTAGTAATTAATAAGGTAATTTTAAATGAACACAAGACTGAAAGAAGTTGGTATTCTGTATCTAGAATCTTTTGGTTGTGATGCTAACTTTCTTTTAGAGAATCGAGTTACCACCACCTTTGAATTGTCCCAGTTATTACCCTAGGTGATGACTAATAATCTCTATGCTATGTCTTTGTGATGTAGTTGTGTGTTCTCTAGAACCCAGAGCTCAAATAGTGTCACGGTTGTTAAAATCTTGGATGTGCACTAAACTTTGCCATATACACATTGTTTTTTGGCAAAATCATACTTTAGGTCCCTGAACTTTTTGACTTTTTTCGTTAACTCCGTATCTTTCAATTTCACATTATGTTATTCATAGACTTTAATTTTTTTCTTCATTAAGTCCATTTTCATTTATTTTTTATACATTGAATCTCTCTGTTAAAATTTCAATTCCTGTATTTTAATATTATATCTAATATAGTCCTTGTAAAATATATAATTAACTCCCTATATTTTTAAATTTTATTAAACAAATCCTCAAAAGTTTCATTTTTTGCCAGTAAAATACTTATTTTTTACTTTTCTATCTTAATTATTAAAATATTAAAAGACATATTCTTTCATTAATTTTTTTCTCATATAGTTAAAATATAGGTCATTTATTTATAAAAAAATTCTATTAATAAAAGATATATATAATATTAAAAATAATTTAAAAATATGTATAATAGAAATCCAAATTAAATATATATGACATTTATGTTCGGATAATAATTTTTTTTTCATTTTTAAGATAATATATATATATAAGCTGGCAATTGTTTAAATTACTATAAAAAAGAAAAGAGCTAAGAAATCTAAGTCCTACATACAATTTTGGAAAAGAATTTACTAAATGTATCTCACACTAGAGAAAAAAAATTAAAAAGATTAAAATTTTAATGTTAAAAGTTGAGAAAGCTAGTAGCATTATTCCTTTCAAGACATGTAAAAATTATTTAAGGATTCGATCATTATTTTTCCTTGGCTCTCCCTTGGTTTAAGGAAAAATTAAAATTTTAAAAAATTAGTTAAGTTAACTTCTCTCTCTTCTTGACTTCATTCTCATATTGTTTCACTCTTTTCTTCATCTTCTCTTACACAAAATGGTAATAATTTCCATATAATGACTTAAAAAGAAGAATAATAAAGATAAACAACTAAACACAATGTTGCAAATTTATACAACAAAGGTTGGTTGCATTCAACACGAAGCTTTTTGCATTTTCTAGTTTCATTAAACATTTTGATCCATAAAAAAAATTTTCCAAGAATCAAACCCAAGAAAACTATTATTGCAGAAAACCTATGAATACATCACAATCACAGTCAAGGAAAATAATAATGATTTGCATGAAAATTATTGTGAAACCTATTGAAAGGAAGTTGAAATATACACCAATAAGGCCTAGACCAAGCCTTGGGTATCAAAGGTCCCACGTTCAATTCATAATGGTGTCAAAATCTTGGATTGAATATCTTTGTAATATTTTATGATAGTTATTATAATAGTATTTGTAATGGTCATAGTTGATCTATGAATATGTATTTTGAAATTGTCGTAATCTTTTAAGGAAAAAAAAGAAAAGAAGTTGAAATATGCATGCAATGAAAATATATTTACTTTACGTAAGTTAATTAGATAACTATTGCTTGTGATATTAAGTTCACTAACATAAACATGTGCTAATTGGTAGTGGTGGGAGACAATTCTATGAATGGTTATTATTGTGTATGACTTATATGTAGTAGTAAGTGGATAAATATTAGAGTGTAGCAGAATGGAGCAGTGAAGCATAATCAAAGAGTGAAGTGACAACATATGTCCTTTAAGGGGTTTGTTGATTTAATTATGGGGTTATGCTTAGATGGGTTAGGGGTGTGGGGGCAACGCCCCCATAGTATGGTACAGTGGTAATTTAGTAGTTTGTATTGTAATTATCTTGTTATAAATATAACATATATACTATAACCCTAGTTAACAATTCTAATAAGAAAGACTTTAGCCCCTTGTTCTTAAGGATGTGGGCATATTGCCAAACCTCGTTAAATCTTTGTGTCCATTTTTTTTCCATTTTCTTCTATTTTATTTACTATGTTTTTTTTATTCGCAACAACTGGTATCAGAGTTGTGTTGTGATGGCTTAAAATTCTAGAGCAAAATTTAAGTGGGAAAATTTAATGGAAAACTTCAGATTATAGCAGACATGAGTAAAGGATTTATTGTCCTAGTAAGGAACTCTAAAGGCACTATGGGCGAAGAAACTAGAAGGCATGGATGATCTTGATTGGGAAGAGTTATAACAATGAACAACATGAACCATATGGCTATGCTTGACATAAAAGATTATGTACCAAGTTATGGACATTAAATCTCTAGGAGAGGTATAATAGAAATTAGAGAGTCGGTATATGTCCAAATCACTAATGAATAAGTTATATCTTAAGTAAAGGTTATACGGGCTAAAGAAGTAGGAGGTTCAAATTTGTCACAGCATGTCAATATCTTCAATCAAATAAACACATATTTGGTTAGGGTTGATGTGAAGATTGAGGACGAGGATAAAGCAATCATATTGCTATGTTCTTTACCACCATCCTATGAACACTTGATAACTACCCTTACATATGGGAAATAATCCATGAGCTTAGAGGAGATTATTGCAACATTACTATCTCTTAAGGAAGGAAAATAGAATACAAGTGAAGAATCTTGGGGTGAAGGGTTGCATGTGAAGGGAATTATCGACTGTGGTATGAGACAAGATGGAGAGGGTTCTACAAGGGGCAAGTCTATGTTAAAATCTATACCTAGAAAAGTAGTGCAATGTTTTAAGTGTAAGGAGTATGGACATATAAAGGACTATACAAGAAAAAGGGCATAGAATGATAATATGAAGAATGAAAGCTTATCAAAGTCTACAAATGTGGTTTAAAATGATAATTCAGACTTTGATGATAGAGATATGTTGTCAATTTCATCAAATCAGTTCGTAGATGTATGGATTCTTAATTTAGCATCATCTTATCACATGAAACCTATAAGGAGTGGTTCACCTCATACAAGTTAGGTTCCTTTCACTGTGTTTATTTAAGTGATGATAAACCTTATATAATTACTAGTATGGGAACAATTAAAATTTAGATGCATGATGGTGTTATTAGAATGTTATGTGATGTTAGGCATATACCAGACTTAAGAAAGAATCTGATTTCCCTAGGCACTTTACATGCAAATGGTTTTCAATATATATCTGATCAAAATAGGGAATTCATTAGAGTAACTAAGGGTGTATTAACTGTGATGAAAGGGAAGAAAACTCTACATTTATAAACTCTAAGGAATACTGTTATAGGTGGAGTTACATCAGATGATAATAAAAAATTGTGGTACATGTGTCTAGGTCATCTTAGTGAGCATATGATGACTGAATTGCATAAAAGAAATCTATTAAACAATGTTAAAAGCTATAAATTAGAATTCTATATGTTTTGTGTGCTTAGGAAATAGTTTAAAGTGAGATTCATAATTGGGCATCATACAACAGGAGGAATTCTTAATTATGTACATTCTGATTATGGGGGCCTACTAGAAAATTATTATTGGGCAGGTCTCAATATTTTGTCACTTTTACTAATAATTTTTCTAGGAAAGTTTAGGTTTATTATTTGAAATAGAAATCTAAAGTCTTTACTAAGTTCAAGTAGTGGAAAGCAGAGGTGAAAAAATAGATAAGGAAAAAAATAAATATTTGAGATTAGACAGTGGGACAGAATACATAAATTCATAATTTCAAAAATTTTATGATGAGCATGGTATTCAGAGGCACTTTTTAGTTCACAAGACACTATAGCAAAATGGTATGGTAAAGAGGATGAACATATCCATTACTAAAAGGGCAAGGTGCTTGAGACTAAAAATAGGGTTTCTTAAGAGTTTTCAAGCAGAAGCTGTGAGTATGGTGTGCTACCTCGTAAATAGATCACCATGGGCATCATTGGGTGGAAAGGTTGCAGAAGACGTATGGATAGGTAATCCAATTGATCTTGGTAATTTAAAGATTTTTTATTGTCCTACTTATGTGCATATATCCAGTGATGAGAAGTTAAAACTTGATCCAAAGTCCAAGAAGTGTATTTTCTTAGGCTTTGTGAAAGGTGTGAAAGGGTACAAGTTTTGGGATCTAGTGGCAAAGAAAATGGTGATTAGCATGGATTCAATATTTGATGAGCAGTCTATATTATAAAAGGAAGATAAAAGTGTTATGCCGTTAGGTGATGGAAACAGTTCCAGTTTAAAGGTAGTGGAAGTGAATTTAGAACCTTTAGTCATAGACAATGAAAGGGCTAAAAGCTCTAGTTCAAGACCTTCAAGCTCCACTTTAGGCAAAGAACAACACTGTAGTCTCATCTGAGATAGAGAGGTGCACCATAAAGCCTTTAAGCATGTTTAGGTAATAAGATTTGGCTTCTTTTGCTCTCTTTATTAGGAGTTGAGATCCATTAAATTCTTAGGAGGCTATACTTAGTGAGCAAAACGTGATGGAAACGGTTATCTAATAATCAAGTGTGTTGAGCACATGCCTTAGATAGGGTGAAATTTCAAAAATTTCACTTGCATAACCCTTCATCTCATGAAGATTTCTATTCCCATAGATCCATTTTTCATTTTACACATTGCTAAACTAATATTAATATGTAAAAAAATAACTTGGGAAGTCTAAGTTTAAGAATACTTACAAACTCCTAAGTTTGACGTGGACCATAATAATTATTTACAAGCTTTGATGTAGTTAGGTTTAGCCCTTGAATCATATGCTCTAACCTCCCAAGTGTGAGGCCTTTAGCTTGAAACACCAAAGCTTCACCAATCATCTTCTTGCCTTGATTTGGTTAGTAGCAAGTGCCCTCTCAAATGACCACTAATTTAGTCTCCTTACAAGAACACTAGGGTTTATGTTTACCAAATGTTGTTTCTATTTTTTTTGGTGGCCCTCACTATTCTTTATAAATTTCTTAAGCCATATATATAGAGAAAGCAACCACCTCATGACATCATAAGCACACCTCTTGACATCATCCACGACATCATAAGCAAACCTCTTGACATCATCCATGACATCATAGGCACACCTCTTGACATCACTAATAACATCACAAGCATGCAACTTGACATAGTAAGTATACAATTTGTATAAGTAATTCACTAGTGTATAAAGAAGAATGTAGAAAATACATCTTATGCATAATGTCTACATTCATCCTCTCATATTTATTAATGTGATAAATACATGTAACCTAAAATTTTTTTTGCCAAAGTCAACATTTCACACTTAAGTGATAATGTATGACTAACATGACAAATCTAATAAGCCAAGCTTAATACTTATCATGCCCATAGTCAACATTATACACATAAAGGATAAGGCATGCATAATATGACAAATTTTGACCAAGTCATGTTCACATGGATTTGTGCTTTGTAATTGGGCTAATACTTGGCCCAAGCCCAATCCATATACAAATGGGCCTAGATTAGGTTAATGAGCTTTCACATTATTTTAGATTAATCTTTGGTCCAAAACTCTTTATGGCTTGACCCGAACTCTTAGGCAATTAATCCAAGCCTAAATAAAAACAACATATATATTATTAATTTAAAACATCAATTAATATTTCATATTAATTAAGTATAAATTAATAATTAAACCCTTTACTCGAATTGGATTTCATGATATGCTAGAATCATTGCTTAAAGCATAAATCTAATTCCATTAATCTTAATTATTTGATCAAGCACTTTAATCAATAATTAGATTAATATTGATGATGATTTGGTGAAACTCTTTTCTATGTGACTTACTAGGTTAATGTCTAATTGGTAATGAGAAGATAATATCAACACTTTATATTATTTGAAACTCCTTTCAAATCTATATGTGAAAATCTTAATTATACACATATAGTTGTCATAAGTTGTGAGTGACCCCTAGCATCGATATCATAACTACCCAATTAGAAATGAATGCATGTATTGATTCATATGAACCCTTTGGTCATAATTACCGTGTACTAAAATCCCTCAATTATAAGATCTCGTTATAGCTTAGAGTCGTGGTTTAGTTAAACTCTAATAGCTAAATCATATGACCTCACCTCAAGTTAGAATTCTTGATAAAACATAACAAATACTAGAAACAACTTTCTAGCACTAAAACTCTTTTTAACTATGTGATGTTCATCTTGGCCAAGAACTTATTCATCAAGAACAAACTTAGATAGCATAGGATCTTATACCGGTTCACTCGAAGCAATTAATCCCATCTTGGTCGAACACTCATCCTTATATTTAAATGACTAGTGCCACCACATGCCATATACCCATGTGTGATTAACACAAGTATGTAAGCGGTAACAAACCCTAACCACTTAAATGTGGATGATCGTGTTGCTTCAGGTCAAAGGACTATATGCACCATTATAACCTAGATTATGATTGTTAACTATAAGTCAATATCCATGCAATCACACATCTAACGTCATCTTTGGTCCACCCATCAATGAGTATTTGCATGTTTATTCTGATATCTCATATCAAGTAGCATGAGACTCACTACCTCCCACTATTAGTATCACATACAGATAAAGGAAAATAGACAAAGGTGATAGTCAAATTAATATTACATAAATATTAATTTGTTAACTATGAACATTTTATAGCATATGTACTAAATAAATATATCACTAATATTATCAACTCTTGATAATATATTTATTTAACATTGTACTATTGGGTGAATATTCAATAAAATAAACACTTTGGATAAAAGAATATTCCTTATTGCCATTTATGATTTTTACAATATCAAAACATGTGATTGGTCTCTAGGGCATACCACCTATGCTAATAATCTCCCACTAGCACTAGAGCTAATCACTATAATATTTTAGACCAATCTTCTTAAGATGTGGAGTTAACTATAGTTGTGTTAGTGCTTTAGTGTGTGGATAAGCCTTACAATTGGTTGAAGCTATATTTGCTCTTTCCAATAAGTTCTTTGATAATATGAAAATACCTTTTTATGTGTTTGGATTTCTAGGGAGACCTTGGTTCCTTTGCCAAAGTAATGGCTCCATTGTAGTCACAATAGAGAGGAATCATAGACTTAATAGAAGGAATAATTCCTAGTTTAGTAATGAACTTCTTAATCTAAACAGATTCTTTAATAGCATCTGATGCAACTATATACTTAGTCTTTGTAGCGGAATCAACAATGATACTTTGCTTGGAACTCTCTAGCTCATTACTTCTCTATTACGTATAAAAAAAACCTAGAGATTATCATCCATATCTTATTAAAAATCAGAATCTATTAGCCCATTTATCTGTAGATCACCTCCTCAAAAAGTTAAGACTAAATCTTTAGTCCTTCACAAGTACTTAAAGATTGCCTTAATAGCTATCCTGTGTTCAAAACCTGGATTATATGAAACCTGCTAGTCATACTAACAACATAGGCAATATTAGGCCTAATACATAACATAGTATACATTAAACTTCCTATAGTCAAATCACAAGGAACTTTGGCCATTTGCTCCATTTCTTTTTAGGTGTTTTAGGTGAAATACCCTTGGATAAATGGATATCATGCCTAAATGGTAACAATCCTCTTTTAGAATCAAGCATATTGAACCTCTTCAACACCTTTTCCAAGTAAAATTTTTTGGATAAACCTATCCTTCTCTTTGATCTATCTTTATAGACTCAAATTTTGAGAATATAGGTTACCTCCCTTAAGTCTTCCATCAAGAAGGTTTTAGATAGCCATACTTTCATAGAAGTCATCATACCAACATCATTTCCAATTAATAGAATGTCATCAATATACAAGACTAGGAAGGTGAGTTGGCTCCTACTAACCTTCTTGTAAACACATGGCTCATCTTCATTCTTAATGAAACCATAAGAATGAACAACCTCATCAAAATGATGATTCCAACTCCTTAAAGCTTCTTTTAAGTTGGAGATGGATCTATTAAGCTTACACACTTTTGAGCTATCCTTGGATTCAAAACCTTTGGTTGCTATATGAAAATGTCTTCTTCAATATAACCATTAAGGAAAGTAGTCTTGACATTCATTTTCCAAACCTTATAATCATAGTGTGCAGCTATAGCTAAAAGAATTTGAACGGATTTAAGCATGGCTACTAGAGAGAAAGTCTCCTCATAGTCGACCCCTTGCCTTTAGCGGAACTCTTTCGCCACTAAACTAGCTTTATAGGACTCTACCTTTCCATCTGCACTAATATTTCTTTTGAAGATCCATGTGCACCCAATAGGTATAGTACCCTGAGGAGTATCAACAAATGTCTAGACTTGATTTGCATACATGGAATCCATTTAAGTTCTTATACCTTCAAGCCATTTTAAAGAATCTTTATCGCATAAAGCTTCTTCATATATAGTAAAATAATTAACATGAATGCCTTCTTCGTGAACATGAAACTCTTGTATATCATGAAGAAAGCCGTATGTCTTAAGAGGATATGATACCCCACTAGATCTTCTAGGAGTTGGTGTGATAACATTCTCAATTGGAATAGGCTCCTCGGTTTAATCAATGTTGGACTTCTTTTAATGACTCTTCATCTAAAATTATCTTCCTACCTTTACCACCTTCCTTAAGAAACTCTTTCTCAAGGAAAATATCATATTTTCTTATAATAATAATTTGTTCAATAGGAAGATAAAACCAATATCCTAAAATACCTTTAGGATATCCAATAAACCTTCCTTTAATTGATTTTAGATCCAACTTGTTTGATTTTAGCCTTTTGATAAAAGCCAGACATCCCTAAATCTAAATGTGTTTAAGACTTAGTTTTCTATCATGCTATATCTTATATGGTATAGCAAAAATAGGACATGATTAAGGACGTAAGAGGCAGTTTGGAGTGTATAACCCCAAAGTGAAATGGGAAGATCAGTGTAGCTCATCATAGAATGTAGCATACTCAATAAAGTACGGTTTCATCTTTTAGATACACCATTTAATTATAATGTTCTAGGTAATGTGAATTATGATGCAATGCCATGTTCTTTTAGGAACTCAATAAATTGGGTACTCAAGTATTCACCTCCTCGATCTAATCTCAGAGTTTTAATACTTTTCCCAGTTTGGTTTTTTACTTGGTTTTTGAATTCCTTGAACTTTTCAAAGGATTCACTTTTGTTCTTCATAAGAAACAAGTGCCCATAACTTAATAGATCATCTATGAAGGTTATTAAATAATAGAAATCCCTTCTAGCCATTTAACTAAATGATCCACACACATCACTATGTATGATCTCCAACACATCTTTGGCTCTTGCCAGTTGTCCAACAAATGGTGATCTAGTCGCCTTGAAGACAAGCCTCACAAGTTGAATTGGATATGGATTCAAGATTGCTCAAAATTCTTATCCTTTTTAATTTTTTTATCCTATCTGTTGCAATGTGACATAATATTAAGTGCCATATATGTTTGGAGTTTAGAGGCATTATCAATTAGCATTGCATTTGCATTTGCATTAGTTATATTATTTTGAGGCTTATTGTTATTGGATATATTATTAACATAATATAAGCCATGTATTCAATAACCCATGCCTATCATTCCAATTCCAAAATAAACATTGCATTTGTCTCCTTTAACATGGAATTCATAACCCTCTCTAGTTAAACTAAAAATAGAGACAATGTTTTATAGGCATTAGGTACATATAATACATCAAGCAATAACAAAATATGATTGTCTAAACCAATAGAAGTGGATCTTATAGTCATGGTAACAACACTTGCTCCATATTTAAACTTTAAGATTAATTCAGTAAGCCTCAAAATTTCTCTCATTTGGTAGATCATCCAAGGATGCTCAAATGTGAGAACTAGCATCGGTATCTAATACCCATTCATTTAATGAGCTCTTAGAACATTTATAAGCAAGTTAAATTAGAAAAAGTCTCACCTTCTCCTTGCTTGCAACTTCTTTTTATCCTGAAAGACGTAAGGAACTTAAGACAATTCCTCTTCTAATGTTTTTTGTCTTGGCAATGGAAACACTTTCTTTGCCTTATTTTTCCCTTACAATTTCCTTGCCCTTATTATTGGCTATGCCACCCATAGGCTTGACAATACTTATTTTACCTTTCTTCTTCTTATTGCCTTTCTTTTTACTACCACTAGAAGAAGCAATAAGTACAACCTTCTTTCCTTTTCTCCCTTCAATAGCTTTTTAGGCCATCACAAGAAAATTCAAAAGCTCCTTTTTCTAATACATTTTTAGGAAGGAACCTAGGTCGGCGTAATTTTAATATATATAGTATATATTAGAAGTTAAATCAACTTTTAGGTTCCTTAGCCAATCTTTTAGATTAGAGCCTGTGAGCTTTTGTTGGTTAAGAATGATTGAAAGTGGGTTTGATGGTCTTATATTATCAAGTTTTTGCAAAGGTAATAAGATTAATTAGTGATATGACATTATTTATTTTTACCATTAGATTTGGTCTTTAATCATAATAGCCTCATACTAAGTTGGCAAATCCTACACTTCCAAAGTAGGAAACATAAATCCTTTGTTGGATGGACTTCTAGTGGGTGATGGAGTTCTTAATGGTTACTAATACCCTTAAGGTACATATTTCCATTCTTGGAATATTAGTTCTCATTAAGTGGTAACTTTTGCCTTTACATCTCATATGAGGTTCCATCAATCTAGCTCCTAATGTTATGGCCTTCAGGTACATATTACCATTCTTAGCCTTTGGCATTAGTTAGGTCCACACCATTAGATTGGTTAAATGAATTAATTTGAACACTATGAACCTCATGTACTCCTATTTGTCATTCTTGGACCACAATCTATCCACACACCCACAACATCTCATGTTTAACAATAACACTACATGAATCTCTTAGGACTTAGTATACATATACACCCCTATGTATCCATAGCCGATGTACATAATCCTAAAACCATATAAGTTATTGCTCTAATGGAGAGCCTAGACCTAAATTTAGTTTGGAAGATTTTTAGGTCTTTAATTAAGGTCTCACTTTCCACATTAGCAAATATATATATATATATATATTACATACATATATAGCATGGCATTAAATATAAATGACATATTGTAACATATATATATCACACATAGACATAGAACATGCAAGATTGATGCACAAATATGGAGTGATCATGGACCTTCTCCTAATCATATTCTAACTCTTAAAATATATAATGGGTCTTGTCATCTTGGGCCATAACACCTTGGCCCATTTCATCATTGGCTTAGGAACCATTCCGAGTCGTTATAGGACTTCACTAAACATTTTATTTTTGTACCCTTTCAGAACTCTTGTGAATTACATCAAATCCTTGGCATTCCAAGGAAAATATTACATCCCATTACTATACAATTAACACTTAATTACATACGAAATAATAAAATTAATCATTATTACAAAGCCAAGGATGTAATATAAGTCCATGATCATTCCATGCATGTATGTTAAGCATAAAGCAAGTATGATGTAACTATCACATGTTAGGATTAGTATTAACCATTTTAATATATATTTAACCATAATACTTGCAACAAACATTAATTATAATCACAACTCTTGCAATTATCATTCAATTTAGCATGTGTAAAGTGCAAAAAGATGCTTTGATACCACTTAATGGAAATAATTATGCAACAATCAAGTATGGTGAGCACATGCCTTAGATAGGGTGAAATTTCAAAAATTTCACTTGCATAACCCTTCATCGCTTGAAGATTTCCATTCCCATAGATCCCTTTTATGTTTTATGTATAGTTAAACTACCATCAATATATAAAATAATAACCTAGGAAGTCTAAGTTTAAGAATACTTACAAACTCCTATGCTTGACATAAACCACAATAGTTATCTACAAGCTTTGATGTAGTTAGGTTCAACCCTTGAATCATATGCTCTAGCCTCCTAAGTATGAGGCCTCTAGCTTGAAATATTAAAGCTTCACCAATCACCTTTTTGCCTTGATTTGGTTAGTAGCAAGTGCCCTCTTAAATGACCCTCATAAATATTGCACTAATTTAATCTCCTTGCAAGAACACTAGGGTTTTCTTTACCAATGTTGTTTCTATTTTTTTGGTGGCTCTCACTATTCTTTGTGAATTTCTTAGGCCATATATATAAAGAAAGCAACGACCTCATGACATCATCTATGAGATTGCACACACACCGCTTGACATCATCCATGACATTATAAGCAAACCTTGACATCATCCATGGCATCATAAGCAAACCTCTTGACATCATCCATGACATCATAGGCACACCTCTTGACATTATCAATGACATCATAAGCATGCAACTTGACATAGTAAGTATACAATTTCTATAAGTAACTCGCTAGTATACAAAGAAGATTGTAGAAAATACATCTAATGTATAATGTCTACATTCATCCTCTCACATTTATTAATGTGATAAATACATGTAACTTAATCTTCTCTTTTGCCAAAGTCAACATTTTACACTTAAGTGTTAATGTATGACTAACATGACAAGCCTAATAAGCCAAGCTTAATACTTGTCATGCATTATACACATAAAGGATAAGGCATGCCTAACATGAAAAATTTTGACAAAGTCATGTTCACATGGATTTAGGCTTTGTAATTAGGCCAATACTTGGCCTAAGCCTAATCTATATACAAATGGGCCTAGATTAGGTTTATGAGCTTTCTCAATATTTTGGATTAATCTTTGGTCCAAAATTCTTTATGCCTAGGCCCAAACTTTTAGGCCATTAATCCAAGCCTAAATAAAAATAGCATATATATTATTAATTTAATACTTTAATTAATATCTCATATTAATTAAGTATAAATTAATAATTAAACCCTTTACTTAAATTAGATTTCATGATATGCTAAAATCATTGCTTAAAGCATAAATCTAATTCCATTAATCTTAATTATTTGATTAAACACTTTAATCAATAATTAGATTAATGTTGATGATGATATTATGAAACTTGTTTAGGTGTGACTTACTAGGCTCATGTCTAATTGGCAATGAGAAGGTAATATCAACACTTGATATTGTTTGAATCTCCTTTTAAATCTATATGTGAAAATCTGAGTTATACACAAATAGTTCTCATAAGTTGTGAGTGACCCTTAGTATCGATATCATAAGTACCCAATTAGAAATGAATGCATGTATTGATTCACATGAACCCTTTAGTCATAATTATCATGCACTAAAATCCTTCCATTATAAGATCCCAAGATAGCCGAAAGTCATGGTTTAGTCAAACTCTAATAGCTAAATCATATGACCCCATCTCAGGTTATAATTCTTGATAAAACATAACAAATACTAGAAATAACTTTCTAGCACTGAAACTCTTTTAAACTGTGTTATGTTTGTCCTAGCCAGGAACTTATTCTTCAAGAAAAAACTTAGATAGCATAGGATCTTATCCTGGTTCACTCCAATCAATTAATCCCATCTTGGTCAAATACTCATCCATATATTTAACTGATTAGAGCCACCACACGCTATATACCCATTTATGATTAACACAAGTATGTAAGTGGTAACAAACCCTAACCACTTAAATTTGGATGATCATTTTGCTTCAGGTTAAAGGACTATATAAACTATTGTAACTTTGATTATGATTATTGACTATAAGTGACTATCCACACAATCATAAATCTAACATCATGTTCGATCCACCTATCATATGAGTTTCCACATGTTTATTCTGATATCTCATATCAAGTACCATGAGACTCACTGCCTCCCACTATTAGTATCACATACTAATTAAGGAAAATGACAAAGGTGAGAGTCAAATTAATATTACCCAAATATTAATTTATTAACTATGAACATTTTATAGCATGTTTACTAAATAAATCTATCACTAATATTATTAACTCTTCATAATATATTTATTTAACATTGTGCTATTGGCTGAATATTGGCTGAACATTGTGCTATTGCCTGAATATTCAATTAAATAGACACTTTGGATAAAAGAATATTCTTTATTGCCATTTTTGATTTTTACAATGTCAAAATATGTGATTGGCCTCTAGGGCATACCACCTACACTAATAATCTCCCACTTGCACTAGAGCCAATCACTACGGTATTTTAGACCCATTTTCTTAAGATGTTGAGTTAACTATAGTTGCGTTAGTGTTTTAGTGTGTGGATTAACCTCATAGTTGGTTGAAGCTACATTTGCCCTATCCAAAAAGTTCTTTGATAATATGAAAATGCCTTTCTATATGTTTGGATTTATTAGGAGATGATGTGGGTGGAATTGTATACCATAGTCTCTAGGACTTAGTATAGAGCAAGTAGGGTGTCGAACACTCAACACTTGCGGTAAATCTTGTATAATCGGATAGATACTTAAATGGATAGGTAAAATAAAACTAGAATAATAGTAATAATGACTAAAATAAATAAAGAAATATAAACATTAACTAATTACTGATATAATAAGACAAATAATATATATATCTATCTATGGAAGAATCACAAATTATAATAAAATAAGAACTTTAAACATAGTTATCATAAAACATATTGATGGGAAATTAGTCTATAGCCTCTCGTTGTTAATTAAAGGTATTTCCTCTTAGAGTCTACAAGCACTCTCATTGTATTGCAGAGATAAGAGAAAACCATAAAGCATATTATACTAATTATGTCTCCCTTAAGATGAATTCCCTTTATGATTCCTAGCAAAATTACAATCTTAGGTAATCTCAATCACTTTCCACCAAATTACCCCAACTCTTGTTGGTGATAATTTGATTAAGAAGTTACATATGGTGATCAAGTATACACAACACAAATAAGCACTAATTGAAATTAAATTATAAAAGATATAAGATAAAAATATAGTTCTTATTTAATTCGTCATTATAATTCCAATACAAAAGACTTAGCCTAGATATATGATTAAAAAGCAACAAAAGAAGACCAAATTCAATATAGAAAAAAAGATAAAAAAAATAAAGAATTGAATAAGTAAAACTCCCTTCTATGTCTTCTAAAGGATCCTTGATACTTAGGATGATCTTCTCTTGCACTTGGCTTTATCTTCTTGAAGTGTTTTTATAATGACTTTTAAAACTAAAAAATAGTAATATTTTTAAAACACTTTGTTGATTCATATGTCTCTCTCTAATCTTCTTCTTGCTGTCCTATTTTCTTCTCTCCTTTTTTTTAGGCAAAAAATGATGTATATATAATACTTGGAAGCTTTTAGAAGTGACTAGAATAGGATTGAACTTGGAAAGGCACCACTTGACATCAAAGGTCACCCCCCTTTGTAGAATCATTAAATTTAAGGGAATTTTTGTCCATCTATATGACTTTATCTATAGAAAGTTTCTGCATGAAAGTTGTATAACATTCTGTTATACTTCCAACGCAACTTGAATCACCTAATTTGGATATCTATAGACAGAGTTATGGCTGAAATATAAAAACTGCTCAAATCAAGAAAAGTTGCAACCCTTTGGTAAGAAATGAGTGTGATGACTCGTCACAGAGACTCTCAGTGACGAATCATATATATGGTGATGACTCGTCACCCTTCCTTATGATCCAAGCTTGACTCCTTTTGCTTTCTAGCTTCTTCCAATCAACTCCAAGTGTCTTCTAAAGCGCATTTAAGCCATAAATAATGCATAAAACTTACATAATGAGTCATAATGATGAAATAAGTAAAAAAACATTAATTCAATAACTAAACAAATAAATAAAGCATGATGAAATGAAATGAAAATAGACCTTAACTAGCCTAAATAACTATGTATATTTGCATTATATAAAACTCCCCCACACTTAGACCTTCCTTGCCTTTAAGTAAGAAAAGATCTAGTATAGAAAAGCACACAAAATTTTCATCTCTTTCAAAACAAATGTAGTTGTCTTGTCAAGTCATCTCAAAAATGAAAGAGGTTATAAGAGATAGTTAATCAATCAAACTTTAATGCTCCACAATAATAAAACAAGCAAGTTGGATAGAATAAGCAATAAATTCACCAATTTATCTCAATTTACTAAGAATAAAATCAAGAACACAAAGTCAAAGTTCTAACCAATCTACTTAACCAAAATAGTTATTCTCCAAAATTATGATTTCCTAGAAGAAAAAGCAACCTTGGGACAATGTTAAGCACACACATCAGCTCACTCTTCTTATGGCATTTTTAGACATTTTATTCCAATATATATTTTTTGGATGTATTCTTTTCGAATGAATGCAAATGAGGAGCAAAAAAAAATGCACACAACTTACTCGAAATACATTTATTTACAATATCATACATCCCTTTCCGAATTAATACAACTGAGGAGCATACTCAATTGCACACAACTTACTTAAGATGCATCACATTACAAGCATTATTTATTTTATTTATTTTAATTTTATTTCAATTTTCTTGTCCTCGTCCATTATTGAAAAGTGAGTTTCATGAGTATTATGGCTATAGTTTCCCTAAGGTTACTCAAAATTCTAAGAAAACCTAAGTTTAAATCTTTACCACTTTAGCCTTAAGCATAGTTAACAAGTTGACTAACTATTATTTAGAGCTTAGAAATAATAAAAAGACATAAAAAGGAAAATTTATAACCTATACTAGATTAAACTTTTAAGTTCTATTAATAGAGCATACAAAATCTAATTATCAACAATGTTGATTAACCTTAATCAAAATCAATAGACTAAAAAAACAACTACTTACTAAATATAGGAAGATAATGAATAATATGAATGCAAAATAACACTAAAATACCATAAATGCAAAATGCAACAATGACATATGAAAAATGCAAAACATGCAACACACAAAAAACATATAAAACATGCAAACAAGATAATACTTATATACTACCATGTACCATTAATATACCACTAACATACCACTAATATACTACTAATATACTACTAATATTCTACTAATATCCCTTCCCCAACTTAAAAACATGCATTGTCCTCAATGTAATTAAAAATAAAGCAAAGGAAAGGATAGAAGTACTCCCTTGATCATCCATAAGGTGGTAGGTGGAGATTCGATCGAATAGCCAGAGCGAGCAAAAAATTGATTCAATTTGTACTTTATTTTACATTGCTGATGAGCAAGTTCTTTGTTTTGAAACTTCATCTCATTGAGTTGACGTTGTATAACAATCTGCGTATCCAAAATTTAATCCCAAATAGGAGGATGTACACTTTAGTATCTACTAGTGGTACTTTGAATTGGATAAGTGAGGAGAGGAACATCACCGAATGGTGTATATTAGGGAAGTTCCTCCTTTAGATCACTCTACTTGGTAGATTCTTCATAGTTTTGCTCCTCAACTAGTGGTGGTCCTTCAATTCCCTTATAACAATAATGGGATCGAGGAGGAATCAAACGAATGCAGCATCCACTACTTCTCCTCTTACAAAATCTTACTTAGTAAAATAAGAACACTCAACAAAATGAGTATAGTTAGCAAGGTTAACATTCAAAACTTTTGAAATAATGGTAATCAAATGGCCATAAGTCAAAGGTGCATCCTTACGGGAAGCACAAGCTAACAATTGATTAAACACCCAATAGGTCTAACACACTTGTTTCTTATTGTGAATGCACTACATCAGAAACAACTCTTGTGCACAAGACTCTATTGAATTCAGTTTTATGAAATAGAACACATGCAAGAACTTTATATAGCAACCAATATTTCAAGTCCTTAATAAACATAGCCTTGCCTTTCCTAGAGTCAAATGGTGCATGCAAACTAGTAAAAAAATCCAGAATTCATTCAACTTAAAAAATAATGGGGGATCACACAACCCATCTCTTTTAAAACCAAAGACACAATTCATGAAAGTGTAAGTAAGTTGATGTTTCTTCCCTTGCATGTGAAATTCCAAAATTTGTGAATTTTTAGCATTAACATCTAAAGTGGTATAAAACTCAGTAGTCAATTCAACATTGGTATCTTCATGCATAGAAACAAATTTCTTAAGCTCATATTGTTTCAAATAATTGATCAAAAGATTCAAACATACCCACATCATTCAAAAGGGAGTTAAGAATGTACTTACAACCCAAGATTTCCTAAACTTGATTATTGTGAACTTGGCACCTTCCTTATGTGTAAGGATTGGAAACTTTGGCTTTGTAAGTTTAGGAAAGATCCTCCTCCTCTTGATGTGTTTCTTTAATGTGTGGCCTCTTAGAAGATGATCCTCTAGTCTTACCCATGATTATAGTCCTGCTTGAATGAATGAATTAAAAATAAAACAAAGAGGATGAAAGGATGAAGAGTGGTTTAGTTAGGTTTAGAGTGGAGAAGAAATGAAGAGAAAGCCAAAGTGTATAAGGAATGAAAGATAGAAAAGATGAAAGAGTAAGAGATGAGAAAAGATAGTTTAAGTAAATGTAAATTCATTGGTATAAAGGAGACATGTGAGATTGGGTGGTCAAAAGGGGTATTTATAGATATAATAGAAGTGTAGATGTAGGGGTGTAAGGTTTGGTGAAAAGGTATGTAAAGATGGGAAAGGGTATGCCCATTCTTGGAAAAGAAACAACTTTTCACTTATAAAATATTGTTTAGATTAGGAATAAGTAGAATAAGAAAAATATATGAACAAATAAGATGTGTAATATATACCAAAATAATGAAATTAAGCTATCATAGTTAAAAACATATATGAATGCATTTATAGGCATGATGTATATGGGTGTATGAGTCGTTAATATGGTGACAGCTCGTCACCTTAACTTTCTGTGACGAGTCGTACACACGTGATGACTCGTCACCATTAGGTGCTATTACGAGTCGTCAACACATGATGACTTGTCACCTTATGTCTCTGTTATGACTCATCAATGCATGACGAGTCATGACAGTGTGTGCCATTATATGCATATGTGGTGCCTAACTAGACATAATTGACAACGCAATGAATATATATATATATATATATATATATAATATATATATATATATATATTATATATATAAATGTATAAAAATAGAATAGAAAACTAATCATAAACTAAATGTATACTAATAATAAACATACTAATTAAAGAAATGTGGATGAATTAGTGAAAGTAATTATCATGAAATAAAAGAAAAATGTGTGAATCATACCTTGTCCAAAATTTTGAAAGTCTATAGCTTGAACTTACCATACTTTAATTAAGGTGTAGATAGAGATAGAGCAACTTAGATCAATTGTATCACCGATCAAGTAAGGCTTGAGATGATGTTCATTTACTTTAAAAATTTGCCCCTTTGCATTAACAAGATCAACTGCTCCATGAGGATAAACCTTGACAACTTTAAACAGACCTGTCCATCATGACTTCAACTTTCCTAGAAATAATCTGAGTCTTGAATTAGAAAGGAGAACAAGCTCACCTTTATGAAACTCCTTCTTAGATAAATGCTTATCATGCCATAGCTTAGTATGATCTTTATATAACTTTTTATTCCTGTAAGCATTCGTTCTTAACTCATCTAATTCATTAAGTTAAAGTAACCTCTTCCTACTAGTCTTTTTCAAATCAAAATTCAAAGTCCTTGTTGCCCAATATGCCTTATACTCTAATTCAATGGGGAGATGACATGACTTCCCATAAACTAATTGGTAAGGAGTAAGGCCAAATGGGGTTTTAAAGGCTATCTTATACGCCTATAAAGCATCATCAAGCTTTAATGCCCAATCCTTATGTGAAGAAGACACTATTTTCTCTAGGATCCACTTAATCTCTCAATTACTAATCTCAACCTGTCCACTTGTTTGTGGGTGATATGGAGTAGCAACCTTGTGTGTTACTCCAAACTTCTTTAAGAGAGCCTCAATCATATGATTACAAAAATGGAAACCTCCATCACCAATCAATGCCTTAGGAGTACTAAACCTAGGAAAAAGAGTTCTCTTAGGCATCCACCCATTTTGAAACATAATCCACCATGACCAGAATATACTTGTACCCTAAAGAACTAGGAAACAGACCCATGAAATTTATACCCCAAACATCAAAGAGCTCAACTTCAAGGATTCTTTTTAAAGGCATCTCATGTTTCCTAGTGATATTACCCATTCTTTGACATTTATCACATGTATGAACAAACTCTCTAGCATCTTTAAATAAAGTTGACCACTAAAAACTAGATTGTAGTACCTTAAATGCCATTTTTGTTGCACTAAAGTGTCCTCCAACATCCAAGGAATGGCAACGTCTCAAAATATCTTGAGCTTCATCTTAAGGAATGCATCTCTAAACTAAACCATCGACATATCTCTTATAAAGCAAAGGCTCCTCCCAATAATAGAATTTATTATCATGCAGAAATTTCTTTCTTTGTTGATAATCCAACTCATAAGGAAGAACAACACTCATAAGATAATTTGCAATATCTATATACCATGGAAGTTCCTTTGATACTACATTTAGCAAGTGTTTATTATGGAATGTGTCATTAATTGGCACACCATTATCATTCCTCTTAAGTCCATCTTGATCAATCCTTTATAGGTGGTCCACAACAAGGTTCTCACTTCCCTTCTTATCTCTTACTTCCCAATCAAACTCTTGAAGCATCAAAATCCACCATAAGAGTCTAGGTTTTGAATCCTTTTTGCTTAGAAGATACTAAAGAGCAACATGATCTGAATAAACAATCACCTTTTTCCCTATAAGATATGCTTTAAACTTGTCAAATGCATAAACAATAGCAAGTAACTCCTTTTTTGTTGTGGTGTAGCTGATTTGAGCATCATCAAGTAGTTTGATAGCATAGTAAATTACATAAGGCTTGCCTTCCTTTCTTTGACCTAGCACAGCCCCCATCGTAAAGTTACTAGCATCACACATTATTTCAAATGGTTGCTCCAAATTAGGTGGTTGCAAATAGGTGTAGAAATAAGAGCTCTTTTCGAAGTTGCAACATCAAACTCAAAAATAGCATCTTTAGCAAGTAACCTACATAATGGTTTTGCTATATTGGAGAAGTCTTTGATAAATCTTTGATAGAAACTTGCATGTTTAAGGAAGCTTCTTATATCCTTAACACTCTTCGAAGGTGGCAAATTTTTAATGACTTTAATCTTTGCTTTATCAACATTAATGACCCTCTTAGAAACTGAATGACCAAGAACAATTCCCTCTTGTACCATAAAATGACATTTTTCCTAATTCAAGACCAATCCATGCTCAATACACCTATCAAGAACTTTAGATAGATTTTCTAGACAATTGGAAAAATTAGAACCATAAACAATAAAGTCATCCATAAAAACTTATACATAATCATCAAGTAAATCACTAAATAATGAAAACATACATCTTTGGAAAGTTGTAAGTGCATTACATAAACCAAAAGGCATATGCCTAAAAGCAAAAGTACCATATGGACATGTAAAGGTGGTTTTAGATTAATCCTTAGGATGAATAGGAATTTAGTAAAAACCACTTAATCCATCCAAAAAACAAAAATAAGAAAAGTTGGCTAGTCTCTTAAGGACTTGGTTAATAAAAGGCAATGGGAAATGGTCCTTCCTAGTTGCTTTATTCAATTTCCTATAGTCAATACACATATGCCATCTCGTGACAGTTCTAGTAGGTATGAGATCATTAGATTCATTCCTAACAATGGTTAAGCCTCCCTTCTTTGGTATAACCTGAATGGGGCTTACCCATTTACTATCACTAATGGAATAAATGGTTCCATTATCAAGCAACTTAGTTACCTCTTTTCTCACCACTTCCTTAAGAGTAGGGTTTAACCATCTTTGACCTTCAATAGAAGGCTTAGCGTGGTCCTCTAAAAGTATTCTATGCATACATACATTATGACCAATACCCTTCAAATCATTTATAGAATACCCAATGACATTTTTATGTTTAAGAAATTCATCACATAAGGCATCAACATTATCATTAATTAAAGATGAATAAACAATAAAAGGAAATTTAAGGTTAGAGTAAAGAAATGTATGTCTTAGATTTGACGGTAGTGGCTTGAGCTCCATATTGACTTCTGCACCTGATGTAGTACCCTTTGGAACATCCTCTTTACTTAAAGGTTCAAATCTTGATGTCCTATGGAAAGTTGATATGGAGTTACCTCCAAAATTTTCTCATTAGCTTCTTGCATTTAGGATGGCTCCATAGAATCATTCCTCACACACTCATGAATTACTTCTTTAATGCATTCATCAATAACATCAATAAAATCAATTCTACTTGCCACTTCTACAAGTGTTGACTTAATGATTTTCAGCACATCAAATTCCATACATTCATTATCCACCTTTAATGTGATCTTTCCCTTCTTCATGTCTATAATTGCTCATGCTGTCATAAAAAATGGTCTTCCAAACAAAATTGGAATATCAAGGTCTTCCTTTATTTCCAACACAACAAAGTTAGCTGGTATTATAAACTTTTCCACTTTTGTTGGCACATTTTCTAGAATTCCAAGTGGATATATGACAAATTTTTTTGCCATGGAAAGACATATATTGGTAGGCTTAAGCTCATCCAAATTGAGCCTTTTGTAAATAGAGTAAGGCATAAGGCTAACACTAGAACCAATATCACATAAAGCTTTATCAAAATGCATACCTCCAATTATACAAGGAACCATAAATGAACCTGGATCCTTAAGCTTTGGTGGAGACTTGGAGTACATAGCCTTGGATTCTTCAACAAGAGATACTAAGCCATAATCTTCAAGCTTGCTCTTATGGCTAATAATGTCCTTTAAAAATTTACCCCAAGTAGGCATGTCTTTAATGGCATCCAAAAATGGTACGGTGATAGTGATTTCCTTGAGATAATCGAGGAATTCTCCAAACTACTTATCTAAGTTACACCCTATGAACCTTTGAGGAAAAGGAAGGGTTTTAACATCAACCCTTAGTTCATCATTCTTTGATGGTATGGCATCTTCCTTATTATCTTTCTTCACACACTGATCATTATTTTATCTCTAACATCCACTTCCTCAATCTCTACCCCCATCATCATTAACCATTCTCTTTTTCTTATTGAGATCCTTTTCAACCTCCTTACCACTACGCAAGGTAATTGCTTGACAAGACTCTTTTTGTACATACTCCGATTGGCTAGGAAACTTCCATAAAGGTTTAGTATTTGATGAAGAGGCTTGTTAGGATATTTGGGTTTCATGGATGCAGTTATGAGTAGTAAGATGCTCAAGCTTAGAGTTTAGTTGCTTAAATTGCTCCTCATTTTGTTTGTTTATGGACATTTGTTGGTTGACAAATTGCTCCATGAGATTTTCAAGAGTAGGTTTAGGATGGGTAGGATTAAAGGTTTGTTGTTTCATGGAAAATCCCAATGGGTTTTGAGGTTTGGTGTTTGGTTTATATAGAGGGTTTAATCAAGAGGATGGTTTGACTAGGAGAAACTAGGATGGTTCCTCCACTGAGGGTTATAGGTCTTGGAATTCAGCCCCATTTGTTGGTTAAAACCACCTTGCACATAGTTCGCATCCTCATTTGTACTTAAAGTACATTGAGATTATGAATGAGGTCCTCTACAAGACTTAAAAACAACATTAGTACTTTCTAAAGAATTAATTTGATTTCTACTTACCAGATTGGTGAAAGCATCCACCTTTGCATTCAGCATTTTAATTGTGTTAAGCTCCAAAACTCCCCTTGTTTTTGCTATAGTTGTTTCATCACCCATGTATCCTTGAGATGCAAGTTCTTCAAGCAAATTAATGGCTTCTCTAGCCATTTTATCCATCCATTTTCCACTGGCTGCTGCATTCACAATGTTTATATTTTCATCCATCAACCCATTGTAGAAAATTTGAGGAATCATCCATTCTAGAAAGCCATGATATGGACATTGCCTTTGGAGTTCCTTAAATCTCTCCCAAGCTAAATAGATTGTCTTACTTCCATTTTGTTTGAAAATAGTGATCTCATTATGAAACTTGGCTGTCTTATGTAGTGGAAAAATTATGTGTAGAAACACTTCCTTCAATTAGTCCCATATTGTGATTGATTCATTTGGCAAACTAGCAAGCAAAAGTTGTGCTTTATCCCTAATCAAAAATGGAAAGAGTCTGAGCCTAATTGCGTCATCCGTTACACCATTCATCTTGAAAGTTACACACACATTAAGGAAAGTTAATATTTGGGCATAGGGATCTTCTCCTTGTAAACCTCCAAACTGATTGTTTTGCACCATTTGGATCATACTTGGATTGATCTCAAAATTATTGTTAGCAATAGCCGGAGCCACAATCCCTCCAAGACTACTCGAGATGTCAGGCTTTGCAAAATTGCCTAACATTCTCCTTTCCGGTTGAGCCATATCATTCATATTTGGTTAATTCTCTCTTCTTTGCCTTTGTTCCTTGCATAAAGCTCGTAAAGTTAAATCAATTTCAAGATCAAAGTTCAAATTATCATCACTAGTGTTTCTAGAAAGTATAAAAAATGTAAATTCACAATTGAACAAATTAAACTTAATACATAATAACAAATAAAACAAAATATAAAAAATGAAAATTATAAAAACAAAATAAGAAACAAAACAAAACAAAACAAAAACAAGGCCTAAAATAACCTTTCTCTATCCTAAGTTAATGAAAATTATATCCAAGTTCCCGACAATGACACCAAATTTTGAAGCGAGTGGAATTGTATAACCTACTCTCTGGGACTTAGTATATAGAAAGTAGGGTGTCGAACACTCAGGACTTGGGGTAAATCTTGTATTAACTAGATAGATACTTAGATGGACACGTAAAATAAAACTAGAATAATAGTAATAATGACTAAAACAAATAAAAAAAATCGAAACACTAACTAATTACTAAAATAATAAGACGAACAATATATATATCTATAGGAGAATCATAAATCAAAATCAAACAAGAACTTTAAACATAGTTATCATAAAACATATTGATTGAAAATTGGTCTATAGTATTTAAAAGCTACTCTTATTGTCGATTAAAGGTATTTCCTCTTAGAGTCTACAAGCACTCTCATTGTATTGCAAAGATAAGAGAAAACCATAAAGCATATTATACTAATTATGTCTCCTTGAAGATGAATTCCCTTTACAATTCCTAACAAAATTACAATCTTAAATAATCTCAATCACTTTCCACCAAATTACCCCAACACTCGTTAGTGATTATTTGATTGAGAAGTTACATATGGTGATCAAGCATACACAACACAAATAAGCACTAATTGAAATTAAATCATGAAAGATATAAGATAAAATTATAGTTCTTATTTAATTCGTCATTATAATTCCAATACAAAAGACTTAGCCTGGATACATAATTAAGAAACAACAAAAGAAGACCAAATTCAACATAGAAAGAAACATAAAAAGATGAAGAATTGAATAAATAAAACTTCCTTCTATGTCTTCTAAAGGATCCTTGATACTTAGGATGATCTTCTTTTGCACTTGGATTTGTCTTCTTCAAGTGTTTTTACAATGACTCTTAAAACTAAAAGATAGTAGTATTTCTAAAACACTCTATTTATTCATATGTCTCTCTCTAATCTTCTTCTTGTTATCCTATTTTCTTCTCTCCCTTAGTTCATCATTAGGACTCATTGTGTAAGTTTTATATATGATTTAGGGCTTAAAATTTCTTTAGAAGACACTTGGAGTTAATTGGAATAAACTAGGAAGCAAAAGGAGTCAAGCTTGGATCATAAGGAAGGGTGACAAGTCATCACCATATGTACGAGTCATCACTAAGAGTCTCTATGACGAGTCAGCACCCCTTGATGAGTCGTCACACTCATTTCTTACCAAAGGGTTGCAACTTTTCCCGATTTGAGTAGTTTTTGTATTTTAGACATAACTCTGTGTACATATATCCAAATTAGGTGATTTAAATTGTCTTGGAAAGATAATAGAATGTTCTACAACTTAGATGGATAGGTAAAATAAAACCCAAATAATAGTAATAATTAATAAACAAATAAAGAAATCTAAACACAAACTAATTGCTAAAATAATAAGACAAACAATATATATATAATCACAAATCAAAATCAAATAAGAACTTTAAATATAGTTATCATAAAACATATTGATTGGAAATTAGTCTATAGTCTTTAAAAGAAACTCTCATTGTCGATTAAGGTATTTCCTCTTAGAGTCTATAAGCACTCTCATTGTATTACAAAGATAAGAGAAAACCATAAAGCATATTATACTAATTATGTCTCCTTTAAGATGAATTCCCTTTATGATTCCCAGCAAAATTACAATCCTAAGTAATCTCAATCACTTTCCATTAAATTACCCCAACTATCATTAGTGATAATTTGATTGAGAAGTTACATATGGTGATCAAGCATACATAAAAAAAATAAGCACAACTTGAAATTAAAATGAAAGATATAAGATAAAAATGTAGTTCTTATTTAATTCATCATTATAATTCCCATACAAAAGACTTAGCCTAGATACATGATTACGAAGCAACAAAAGAAGACCAAAGTCAACATAGAAAGAAAGATAAAAAGATAAAGAATTGAATAAGTAAAACTCCCTTCTATATCTTCTAAAGGATCCTTGATACTTAGGATGATCTTCTCTTGCACTTGGCTTTGTCTTCTTCAAGTGTTTTTACAATGACTCTTAAAACTAAAAGATAGTAGTATTTCTAAAATACTATATTGATTCATATGTCTCTCTGTAATCTTCTTCTTGTTGTCGTATTTTCTTCTCTCCCTTTTTTAGCCAAAAAATGATGTATATATAAGAATTGGAAGCCGTTGGAAGTGACTAAAATAGGATTGAACTTGGAAAGGCACCACTTGACATCAAAGGTCACCCCCCTTTGCAGAATCTCTAACTTCAAGGGAGTTTTTGTCCATGAAGATGACATTATCTCTAGAAGTGTTCTTCATGAAAGTTGTAGAACATTTTTTTTCTTTTTATAGTAACTTACATTACCTAATTTGGATATCTATAGATAGAGTTATGGCTAAAATACGAAAACTACTCAAACCGAGAAAAAGTTACAACCCTTTGGCAAGAAATGAGTGTGACGACCATCACAAAGACTCTTGGTAACGACTCGTACATATGGTGATGACTCGTCACCATTCCTTATGATCCATACTTGACTCCTTTTGCTTCTTATCTTATTCCAATCAACTCCAAGTGTCTTCTAAAGCAAATTTAAGCCCTAAATCATGTATAAAACTTACATAATGAGTTCTAATGATGAAATAAGTAAAAAAAATTAATTCAATAAATAAAAAAAATAAAGCATGATGAAATGAAATGAAAATAGACCTTGACTAGCATAAATAATTATGTATATTTGCATTATATCAGGAGACCTTGGTTCCTTTGCCAAAGTAATGGCTCCATTGTAGTCACAATAGAGAGGACTCATAGACTCAATAGAAATAACAATTCCTAGTTTAGTAATGAACTTCTTAATCTAAATAGTTTCTTTAGCAGCATTTAATGTAGCTATATACTTGGTCTTTGTAGTGGAATCAACAATGATACTTTGCTTGGAACTCTTCTAAGTCACTGCTCCTCAATTACATATGTAAACAAACCTAGAGATAGACTTTCTATCATCCATATCTGATTGACAATTAGAATCTTTGAACCTATCTATCTGTAGATTACCTCCTTTATAAGTTAAGACTAAATCTTTAGTCCTTTGCAAGTACTTAAAGATTGCTTTAATAGCTATCCAATGTTCCAAACATGAATTGGATTGAAACTCGCTAGTCACACTAACAACATAGGCAATATTAGGCCTAGTGCAGAACATAGCATACATTAAACTTCCTAAAGTCAAAGCATAAGAAACTTTGGCCATTTGCTCTATTTTCAAGTGTTTTAGGTGAAATACCCTTGGATAAATGGATATCATGCCTAAATAGTAACAATCCTCTTTTAGAATCAAGCATGTTAAACCTTTTCAATACCTTTTCCAAGTAAAGACTTTAGGATAAACCTATCATTCTCTTAGATCTATCTCTATAGACTCAAATTTTAAGAATATAGGTTAACTCCCCTAAGTCTTCCATCAAGAAGGTTTTAGATAGCCATACTTTCACAGAAGTCATCATACCCACATCATTTCCAATTAATAAAATGTCATCAATATACAAGACTAGGATAGTGAGTGGTTCCCATTAACCTTCTTATAAACACATGGCTCATCTTCATTCTTAATGAAACCATAAGAATGAATAGCCTTATTGAAATGATGATTCCAATTCCTTAAAGCTTATTTTTTACCATAGATGGATCTATTAAGCTTGCACACTTTTAAGCTATCCTCAATTTCAAAATCCTTAGGTTGCTATATAAAAATGTCTTCTTCAATGTAACCATTAAGGAAAATGGTCTTGACATCCATTTGCTAAACCTCATAGTCATAGTGTGTGGCTATAGCTAAAAGAATCTGAATGGATTTAAGCATGGCTACCGTTGACAAAGTCTCCTTATAGTTGACCCCTTGCCTTTAGCAAAACCCTTTCACTACTAGCCTAGCTTTATAGGTCTATACATTTCCATATGTACTAATATTTCTTTTGAAGATCCATTTGCACCCAATGGGTATAGTATCCTTAGGAGAATCAGAAAGTGTCTAGGCTTGGTTTGTATACATGGATTCCATTTTGGTTCTTATAGCTTCAAGCCATCTTGAAGAATCTTTATTGTATAAAGCTTCTTTATATGTAGCAGGATCATAAACATGAATGCCTTCTTCAAGAACATGAAACTCTTGTATATCATGAAGAAAACTGTATCTTTTAAGAGGATAAGATACCCCCATTAGACCTTCTAGGAGTTGGTGTGATAACATTCTCAATGGGAATAGGCTCCTTGGGTTAATCAATGTTGGGCTTCTTTTGATGACTCTTGATTTAACATTATCTTCGTACCTTTGCCACCTTCCTTAAGAAACTCAAAATATCATCTCTGCTTATAATAATAACTTGTTAAATAGGAAGATAAAACCAATATCAAAAAATGTTTTTAGGATATCTAATAAAGCTTCCATTAAATGATTTTACATGCAACTTATTCAATTTTAGCCTTTTGATAAAAGTTGGACACCCCGAAATTTGAATGTGTTTAATACTTAGTTTTCTATCATGCTATATCTTATATGGTATAGTAGAAATAGATTTGGATGGAACATGATTAAGGATGTAAGGTACGGTTTAGAGGGCATAATCCTAAAGTGAAATGGGAAGATCAGTGTGGCTCATCATAGAACGTACCATATTCAATAAAGTATAGTTTCATCTTTTAGATACACCATTTTATTATAGTGTTCTAGGTGATGTGAGTTGTGATGCAATGTCATGTTCTTTTTGGAACTCAATAAACTGGGTACTCAAGTATTCACCTTGTCGATATGATCTCAAAGGTTTAATATTTTTCCTAGTTTGGTTTTCTATTTGGGTTTTGAATTACTTGAACTTTTCAAAGGATTAACTTTTGTTCTTCATAAAATCAAGTGCCCCTACTGTAAACACCTAATTTTGGTATAAAAAATGGATGTGAAAAAGGACTCCAATGATAAAAATGTTATAAGTAGGTCTTTAAGACTTAAAGTTTGAAACATCAAAAGTTTGAATACATTTTCAGAAAGAGTTTCATTGGTTTTTTTAAGGACTTAATTGTAATACCTTTTAAGACCTAATTGAAATTTTTAATTTCTTTTAGGGGTCTTTTTATAATTGAAAGTTAAAAAAATCAAAATTCTAGAATTCTAGGATTCCAATTAGAATTCTATAATTTTGATTGGAACTATATAATTATGATCGGAGAATCACACAATATTGTTCATAATTATGTGTTTTTTGTTTTTTTATATTTTCACAGAAAATAAAAATATTTTTTTCCTGAGTTTTGATTGGTTAAAAAATTTTCTTAAATTTATTTTTAGGATTTATCTAATTCTTCAGGAAATAAAGTCCTTTTAAAATTGGAACTCTTAGTATATAGAATTGAGGATTTTTAGGTTTTTTTCCCTATAAAAGAAGAGCTTAGGCTCCTGGAGTAGGGGGACTCAACTCTCAATTCTCAATACTGAGCATTCTTTTCCATAAAAAAAAAAAAAACTCTTAGTGATTTATTCATTTGGAGATTTTTGAGAAAACAATAACAAGTTTTGAAAGCCTATTAAAAAATAACGATGATCTTACTAGTCTGAGGAGCAATTCAGTCACAAGCATCTGTAAGCATTATCTTCTCCTTACCTTCTTTTATTTTTTCTTCTTTTATTATTATTTTGATTTTATTGAATTTTAATTTTATTTAATTTTTATTATAATTTTATTCGCTAATCGTTGTTTTATCCTTTTGTGATGGTAATTATGGAGAGAATTCCGTGATGATTATACTTGAAGAATCAAATCCATAAAAGGTCCATGGAATGCCATTGATGGAGCCTTGTAGATCAATATAGTTTCTAGGTTTTTTTTAATTTAATTGTCTTAATTTTTTTATTTTTGGGAATGATTTAATTCTTTTTTATCATTCTCAATAGTTCATTGTAATAACCCCAATAGTGGGAATAATGAAATTTGGTGTGTGTGCTTGTGTGTTTTATTTTAATTAATTGGTTAGTAAAATTAGGGTTTTCAATTAGGTAATTACTTAAAATTAATGGCTATAGAAATCATCAGGTTGTTTAATTAAAATTGAATTAGATTTAAGTTGGTAAATTTAGTTTGCTTGATCGATTATTTTATTTTATTGTTTAAGGTCACTTTACTTAAATTAGGTTTTTAGAAAAAGTTAAATTAATTGTTTGATCTTTTATTTGTTTGTTTTAATATTTTTTTTATTGTTTTTAGGCTTGTTTGCTTATGTTTATGTGTTTTGGGCCCAGACCCACATTAGGCTTTAACCCATTTTAATTTAGGTTTCTTAGGTTTAATTAATGAAAATGCATCTTTAGGTCCATATTTAATTAAAAATTAGGGTAGAGATAACTTAGGCCCACTTAGTTAATTAGATGTAGGGCCACCTAATTTAATTAATTTAGACTTAACCCATTTAATTTAAGTCTCTTTCATAATTTTTAGATTTAAGATCATTCTAGAATTAAAACATGTACAATTAGGCCCATTAATTTAAATACTTTATAATCTGTAGATCTAGGACCATTTTTAGAATTAAAATAAATAGACTTAGGATCATTTAATTCAAATTAAATAGGAATTAGGCCCATTAATTTAAATACTTTATAATCTGTAGATCTAGGACCATTTTTAGAATTAAAATAAATAGACTTAGGATCATTTAATTCAAATTAAATAGGAATTAGGCCCATTAGTCTTTAGACTCACTTATAAATAAAAACATGTAGATTTAGCTCATTTAATTAAAATCAATATAGATTAGACTAACCTAGGGATTGTGATGAATGCATTGTTTACTTGTATATTTCATGATTAGTTTGCATGGAGTTAATTGTTTGAATAAGGGTTTATATGAAATTGCATGAAAATAGAGGATAAGATAGTAATTTATAAAGTAATTCTAAAAGAACATGAGACTAAAATAAGCTAGTATTCCTTATGCAAAATCTCCTGGTTGTGGTGAAGGCTTTCTTTTAAAGAATCGAGTACCACCATTTTCTATTTATCTTAGTTATTACCTTGGGTGGCGACTCCTCATCTCCATGCCATGTCTTTGTGATAGTGGATAGTGTGTTCTTTAGAGCCCTAAGCTCAAACAGTGTTACGGTTGCCAAAATCTTGGGCGCGCTAAACCCTATTGTCTACACATACCTTGATAGATAATCTATGAAGGTTATTAAATAATAGAAACTCCTTCTACAAATTTCACTAAATGATCCACATACATTACTATGTATGATCTTCAACACATCTTTGGCTCTTGCCATTTGTCCAACAAATGGTGATCTAGTCATCTTGCCTCAAAGACAAGCCTCACAAGTTGAATTTGATATGGATTCAAGATTGCTCAAGATTCCCATCCTTTTCTATTTTTTTATTCTATCTTTTGCAATGTCATATAATCTTAAGTGCCATAAATGTTTGGAGGTTTAGAGGCAATGTCAGTTAGCATTGCATTTGCATTTGCATTAATTATATTATTTTGAGGCTCATTGTTATTGGATATATTATTAACATAATATAAGCCATGTATTCAATAACCCATGCTTATCATTCCATTTCCAAAGTAAACATTGCATTTGCCTCCTTTAACATGAAATTCATAACCCTCTCTAGTTAAACTAGAAATAGAGACAATGTTTTATAGGGATTAGGTACATATACGTTATCCAATAACAAAATATGATTATATAAACCAATAGAAATGGATCCTATTATCATGGTAATAACACTTTCTCCATATTCAAACTTGAAAATCAATTCATTAAGCCTCAAAATTTTTCTCTTTTAGTAGATCCTCCAAGGATGCTCAAATATGAGAACCAACACCGATAACCAATATCCATTCATTTGATGAGCTCTTAGAACATTTAGAAACAAGTTATATAAGAGAAAGTCTCACCTTCTCCTTACTTGCCACTTCTTTTTATCCTGAAAGACTTAAGGAACTTAAGACAATTCCTCTTCTAATGTTCTTTGACTTGGCAATGGAAACACTTTCTTTGCCTTATTTTTCCCTCACAATTTCCTTGCCCTTCTTATTGGTTATGCCACTCGTAGGCTTGACAATACTTGTCTTACCTTTCTTCTTCTTATTAACTTTCTTTTTACTACCACTAGAAGAAGCAATAAGTACAACCTTCTTCCTTTTACTCCCTTTGATAGCTTTTTAGGCCGTCACAAGAAAATTCAAAACCTCTTTTTTGGGATATAGTTTTAGGAAGGAACCTAGGTGGGCATAATTTTAATACATATAGTATATATCAGAAGCTAAAACAACTTTTAGGTTCCCTAGCCAATCTTTTAGATTAGAGCCCGTGAGCTTATGTTGGTTAAGTATGATTGAAAGTGGGTTTAATGGTTTCATATTATCAAGTTTTTACAAAGGTAACAAGATTAATTAGTGATATGACATTGTTTATTTTTACCATTAGATTTGGTCTTTAATCATAATGGCCTCCTACTAACTTGGAGAATCCTACACTTTTAAAGTAGGAAACAGAAATCCCTTATTGGATGGACTTCTAGTGGGTGATGTAGTTCTTAAGGGTTACTAATATCCCTTGGGTACATATTGTTGTTCTTGGAATATTAGTTCTCATTACATCTCATGTGAGGTTCCATCAATCTGGCTCCTAATGTTATGAGCTTTAGGTATAAATTATCATTCTTGGCCCTTGGCATTAGTTAGGCACACACCATTGGATTGGTGAAATGTATGTATTTGAACACTATGAACCTCAGGTACTCCTATTTGCCATTCTTGGCCCATAGTGTATCCACATACTCATAATATCTCATGCTTAACAATAACACTACATGAATCTCTTAGGACTTAGTATATATATACACCCCTATGTATCCATAGCCAATGTACATAATCCCAAAACCATACAAGTTATTGCTCTAATGGAGAGCCTAGACCTAAATTTAGTTTAGAAGATTTTGGGGTCTTTATATATATATATATATATATATATATATATATATATATATATATATATATATATATATATATATATATATATATATATATATATCACATACATATATAGCATGGCATCAAATATAAATAGCATGTTACAACATATATATATCACACATATACATAGAACATTCAAGATTGATGCACAAATATGGAGTGTTCATGGACCTTCTCCTAATCATATTCTAAATCTTAAAATATATAATAGGTCTTCTCATCTTATACCTTAAAACCTTGGCCCATTTTATCATGGGCTAAGGAACCATTCTGAGTTGTTACGGGACTTCACCAAACTTTTTTTTTTTGTACCCTTTCACAACTCTTATGAATTATATCAAATTCTTGGCATTCCAAGGTAAATATTACATCCTAATATTATGAAATTAACACTTAATTACATACCAAATAATAAAATTAATCATTATTATGAAGGCAAGGATGTAATTTAAGTCCATGATCATTCCATGCATGTATGTCAACCATAAAGCAAGTAGGATGCAACTGTTGCATGTTAGGATTAATCTTAACCATTTTAATATATATTTAACCATAATAATTGCAATAAATATTAGTTATAATCAAAAATATCATTTAATTTAGTATGTGTAAAGTGCAGAAAGATGCTTTGATAACACTTGATGGAAATGGTTATGCAACAATCAAGTATGGTGAGCACATGCCATAGATAGGGTGAAATTTCAAAAATTTCACTTGCATAACCCTTCATCACATGAAGATTTCCATTCCCACAGATCCCTTTTACATTTTACATCTAGCTAAACTAACATCAATATATAAGAAAACAACCTAGGAAGTTTAAGTTTAAGAATACTTACAAACTCCTAAGTTTGACATAGACCACAATAGTTATCTACAAGTTTTGATGTAGTTAGGTTTAACCCTTGAATTATATGCTTTACCCTCCCAAGTGTGAGGCCTCTAACTTAAAACACTAAACCTTTATGAATCACCTTCTTGCCTTGATTTGGTTAGTTACAAGTGCCCTCTCAAATGACCCTCACAAATATTGCACTAATTTAATCTCCTTGTAAGAACACTAGGGTTTATGTTTACTAAATGTTGTTTTTATTTTTTTGATGGCCCTCACCATTCTTTATAAATTTCTTAGGCTATATATATAAAGAAAGCAACCACCTTATGACATCATCGATGCCATCACAAGCACACCTCTTGACATCATCCATGACATCATAAGCAAACCTTTTGACATCATCCATGACATAATAAGCAAACCTCTGAACATCATCATTGACATCATAAGAAAACCTCTTGACATCATCCATGACATCAGAGGCACACCTCTTGACATTATCAGTGACATCACAAAGATGCAACTTGACATAGTAAGTTTATAATTTGTATAAGTAACTCACTAGTGTACAAAGAAGAATGTAGAAAATACATCTTTTGTATAATGTCTACATTCATCCTCTCACATTAATCAATGTGATAAATACATGTAACCTAATCTTTTATTTTGTCAAAGTCAACATTTTACACTTAAGTGGTAATGTATGACTAACATGACAAGCCTAATAAGCCAAGCTTAATACTTATCATGCCCATAGTCAACATTATAAACATAAAGGATACGACGTGCCTAACATGACAAATTTTGACCAAGTCATGTTCACATGGATTTAGGCTTTGTAATTGGTCCAATACTTGTCCTTCGCTCAATCCAAATACAAATGGGCCTAGATTAGGTTCATGAGCTTTCTTATTATTTTGGATTAATCTTTGGTCCAAAACTCTTTAAGCCTAGACCTAAACTCTTAGGCCATTAATCCAAGCCTAAATAAAAACAACATATATATATATTATTAATTTAATACTTTAATTAATATCTTATATTAATTAAGTATAAATTAATAATTAAACCCTTTACTTGAATTGTATTTCATGATATGCTAGAATCATTGCTTAAAGCTTAAATGTAATTCCATTAATCTTAATTATGTAATTAAACACTTTAATCAATAATTAGATTAATATTGATGATCATTTGCTGAAACTCTTTTAGGTGTGACTTACTAGGTTCATATTTAATTGGCAATGAGAAGATAATATGAACACTTGATATTATTTGAAACCCCTTTAAAGTCTATATGTGAAAATCTCAATTATACACATATAGTTCTCATAAGTTATGAGTGACTCCTACGATCGGTATCATAACTAACTAATTAGAAATGAATGCATGTATTGATTCACATGAACCCTTTGGTCATAATTACTGTACACTAAAATCCCTCCATTATAAGATCCTGATATAGCCTAGAGTCATGGTGTAGTCAAACTTTAATAGCTAGATCATATGACCCCTTCTCAGGTTATAATTCTTGATAAAACATAACAAATACTAAAAAAAACTTTCTAGCACTAAAACTCTTTCAGACTGTGTTATGTTTGTCCTGACCAGGGACTTATTCATTAGGAACAAACTTAGACAGTTCACTCCAAGTAATGAATCCTATCTTGGTAACACTCATCCTTACATTTAACTAACTAGAGCCACCACACGGCATATACACATATGTGATTAACATAAGTATATAAGTAGTAACAAACCCTAACCACCTAAATGTGGATGACCATGTTGCTTCAGGTCAAAGAACTATATGCACCATTATAACTTCGATTGTGATTGTTGACAATAAGTGAATATCCATGCAATCATAAATCTAACATCATGTTCAATCCACCCATCATATGAGTATCCATATGTTTATTCTGATATCTCATTTCAAATAGCATGGGACTCACTACCTCCCACTATTAGTATCACATACTAATCAAGGAAAATAAATAGAGGTCATAGTCAAATTAATATTACCTAAATATTGATTTATCAACTGTGAACATTTTATAGAATATATACTAATTAAATCTATCACTAATATTATCAAATCTTGATAATATATTTATTTAAGATTGTGCTAATGGGTGAATATTCAATTAAATAATCACTTTGGATAAAAGAATATTCTTTATTTCCATTTGGGATTTTTACAATGTCAAAATATATGATTGGCTTTTAGGGCATAACACCTATGCTAACAATCTCCCACTTTTACTAGAGCCAATCACTATAGTATTTTAGACCCATCTTCTCAAGATGTGGAGTTATCTATAGTTGTATTAGTGCTTTAGTGTGTGGATCAGCCTCATAGTTGGTTGAAGCTACATTTGCCCTTTCCAACAAGTTCTTTGATAATATGAAAATGTCTTTCTATGTATTTGCATTTATGGGGAGACCTTGGTTCCTTTGCTAAAGTAATCGCTCCATTGTAGTCATAATAGAGAGGAATCATAGACCAAATAGAAGGAAAAATTCCTAGTTTAATAATGAACTTCTTAATCCAAACAGTTTTTTTAGTAGCATCTGATGCAGCTATATGCTCAGTCTTTATAGTCGAATCAGCAATAATACTATGCTTGGAACTCTTCCAGCTTAATGCTCCTCCATTATGTAAGAAAACAAACCTAGAGATAGACTTTCTATCATCAGATCTGATTGAAAATCAGAATATATGAACCCATATATCTTTAGATCACCTCCTCCATAAGTTAAAACTAAATCTTTAGTCCTTCACAAGTACTTAAAGATTGCCTTAATAGCTATCTAGCATTCCAAACCTGGATTGGATTGAAACCTACTAGTCACACTAACAACATAGGCAATATCAAGCCTAGTACATAACATTGCATACATTAAATTTCCTATAGTCAAAGCACAAGGAACTTTGGCAATTTGCTCCATTTCTTCAGGTGTTTTAGGTGAAATACCCTTGAATAAATTGATATCATGCCTAAATGGTAACAATCCTCTCTTAGAATCAAGTATGTAGAACCTCTTCAACACCTTTTCCAAGTAAAGACTTTGGGATAAACCTATCATTCTCTTCGATCTACCTCTATAAATTCAATTCCAAGAATATAGTTTACCTCCCCTAAGTCTTCCATCGAGAAGTTTTTAGATAGCCATACTTTCACAAAAGTCATCACACTGACATCATTTCCAATTAACAAAATGTCATCAATATGCAAGACTATGAAAGTGAGTTGGCTCCCACTAACCTTCTTGTAAACACATGGCTCATCTTCATTCTTAATGAAACCATAAGAATGAATAGCCTTATCAAAATGATGATTCCAACTCCTTGAAGCTTGTTTTAGACCATAGATAGATCTATTAAGCTTGCACACTTTTGGGCTATCCTCGGATTCAAAACCTTTAGGTTGCTATATGAAAATGTCTTCTTCAATATAACCATTAAGGAAAGCAATCTTGACATTCATTTTCCAAACCTCATAATCATAGTGTGTGGCTATAGCTAAAAGAATCTGAATGGATTTAAGCATGGCTACCAGTGAGAAAGTCTCCTCATAGTCGAACCCTTACCTTTACCAAAACCCTTTGGGTACTAGCCTAGCTTTATAATTCTCTACCTTTCCATCTGCACCAATCTTTTTTTTTTGAAGATCCATTTGCACCTATTGGGTATACTATCCTTAGGAGAATTAATAAGTGTCGAGACTTATTTTGCATATATGGAATCCATTTCGATTCTCATAGCTTCAAGCCATCTTAAACAATCTTTATCGCATAAAGCATCTTCATATATAGTAGGATCGTCAACATGAATGCCTTCTTCGTGAACATGAAACTCTTGTATGTCATGAAGAAAATCGTATCTCTTAAGAGGATAAGATACCCTACTAAACCTTCTAAGAGTTGGTGTGATAACACTTTTAATTCGAATAGGCTCCTCGGGTTAATCAATGTTAGGCTTCTTTTGATGACTCTTGATCTAACATTATCTTCCTACCTTTGCCACCTTCCTTAAGAAACTCTTTCTTAAGGAAAATATCATCTCTACTTATAATAATAACTTGTTCAATAGGAAAATAAATCCAATATCCTAAAATGTCTTTAGGATATCCAATAAACCTTTCTTTAATATTTTTACATCCAACTTGTCCGATATTAGCCTTTTGATAAAGCCTAACATCCCCAAATCTGAATGTGTTTAAGACTTGGTTCCTATCATGTTATATCTTATATGGTATAGTAGAAATAGATTTGGATGGAACATGATTAAGGATGTAAGAGGCGGTTTGGAGTGTATAACCCCAAAGTGAAATAGGAAGATCAATGTAGCTCATCATATAACGTACCATATTTAATAAAGTATGGTTTCATCTTTTAGATACACTATTTAATTATAGTGTTCTGGGTGATATGAGTTGTGATGCAATGCCATGTTCTTTTAGGAACTCAATAAATTGGGTACTCAAGTATTTACCTCCTATATATGATCTCAGAGTTTTAATACTTTTCCCAATTTTGTTTTCTACTTGGTTTTGAATTCCTTAAACTTTGAAACGATTCACTTTTGTTCTTCATAAGAAACAAGTGCCCATACCTTGATAGATCATCTATGAAGGTTAATAAATAATAGAACCCCTTCTAGCCATTTCACTAAATGATCCACACACATCACTATATATGATCTCCAACACATCTTTGGCTCTTGCCATTTGTCCAACAAATGGTGATCTAGTCATCTTGCCTTGAAGATAAGCCTCACAAGTTGAATTGGATGTGGATTCAAGATTGCTCAAGATTCCTATCCTTTTCAGTTTTTTTTAATCCTATCTTTCGCAATGTGATATAATATCAAGTGCCATTGATGTTTCGAGTTGAGAGGCATTATCAATTAGCATTGCATTTGCATTTGCATTAATTATATTATTTTGAGGCTCATTGTTATTGGATATATTATTAACATAATATAATCCATGTATTTAATAACCCATGCCTATCATTCCATTTCCAAAGTAAACATTGCATTTGTCTCCTTTAACATGGAATTCAGAACCCTCTCTAGTTAAACTAGAACTAGAGACAATGTTTTATAGGCATTAGGTACATATAATACATCATCCAATAAAAAAAATATGATTATATAAACCAATAGAAGTGGATCCTATAGTCATGGTAACAACACTTGCTCCATATTCAAACTTTATGATCACTTCATTAAGCCTCAAAATTTATCTCATTGGGTAGATCCTCTAAGGATGCTCAAATATGAGAACTAGCACCAGTATCCAATACCCATTCATTTGATGAGCTCTTAGAACATTTAGAACCAAGTTAAATTAGAGAAAGTCTTACCTTCTCCTTGCTTGTCAGTTCTTTTTGTATTGAAAGACTTAAGGAACTTAAGACAATTCCTCTTCTAATGTTCTGTCTTAGCAATTAAAATACTTTCTTTGGCTTATTTTTACCTCATAATTGCCTTGCTTTTATTATTGGCTATGCCATCCGTAGGCTTGATAATACTTGTCTTACCTTTCTTCTTCTTATTGCCTTTCTTTTTACTACCACTAGAAGAAGAAATAAGTACAACCTTCTTCCCTTTGCTCCCTTCGATTGCTTTTTAGGCCGTCATAAGAAAATTCAAAAACTCCTTTTGAATTTTAAATTTTTAAGAAGGAACTTGGGTAATACATATAGTATTTATCGGAAGCTAAAATAACTTTTAGGTTCCTTAGCCAATCTTTTAGATTAGAGCCCATGAACTTATGTTGGTTAAATAGAATTGAAAGTGGATTTGATGGACTCATATTATTAAGTTTTTATAAAGGTAACAAGATTAATTAGTGATATGACATTGTTTATTTTTACTATTAGATTTGGTTTTAATTATAATGGCCTCCCACTAACTTGGCAAATCCTACACTTCCAAAGTAGGAAACGAAAATCCCTTATTGGATGGACTTCTAGTGGGTGATGGAGTTTTTAATGGTTATTAATATCCCTATGGTACATGTTGGCATTCTTGGAATATTAGTTCTCATTAAGTGGCAACTCTTGCCTTTACATCTCATGTGAGTTCCCATCAATACGGATCCTAATGTTATGGGCTTCAGGTGCACATTACCGTTCTTGGCCTTTAGCATTAGTTAGGTCCACACCATTGGATTAGTGAAATGTATGGATTTGAACACTATGATCCTCAGGTACTCCTATTTTCCACTCTTAGCCTATAGTGTATACACACACCCATAATATCTCATGCTTAACAATAACACTACAAGAATCTTTTAGGACTTAGTATATGTATACACCCCTATGTATCCATAGCCGATGTACATAATCTCAAAACCATGCAAGTTATTGCTCCAATGGAAAGCCTAGACCTAAATTTAGTTTGGAAGATTTTTGGGTCTTTAATTAAGGTCTCACTTTGCACATTAACAAATTTATATATATATATATCATATACATATATAGCATGGCATCAAATATAAATGGCATGTTGCCATATATATATATCACACATATACATAGAACATGTAAGATAAATGCATAAATATGGAGTGAGTATGGACCTTCTCCTAATCATATTCTAACTCTTAAAATATATAATAAGTCTTGTCATCTTAGGCCTTAACACCTTGGCCCATTTCATCATGGGCTTAGGAACCGTGCCGAGTCGTTATGGGACTTCGCCAAACATTTTATTTTTGTACCCTTTCACAACTCTTATGAATTACATCAAATCCTTGGCATTCCAAGGTAAATATTACATCCTAATACTATGAAATTAACACTTAATTACATACTAAATAATAAAATTAATCATTATTATAAAGCCAAGGATGTCATCTAATTCCATGATCATTCCATGCATGCATGTCAAGTATAAAGTAAGTAGGATGCAACTATTGCATGCTAGGATTAATATTAACCATTTTAATATATATTTGGCCACAACACTTGCAACTAACATTAATTATAATCATAACTCTTACAATTATCATTCAATTTAGCATGTGTAAAGTGCAAAAGATGTTCTAATACCACTTGATGGAAAAGGTTATGCAACAATCAATTGTGGTGAGCACATACCTTAGATAGGGTAAAATTTCAAAATTTTCACTTGCATAACCCTTTATTACATGAAGATTTTCATTCCCATAGATCCATTTTGCACTTTTCATATAGCTTAACTAACATCAATATATAAAACAACAACCTATGAAGTCTAAGTTTTAGAATACTTCCAAACTTCTAAGTTTGACATAGACTACAACAGTTATCTATAAGCTTTTATGTAGTTAGGTTCAATCCTTGAATCATATGCTCTAGTCTCCTAAGTGTCAGGCCTCTAGCTTGAAACACCAAGCTTCATAAATCATCTTCTTGCCTTGATTTGGTTAGTAGTAAGTGCCCTCTCAAATGCTCACAAATATTGCACTAATTTAATCTCCTTGTAAAAACACCAGGGTTTATGTTTATCAAATATTGTTTCTATTTTTTTTATGGCTCTCACCATTCTTTGTAAATTTCTTAGGCCATAAATATATAGAAAGAAACCACCTCATGACATCATCCATGACATCACAAGCATACCTCTTGACATCATCCATGACATCATAAGCAAACCTCTTGACATCATCCATGACATCATAAGCAAGCCTCTTGACATCATCCATGACATCATAGGCACACCTCTTAACATTATCAATAACATCACAAGAATGTAACTTGACATAGTAAGTATACAATTTATGTAAGTAACTCACTAGTGTACAAAGAAGAATGTAGAAAATACATATTATGTATAATGTATACATTCATCCTCTCACATTTATCAATGTGATCAATACATGTAACCTAATCTTTTATTTTGCCAAAGTCAACATTTTACACTTAAGTGATAATATATGACTAACATGACAAGCCTAATAAGTTAAGCTTAATACTTATCAGGCCCATAGTCAGCATTATACACATAAAGGATACGGCATGCCTAACATGACAAATTTTGACCAAGTCATGTTCACATGGATTTTGGCTTTGTAGTTGGGCCAATACTTGGCCCAAGCCAACTCCATATACCAATGGGCCTAGATTGGGTTCATGAGCTTTCTCATTATTTTGATTAATCTTTGGTCCAAAACTCTTTATGGCTAGACCCAAACTCTTGGGCCATTAATCCAAGCCTAAATAAAAATAACATATATATTATTAATTTAATACTTCAATTAATATCTCATATATAAATTAATAACTAAACCCTTTACTTGAATTGGATTTAATGATATGCTAGAATTATTACTTAAAGCATAAATCTAATTCCATTATTCTTAACTATTTTATTAAACACTTTGATCAATTATTAGATTAATATTGATGATGATTTGGTGAAACTCTTTTAGGTGTGACTTACTAGGTTCATGTCTAATTGATAATGAGAAGATAATATCAACACTTGATATTATTTGAAACTCCTTTCAAATCTATTTGTGAAAATTTCAATTATACACATATAGTTCTCATAAGTTATGAGTGACCCTAGCATCGATATCATCACTACCCAATTAAAAATGAATACATGTATTGATACACATGAACCCTTTACTTATAATTACCATACATTAAAAGCCCTTTATTATAAGATTCCAATATAGCCTAGAGTCATGGTTTAGTCAAACTCTAATAGTTGAATCATATGACCTCATCTCAAGTTATAATTCTTGATAAAAATAACAAATACTAGAACTAATTTTCTAGCACTAAAACTCTTTTAGACCATGTTATGTTTGTCTTGGCAAGAACTTATTCATCAAGAATAAACTTAGATAGCATAGGATCTTACCTCGGTTCGCTCCAAGCAATGAATCCCATCTTAGTCGAACACTCATCCCTACATTAACTGACTAGAGCCACCATATGTCATATACCCATATGTGATTAACATAAGTATGTAAGCTGTAATAAACCCGAACCACTTAAATGTGGATAATTGTGCTACTTCAGGTCAAAGGACTATATGCACCATTATGACCTAGATTGTGATTCTTTACTATAAGTGAATATCCATGCAATCACAAATCTAATGTCATGTTCGATCAACCCATCACATGAGTATTCATATGTTTGTTCTAATATCTTATATCAAGTACCATGAGACTCATTTCCTCCCACTATTAGTTTCACATACTAATTAAGGAAAATAAATAGAGGTGGTTGTCAAATTAATATTACCCAAATATTAATTTATCAACTATGAACATTTTTATAACATATGCACTAAATAAATCTGTCACTCATATTATAAACTCTTAATAATAGATTTATTTAACACTGAGCTAATGGGTGAATATTCAATTAAATAAACACTTTGGATAGAAGAATATTCTTTATTGCCATTTGGAACTTTTACAATATCAAAATATGTGATTGGCCTCTAAGGCATACCACCTATGTTAAAAGAAAGATAGATGAATGGGTGCTATGGTAGAGGATATGGAGTTTTTGATGAAAATTATAAATGGGAGCTTGCTTAAGTACCTAAGGGGAAGAAGGCTATAGGGTGTAAATAGGTCAACAAGAACAAGCTAGTAGTATCAGAAAAAGAAGGGGAAAAGTTCAAGGCTCGGCTAATGGAAAAAGGGTACTCACAACATAAGGGGATTAATTGTGATGAGATTTTCTCTCCTATGGTTAGGCATACTCCCATCAGTGTAATGTTAGCATTGGTAGCCAGTTGGGATTTACACTTAGAGTGGATGGATATGAAGACAACCTTTCTTCACGATGATCTAGAGGAGAAAATTTATATGGAGCAGTAAGAAGGGTTTACCTAATTTGGGTATGAACATCTGATGTGCAAATTGAAAAGATCATTGTATGGGTTGAAGCAGTCTCCAAGGTAATGGTACAAGAGATTTAATTCTTATATTATTCAAATTGGCTACAAGCGCTATGAGTATGATTGTTGTGTTTATGTTAAGAGCCTTAATGATGGTTCTTTTATTTTTCTATTACAATATATTGATTATATCCTTATTGTTGCTAAGAATTGGTAGAATGTGCTGGAGTTGAAAGCTTTGTTATGGAAATAATTTGGTATCAAGGATTTAGATGATGCAAAGAAAATCCTTAGGATGAAAATACATAGGGATAAAGGCTCTAAAAATTATAGCTATCTCAGCAAAGCTATATTGAGAAGGTGTTAGATAGATTTGGGATGAGTAATGCTAAACCAGTGAGTACTCCATTGGTAAATCACTTTAGGCTTTCATTAGATTAGTGCCCAAAGTTAGATAGGGAAATTGAAGACATGGCAAAGGTACCATTTGCTAGTGCTTGATTATGCAATAGTTTGCAATATACCTGATTTGGCTCATGTTGTTCATCAAGTTAGCAGGTTTATGTCAAAACCAGGCAAGCAACATTGGGATGCAATCAATTGGATATTTAGGTATCTAAGGGCAGTTGTAGGGTATGTGGATTTAGATATATGCTAGTGATATAAATGATAGCTGGTTTACAATAAGATATGTGTTTGCTCTTGCAAGAGGGCCTATTTATTAGAAATCCATAGTTCAGTCTATAGTGGCTTTATCTACAATTGAAACTGAGTATATAGTAGTAGCTAAAGCAGCTAAGGAAGCATTATGGCTTACAAGGCTAGTGAAGGAACTAGGTATTGTTCAAGGAGGAGTTCAGTTGCATTATTATAGTCAAAGTGCCATTTATTGGGAAAAGTATTAAGTGTATCATGCTAGGACAAAGCATACTGATGTAAGGTTTCAAAAGATCAGGGAGTTGATTACATTTGATTCGATATTGCTATAGAAGATTCACACTTCTGAGAATGCAACTGATATGTTGACAAAGCTAGTTACTAGTGATAAGTTGAAGCATTACTTGTACTTGTGAATGTTGCTAGTTGTTAAACCATATATGTACCCTAACCCATTAGGTATGAGAGGAACTTCAAGATTTGTTATCTCCTAAAGGGGCTTGATACTCACCAAGGTGGAGATTGTTTATGTATGGCTCATATATAGTTATAAGTGGACAAATGCTAGAGAACAGAGCAACAATATCTGTCCTTTGAGGGGTTTCTAGGTTTAATTGTAGGGTTATGATTAGATGGGTTGGGGGTCTGGGGGCAATGCCCTCGTGGTATAATGCAAGGGTAATTTAGTATTTTGTATCGTACCTAGCTTGTTATAAACATAACATGTATATTGTAACCTTAGTTAACAGCTTTAATAAGAAAGACTCCAGCTCCTCACTCTCGAGGATGTAGGCACATTGTCGAACCTTGTTAAATTTTTATGTCCATTTTTTTCCTATTTTCTTCTATTTTATTTACTGTGTTTTTTTATTCATAATAGTTATGTTAGAGACTTTGAGCCTCTACAGCTTGGCCATTTCATCTAAGACTTCATGCGAATGAAAGATAATGTTAATAAAATGCAAAATGAGGGAGTATTTGTTGAAGTGAGTCAAAGATTTGGTTGTGTATATTAGGAATTAAATCTTTATCTTATTTAAGAAGTTATTCTATTCCTAATTAGTGTGTATAATTATATTTTCCATATATAGGAATATTTGGTGTATATATAAAGGATATAACCTTTCTTATGAATATATGAAAAAATATAATTCCCTCAAATTATCTCTTATTTTCCTTTGAATTTTATTTCTTCATAGTATCAGAGCATACCTATTGGAATTCAATTCAATTTTTATATTGAATCCTTGAAATAATTTTTTTTCCTCAAAATTTCTTTGAATCCTTTAAAGTCATAATCCTTTTGAAATACACCATGACCATTAAAAACACATCCCTTGTATCACATGGAATGCCAACTTTCATTCAAAACCTTTAAGATAATTCTCCCTTTCCTACTAGAATTATGCTAGATGATGCAAAATACCTTATGTGCTGACAACTTATGGAGATGTAAATTTGAGCTAGAAATAAATTTAGTTTTCTTACTAGTGCAACTCCAAAACCATCTGTTAGAGATAAATCTTTGGAGACTTAGCTTATTGATGATAATTGAGTTAAAAGTTGGCTCATTGATTCCATGAGTCCAACATTGATGTAGAGATTATTCCATCTTCAAATAGCAAAGGAGATATGGGATCCTATCTCCAAACCTTTTATGATGGATTTGATGAAACTCAGTTATTTTAATTAAACCAAAAATCATTTACTATATGTCAGAATGGTAGGCCATTACCTACATACTATAATGAGCTGGTTTGGATAGTTTAAAAGATTAATGCCTGAATGAGTGCTCAAGGGGAAGATGTTACTGGAGTAGTATCACTCCATAAACATATTACTTAACTTCGAACATAGATTTTCCTAGCTAGACTTGACTCATAATTTAATAATGCTTAGAGTGAAATACTATGAAAGGATCCACTACTTGATCTTGAGTCTAGTTATGCATATGTGCATAAGGATCATAACCATCGACAAATGATGGAGGAGCTAAAGGTTCTACTAGACAATGCGATACTAGTAGTAGCTCGAACTCGATGATAATCCAAAAGAAAAGTACATAGTAAATCTAGTACATACATATATACTCATTGTGGTGAAATTGGACACTCCAAAGAATGATGCTATAAACTTGTGGGCTATCTGGAATTGTGGGATTTCAATAGAAAGCCTCGTAATAAGCTCAAAAAAGCTACAATCGCCACCTCTAGTAGCACAAAACCAAATGGTGACCTTGATGAAACATTAAGTATAAAAAATCTTATTCAAAATGATACATGGAGTATTGATACAGGTACTATTGATCATATGACAAACTCAACCCACCATCTTACCTCCATCCGACCATCAACCTAATAAAATATTATGATTGCTAATGGAGGAATAGCCCTCATCATCCATGAAAGATCAACATCTAATTCTAACTCTATTAATTTAGATACTAATCTTATTATTCCCTCTCTTACTTGTAATTTATTATCTGTTGGCCAAATCACTGAAACCTTAAACTGTATTATTAAATTTTTTCCTAAATATTATTTATTTCAAGACCTTGATACACCAGATTCTTGGCTCTGGTATTAAATGTAAAAAGTTGTACTATTTTGATTTGCATGGTGTTCCGAGTTAAAAATCAAGTAAAGTTAATGTTGTTGTTTGAAGCAACTTGGACAAAGAATAACTAATTTTGTGGCATTGTAGTTTTAGACATCTATCTTTTAATTATCTTAGAAAAATAAAGCCTAAATTGTTTTTTAGTATCCAAGACTCCGAACTCAAGTGAGATTTTTTTGAATTAGCAAAGAGCCACTGGATTTCATATGTATTGAGTTATAATAAAAATTTAATTCCATTTATGACTATTCATTCTAATATATAGGGACATGGTTGGATTCCCACTCTATCTGGTGCTTGATATTTTGCAAAGTTTATTGATGAATGTACACATATGACCTGGGTATCCATACTTTCACATAAGGGAGATGTTTTGTGTTTTAGGACTTATATAAAATGGTGGCCATGCAGTACCATTGTCAAATTTGAGTCTTACAATATGATAATGGTGGGGAGTATCTTAACTCAATTCTTAAACATTTTTGCCACGAGCATGGCATTCACTACCAAACTTCCTACACTATAACCCTAAAATAGAATGGTATAGTAGAACGGAAAAATTTATTACTATTTGAAGTAGTCCAAGCATCTCTATTTGACATTAATATTCCTCAGGAATTCTAGGGAGAGGTTATTCGGTCTGTGACTTATCTCATTAATTGAACTCCATCAAGAGTACTTAGTTTTAAAACTCCTCTTTAGAAACTTCAAGACCTTGTCCTATCTCCATCTCTCAATAATCTTGAGCTTTGAGTCTTTAGATGCTTGACATTGGTTCATCAGGTACTCGATAAATTGGACCATAAGCTATTTGGTGTATCTTTATTGGATATGCCGATCTAAAAAAGGGATATCAGTGTTATGATTTATATGCTAAGAAGATGTATGTAACTTGGGATGTTTAGTTTCATGAAAATGCACCATACTTCTCTTAATTTGAGTGCTCTCTTCAGGGGAAGAGACTTCATGACATATTTGAAGATAATACTTTGAGCATCTCTCTTAATACTCTGATATCTATGATATATGTTCCAAGTATCTTACAGGATCAGACAGAAAGTCTGAGCATCCTATATGGATAGATAATTGAAGATAGTCTGAATGTCTTACTCAAACTTAAAACTACTCAAGATAATATATCTTCCCAGATAATACCAGAGGCTTATGAAACACTAGATGTGCACAATGAGGTAAACTCGTCACCCTTAGTAACCTCAACTACCGAGGCTCGTTATCCTTCTAGAATAAATATAGGGATTCCTATAAGATAATATGATTTGGACCTTAAAACCACAGCTAAATATCCTATCAATAATTTCATATCAGCAACTAGTTTGTCTAAATCATATGCATATACTGTAAATCAATTATCTACTATATTTATTTCAAGTAATGTGCATGAGGCATTAGTGGATCGAGATTAGAAGAAAGGCATGAATGATGAAATGAAGGCATTATAGAATAACTCCATATGGGAACTTGTTCCACTTCTTGAAGGAAAGAAAATGGTTGGATGCAAGTGGATATTCATTGTCAAACTTAATTCGGATGGAAGTATTAATTGATATAAAGCTTAGCTGGTAATAAAGGGATATACTTAGAAGTATAGAATTAATTATGAAGATATATTTTCCCCAATAGCAAAGACAAACACCATCTAAGTTCGTATCTCATTAGTTGCCAACCTGGATTGGTTGCTTTAACAATTTCATGTAAAAAATGCTTTTTTGAATGGAAACGTAAAAGAAGAAGTGTATATGGATCCATCACACGGAATAAGGTACACTGATCGAGTATGCAAACTAAAAAGAGCATTGTATGGACTTAAGCAATCACCTTGAGCATAGTTTGGATGGCTTTTGATGTTTATAAGAAAGCTCAGTTATAAACAAAGTGATGCTAACTATGCACTATTCATTAAACGAAAGACGGATAAAGTTACTACTCTTATTATGTATGTTGATGATATGGTGGTCATTGGAAATGATCCAAGTGAGATAACAACCCTACAAAAACAATAGCAACTAAGTTCAAACTTAAAGATCTAAGAAACTTGAAGTATTTTTTGGGGATTGAAGTTGCAAGATCAGCTTAAAGAATTTCCCTATATCAATAAAAATATTTAATGGATTTATTAATAGAGACAAACATGCTTGATTGTAAGCCAGCTGAGACTCCAATGCAAGTCAACCATGGATTGTCAATCCGAGAAGATCAAGCTCCTACTGATAAAGCTCGGCATCAAAGGCTGGTGGGATGATTAATTTACTTATCTTATACTTGGCCAAACGTTACTTATGCAGTTAGTGTTGTAAGTCAAGTCATGCATTCTCTAAGTAAAGAACATATGGAAGACGTATACTAAGTACTAAGATACATGAAGTCATCTCTGGGTAAAGGTTTATTTTTTAGGAGAAATAAGGATTATGAGATTGTTGGCCATATTGATGTTGAATGGGCCGGAGATCAAACTGATTAAAAATCAACATCTGGGTACTTTATGTTTGTTAGGAAGAATTTGGTTACCTAGAGGAGCAAGAAAAAGAAAGTTGTAGCAATGCTAAGTGCTGAAGCTAAGTTTAGAGGAATGACACATAGTGTATGTGAGTTACTATGGATAAAGTGAATTGTGCATGACTTAGGATTAAATCATTTGAAGCCTATAATACATTGTGATAATAAGGCAGACATAATAATTGCTAATAACCTAGTTCAATATGATCGGACTAAGCATATGAAGGTTGATAGACACTTCATCAAAGATCATATGACTCAAAGAACAATCAATCTTCCATTTGTTTCTTCTTTGGCCCAACTAGCTAATATCCTCACAAAGGTTGTATCTGAAAGAATATTCTACAACTCACTTGGCAAGTTGGAAATGGTTGACATACATTTGCCAACTTGAGGGACAGTGTTGAAGTGAGTCAAAGATTTGGTTGTATATATTAGGAATTAAATCTTTATCTTATTTGGAAAGTTATTCTATTCCTAATTAGTGTATATAATTAGCTTTTTCATATATAGGAATAGTTGGTGTATATATAAAGAAAGTAACCTTTTTCATGGATATATGAAAAAACATAATTCCCTTAAATTTTCTCTTCTTTTCCTTTGAATTTTATTCTACAGTATTTAATTCTTTTTTATGAGTAGTATTTAAAATCAATAATTATGAAATCAATTTTTTTAGTGGTTATAGCCATTGATTAATAAAATGTGTAACAAAATACTATAATTTTCTAATTTAAATTTGTTTACAGAAAACTTATCATTCCGATTGTTTTTCATATATCACTTTCTTTTTGTAACGTGATGTCCACAGCCCAACTTACGTGTCTCAATTTCTCACATTTTCTAACACCATGAAAACAATAATATCATCCTAGACAATTGATATTTTTCCAAAAAAAAAAAATCCTAGAAAATTGATAAATATGTTGGGATGAAGATAAAAGTTAATGCAAAATTGAGTACTTCAATTTTTTTTTTACAATTAAATGTTTAAATTGATGTAAAATTTCTTAGTTGACGTTTTTAATAGATTTTACAAGTTAAAATATTTGTATGTGAAGTCTCAATATAAAGAAAATATAGATATCCAAAGATTTTTATAGTTATCTTTGTAGTGAAAGTAAAGGCAATCCCAAACAACATGCACAATTAGGGGTGTAATCAAGTCGAGTCGAACTAAGTTTTGGGTAATTCAGGTTTGGTTCATTTATAATTGAGCTGAGTTTGCTATACCACTTGATATTCATGAGCTGTTTGTAATTTTAAATGAGTCTAAAGAAATTTTTTAAAAAACACAAACTATAAATTAATAAATTTATTTACTAAATAAATTATAATATATATTTAATAAAAATTAGAATTTTTTTCTAATAATATATTTTTTAAAATATTTTTTATAATAAAAATTTATATATGATATATCGAAAATCAAATTATTAAAGATTAAAATTACGAAATGATTTGTGAGCTTATATTTGAGTTTGTTCACAAGTTTCATGAATCGAGCTTTATATAGTTTGAGTTTAACTTGTTTATTAAATGAGTTTTAATATATGACGTCAAACAAACTTTTAACGAGTCAAGTACCGAATTGCTCTACGCACAACAATTTTAGGCGTATCCCATTGTTGGCTTTATTTTCTTTTAAAAATTATTATAAATAACAAAATTATTTTTTATTTATCAAAATAAACTAAAAATTTAAATATTATTCTACTTTACTAATTATAATAGATTAAATTAATTTTTATTTCATGATTTTAGTTAAATTAATTTTTATTTCAAAAAAAAATTATTTTATTTTCATTTTTCAATTATAATAAGTAAATTTTTATTTTGTTTTACTTTAGTTAAATTACTTTTTTTTTTGCTCTTTCAAATAAATTTGTAAATTAATTAAATATTTTATTTTTAATAATAATAGATCAATTTTTATTTTATTTTATAATATTTTGTAGATTTATCTTTTAAATTTAATATATACAAGTGAAAGAATTTTTAAAATTGGAAAAATAAAGTCTAATATAAAAGAAAGTTATTTAAGTCAATATACTATTTAAAATAAGACATATCAACACTTTAACTTACAAAATCTGTAATAAACACCAATATAATTTTTTTTTTATTCATGTAGACACTCAATTGTAAAAACACGAAAAATTAGTTTAAATACCAAAATAATAGAAATTAAAAAAAATTTAAATATCGTTCATACATTCATCCCAAAACAAAATACAAGTTGAACTAACTTTCTAACGATGACTTAATGCTTTTGATTTACGGGTTATTTTTAACGATTTTGAATGCTTTATAATAATAATAATAGTAATAATAATAATAATAATAATAATAATAATAATAATGTAAGGGTATAACTGAGTCAAACCGACTCACAAATAATTTGAAATCAACTAAAAAAAGATTAAAAATTAACTCGATAATAATTAAGTAGAGCTTGAGTTCGAGCTATTTAATGTTTGACTTGATAGAATCACAAGTTTAATTGACCATAATCTAATTAATTTGTATATATTTACTATTTTACCCTTTTATTTTAATATAATGACAAAAATATTTTATCAAACCAATTCAAATTCGAATTAGAGCTCAAGTCGAGCTTAAACATATATATATTTCAAAATTTTAAATAATTAACCAAGTTGGTCCGAATTGAACTCAAATATAAGAGTCATTTAATTGAATCAAACTCAAGTTTTGAAATAGTAGTAGTAATAATAATAATAATAACTTTAATATTTTATATTATTATAGTTATTATTATTAATTACAAAAAGGACAAAATATATTGAAATAAAATAATAATAATATTATTATTAATTCGATAAATGTATTATTATTATTATTATTATTCCATCATTAAAATTATTTATATTAAAAAAATTATTGACATATAAGTCTACATATAAAAATAATAAACTGCATGTAAAAATATATTATATTACTTGAAAAATTATTATAAAACAATTTCATTTCGCCACTAGAATTACTAATTATATAATATAATATAAATTGTACTGTATATATTTTTAGTTTAGTGAAAGAAAAAACATAATGTTTATTTAAATGTATAATATTAATATTTTTACAACTAAGAAAAATAAAAGAGAAAAATTTAAATATATGATATTTATATTTCTACAAAATTATAATTAAGAACTTTTTATTTAAAGTTAATGATATAATTAATAAAATTATGTTAAAAATATATTTTTAATTAAACTTGTCAGTTTATTACTTTATTTATATTGTTATTTTATCACCATTATATAAAATTTATTTTACACATTTAAAATAATTATTTATAAAATAATTGATTATCTATAAAATATAATAAAGTAAAAATTAATTTCAACATGTTTTACACTAAAATCTATAAAAATACTTGGACAAAGCATAGGCCTTAAATGGAAATGGCCCCAAACATTTTAAGCATTGAGCTCCCAGGCAGGTGGATGATAGAGTTCACCATAAATTCCATTTAGCGGTCACAACCTCTATAAGAAGGAGTTGCACAAATAAGAAAAGTTTAGCAAAGCCCTTCAATTCCATGCAAGGCGTATGATTGACAATAGAATTTTGAAGAGGGATTAGTAGAACCAGCAGTTATTACTAAGCATTTCAAAGTCTCCACGTCTTCCATAGTCAGTCGCCTAATATTAGGGGACAATGTCAATGAATACACAAACAAGACCAAAAGAAAACAGAGAACTTACGTTGATCTTATTATAGTAATTCATTGCAAGTTCATCTAGCTTATCAAAATCCTCGTCTGAAACCATGGAGTTAAGATCCCATGATTTTGTTTATCCTCTCTTGCTTGTTCCTTATTGTGGGGAAAAGATCCTCCCAATTAAACCAATCAATAAATATGTCAAGATAAAAAACAAAATTAGAAAAAAAGGAGCACACAAGATTTTACGTGATTTAGCTTTCAACTGCCTACATTCACGAAGAGCTACCAATTCTAAAAAATCCCCAATACAACAATTGTTACTTCCCTTGAGTTGATTAAACCCAAACCTACAATTTTGTATCACACTCTCATATAAAACCCAAAGAATTCACACTTCTTTCCACCCTTCTAGAAACACTAGAGAACCTTTCTATAAACCATAGAGATAAATTACCCTTTTAGAAACCCTAGAAGAAAACACCCCTTTAAAACCCTAAAAGACAACCCTCTCTAGAAAACCCTAGAGAACAAATACAATAATCCAAAGCCTCAAGCACCCCTTGGATGTTATTCCCACATCCAAGCCCTTTGATGTTATTCCTACATCAAACATAACTCCCACTCATACTTGCAACCCAAAGTTGTCTTGTGTCCTTAGCTTTTTAGCTTCCATCACTCAAACTTGGAAAGCCCAAGTTTTATAGTGTCCCCATAGCTTCACCACTCAAACTTGCAAACCTCAAGTTATCTTGTGTTGTGTCACCACTCAAACTTGTAACCCCAAGTTGTCTTGTGTTGTGTCATATTGTGTCACACCTCTACATTTTGTCACACCTTGGCATCTTGGAAAAACCCTGTATTTATGGACCCCTAAAACTTTAGCCCCAAGAAAACTTGTTTGTAAAGTTTTAAAATGATTTCTAAATGAATTCTTCTCCAACACGGCCTATGCATGCCCATGCTTCAGGCCCTACTCCTTGTTGGATGAAATAGTAGAATTCAACAAGTCATATGGCACAACCATGTCACAACCATGTCTTTTCCTAGAATTAATTTTCATAATCCAAATCCAATATGGATTCCTCATAATTTAAGTAAAAAACCTAACAAATCTCCACCTTAACTTAAATTTTGCAAACATATGGGCCTTAGTAACCCAACTACACATACCAAATCAATTATTAGTGACACCCTCTAATTCAAACAATACACCATGTGTAGCGAAAACGTAGTCAAGACATCCCTTGACTCTGTGGAGATCTCTCAACCTTATCTGAAACATCTCTTGGAGCTCTTCATCACCCATTATGGTTTCACCTTCTTTACCTTCAATACTTGTGCCACATCTTGTTGAATTAGGAGATTCTTTACTCTTTTTTTTAAGAGTAAACCACTTGACATATCTATCAATTCCAACCAAAGCTTTGATACCACTTATTGGGAAAAGGTCTTTCCAATTAGACTAATCAATAAATATCTTAAGATAAAAAATAAAGTCAGAAAAATAAGAGAACACAATACTTTATGTAGTTCGGCTTTCAACTGCCTACATCCATGAAGAGCTACCAATTCTAAAAAATCACCAATATAATAATCCCTTGAGTTGATTAAACCCAAACCTATAATTTTGTATCACCCTCTCATATAAAACCCAAAGAATTCACACTTCTTTCCACCCTTCTAGAAACACTAGAGAACCTTTCTATAAACCATAGACATAAATCACCCTTTTAAAAACCCTAGAAGAAAACACCCCTCTAAAACCCTAAAAGACAACCCTCTCTAGAAAACCCTAGAGAACAAATACAATAATCCAAAGCCTCAAGCGCCCCTTGGATGTTATTCCCACATCCAAGCCCTTTGATGTTATTCCTACATCAAACATAACTCCCACTCATACTTGCAAACCCAAAGTTGTCTTGTGTCCTTAGCTTTTTAGCTTCCATCACTCAAACTTAGAAAGCCCAAGTTTTATAGTGTCCCCATGGCTTCACCACTCAAACTTGCAAACCTCAAGTTATCTTGTGTTGTGTCACCACTCAAACTTGCAACCCCAAGTTGTCTTGTGTTGTGTCATATTGTGTCACACCTCTACATTTTGTCACACCTTGGCATCTTGGAAAAACCCTGTATTTATGGACCCCTAAAACTTTAGCCCCAAGAAAACTTATTTGTAAATTTTTAAAATGATTTCTAAATGAATTCTTCTCTAACACGGCCTATGCATGCCCATGCTTCAGGCCCTACTCCTTGTTGGATGAAATAGTAGAATTCAACAAGGCGTATGGCACAACCATGTCATAACCATGTCTTTTCCTAGAATTAATTTTCATAATCCAAATCCAATATGGATTCCTCATAATTTAAGTAAAAAACCTAACAAATCTCCACCTTAACTTAAATTTTGCAAACATATGGGCCTTAGTAACCCAACTACACATACCAAATCAATTATTAGTGACACCCTCTAATTCAACCAATACACCATGTGTAGTGAAAACGTAGTCAAGACATCCCTTGACTCTATGGAGATCTCTCAACCTTATCTGAAACATCTCTTGGAGCTCTTCATCACCCATTGTGGTTTCACCTTCTTTCCCTTCAATACTTGTGCCACATCTTGTTGAATTAGGAGATTCTTTACTCTCTTTTTTTAAGAGTAAACCACTTGACATATCTATCAATTCCAACCAAAGCTCTGATACCACTTATTGGGAAAAGGTCCTTCCAATTAGACTAATCAATAAATATCTTAAGATAAAAAATAAAATTAGAAAAATAAGATAACACAATACTTTATGTAGTTCGGCTTTCAACTGCCTACATCTATGAAGAGCTACCAATTCTAAAAAATCACCAATATAATAATCCCTTGAGTTGATTAAACCCAAACCTATAATTTTGTATCACCCTCTCATATAAAACCCAAAGAATTCACACTTCTTTCCACCCTTCTAGAAACACTAGAGAACCTTTCTATAAACCATAGAGATAAATTACCCTTTTAAAAACCCTAGAAGAAAACACCCCTCTAAAACCCTAAAAGACAACCCTCTCTAGAAAACCCTAAAGAATAAATACAATAATCCAAAGCCTCAAGCACCCCTTGGATGTTATTCCCACATCCAAGCCCTTTGATGTTATTCCTACATCAAACATAACTCCCACTCATACTTGCAAACCCAAAGTTGTCTTGTGTCCTTAGCTTTTTAGCTTCCATCACTCAAACTTGGAAAGCCCAAGTTTTATAGTGTCCCCATGGCTTCACCACTCAAACTTGCAAACCTCAAGTTATCTTGTGTTGTGTCACCACTCAAACTTGCAACCCCAAGTTGTCTTGTGTTGTGTCATATTGTGTCACACCTCTACATTATGTCACACCTTGGCATCTTGGAAAAACCTTGTATTTATGGACCCCTAAAACTTTAGCCCCAAGAAAACTTGTTTGTAAAGTTTCAAAATGATTTCTAAATGAATTCTTCTCTAACACGGCCTATGCATGCCCATGCTTCAGGCCCTACTCCTCGTTGGATGAAATAGTAGAATTCAACAAGGCGTATGGCACAACCATGTCTTTTCCTAGAATTAATTTTCCTAATCCAAATCCAATATGGATTCCTCATAATTCAAGCCAAAAACCTAACAAATCTCCACCTTAACTTAAATTTTGCAAACATATGGGGCTTAGTAACCCAACTACACATACCAAATCAATTATTAGTGACACCCTTTAATTCAACCAATACACCATGTGTAGCAGAAACCTAGTCAAGACATCCCTTGACTTTGTGGAGATCTCTCAACCTTATCTGAAACACCTCTTAGAGCTCTTCATCACCCATTGTGGTTTCACCTTCTTTCCCTTCAATACTTGTGCCACATCCTGTTGAATTAGGAGATTCTTTACTCTTTTTTTTAAGAGTAAACCACTTGACATATCTATCAATTCCAACCAAAGCTCTGATACCACTTATTGGGAAAACGTCCTTCCAATTAGACTAATCAATTAATATGTTAAGATAAAAAACAAAATCAAAAAAATAAGAGAACACAATACTTTACGTAGTTCATATTTCAACTGCCAACATCCATGAAGAGCTACCAATTCTAAAAAATCACTAATATAATCATCCATTTAGTTGATTAAACCCAAACCTATAATTTTGTATCACCCTCTCATATAAAACCCAAAGAATTCACACTTCTTTCTACCCTTCTAGAAACACTAGAGAACCTTTCTATAAACCATAGAGATAAATTACCCTTTTAAAAACCCTAGAAGAAAACACCTCTCAAAAACCCTAAAAGACAACCCTCTCTAGAAAACCCTAGAGAACAAATACAATAATCCAAAGCCTCAAGTGCCCCTCAGATGTTATTCCCACATCCAATTCCTTTGATGTTATTCCTACATCAAACATAACTCCCACTCATACTTGCAAACCTAAATTTGTCTTGTGTCCTTAGCTTTTTAGCTTCCATCACTCAAACTTGGAAAGCCCAAGTTTTAGATCCTTCCAATTAGACTAATCAATAAATATGTTAAGATAAAAAACAAAATCAGAAAAATAATAGAACACAATACTTTAGGTAGTTCAGCTTTCAACTGCCTACATCCATGAAGAGCTACCAATTCTAAAAAATCACCAATATAGTAATCCCTTGAGTTGATTAAACCCAAACCTATAATTTTGTATCACCCTCTCATATAAAACCCAAAGAATTCACACTTCTTTCCACCCTTCTAGAAACACTAGAGAACCTTTCTATAAACCATAGACATAAATCACCCTTTTAAAAACCCTAGAAGAAAACACCCCTCTAAAACCCTAAAAGACAACCCTCTCTAGAAAACCTTAGAGAACAAATACAATAATCCAAAGCCTCAAGTGCCCCTTGGATGTTATTCCCACATCCAAGCCCTTTGATGTTATTCCTACATAAAACATAACTCCCACTCATACTTGCAAACCCAAAGTTGTCTTGTGTCCTTAGCTTTTTAGCTTCCATCACTCAAACTTAGAAAGCCCAAGTTTTATAGTGTCCCCATGGCTTCACCACTCAAACTTGCAAACCTCAAGTTATCTTGTGTTGTGTCACCACTCAAACTTGCAACCCCAAGTTGTCTTGTGTTGTGTCATATTGTGTCACACCTCTACATTTTGTCACACCTTGGCATCTTGGAAAAACCCTGTATTTATGGACCCCTAAAACTTTAGCCCCAAGAAAACTTATTTGTAAAGTTTTAAAATGATTTCTAAATGAATTCTTCTCTAACACGGCCTATGCATGCCCATGCTTCAGGCCCTACTCCTTGTTGAATGAAATAGTAGAATTCAACAAGGCGTATGGCACAACCATGTCATAACCATGTCTTTTCCTAGAATTAATTTTCATAATCCAAATCCAATATGGATTCCTCATAATTTAAGTAAAAAACCTAACAAATCTCCACCTTAACTTCAATTTTGCAAACATATGGGGCTTAGTAACCCAACTACACATACCAAATCAATTATTAGTGACACCCTTTAATTCAACCAATACACCATGTGTAGCGAAAACCTAGTCAAGACATCCCTTGACTTTGTGGAGATCTCTCAACCTTATCTGAAACACCTCTTGGAGCTCTTCATCACCCATTGTGGTTTCACCCTCTTCCCTTTATTACTTATGCCACATCCTATTGAATTAGGAGATTCTTTACTCTTTTTTTTTTTCAGAGCAAACCACTTGACATATCTATCAATTCCAACCAAAGCTCCGATACCACTTATTGGGAAAAGGTCCTTCCAATTAGACTAATCAATAAATATGTTAAGATAAAAAACAAAATCAAAAAAAATAAGAGAACACAATAGTTTACGTAGTTCAGCTTTCAACTGCCTACATCCATGAAGAGCTACCAATTCTAAAAAATCACCAATATAATAATCCCTTGAGTTGATTAAACCCAAACCTATAATTTTGTATCACCCTCTCATGTAAAACCCAAAGAATTCACACTCTTTCCACCCATTTAAAAACCCTAGAGAGCGTCTTTATAAACCATAAAGATAAATGACCCTTCTAGAAACCCTAGAAGAAAACGCCCCTCTAAAACCCTATAGGACAACCCTCTATAAAAAAAAACCCTAGAGAATAAATACAAGAATCCAAAGCCCTCAAGCCCCCTTAGATGTTATTCCCACACCCATGCCCTTTAATGTTATTCCCACATTAAAAATAATTCTCACTCAAACTTGCAAACCATAAGTTGTGTTGTGTCCTTGGCTTCTCAGCTTCCATCACTCAAATTTGCAAAGCCCAAGTTTTTGTGTGTCCCTATGTCTTCACCACTCAAACTTGCAAACCCCAAGTTATCTTGTGTTGTTTCACCACTAAAACTTGCAACCCTAAGTTGTCTTGTGTTGTGTCACATCTCTATATTGTGTCATGCCTTGGCATCTTAAAAAAACCTTGTATTTATAGACCCCTAACACTTTGGCCCTAAGAAAACTTATTTAGGAAGATTTAAAATAATTCTTAAATTAATTCTTCTCTAACACAACCTAATCATGCCCATGCTTTAGGCCATGCTCCTTGCTAGATGAAATAATACAATCTAATATGGCTTATGACATGGCCATGTCATAGTCATGTCTCTTCCTAGAATTAATTTTCTAATGAGTGTGAGAAATGTATTATTTTGAGCACTACTCAATGTGTTAGAATTAGGTGTCATTCTAGTTGCATTTGTAATCTTTTGTTACATTTTTCTTTAGTTTAAATATTTATGTTGCATGACTTGAGTTTGTGTTCATTTATAGTATTTTGGTTGTTTTTATACATTTAGGGTTTCAAAGAACAGTGATGGAATAAGGCATAGGACTTCTGAAGGCTATGGAAGTGTCCAAAGAGCATTCAAGGTATAATTTAGCTAGTTTGAGGCTTAGAAGAGGTGCATGGCCATGTGCATAATAGCACATGGCCATGCCTGATTGAAGTACAAACACATAGTCATGCACACCCACATGCATGGACATGCTTAACTACTAAAATCCTTGAGAAGATAGGCACACGGTTGCACGTGTGCCAAATCATATATGGCCATGTTCTCTGCTAGTGTCTTTCTGATATTTAAATTTTAAAGTGCTATAAAGGGGGATTTGATGGATTTTTCAAAAATGAAACATATAAAGAGACAGGAGGCTAAGGTTTTATGTAGGTATAGCCTATAGGAACAAAACATTATATTCCATTTTTTTATTCTACATTTTTGTAAGTTTTTATTTTTCTTTTTATCAGCAAAGACTATTGCTTGTTTATGTTGGTTTTGGAGATTGAGGAAAAAGGATTAAAGAATAATAGCCTTCTACTATAAAAGGGGTTTTTTTTAAATACTTGTAATTATTCTTTTCTATTTTGATTAATAATGATGTTTATTTTCTTTTATTCCTCTTTTTTGTCTCTTATTATCAATATGAGTAGCTAAGTTCTTATTAGGGTTCTTTTATCAATTCTACCATGTAATAATTGCAATTAAACCTAAGCCATTAATCCCAATCCATTAGTTATTATTGAATTTAATGTCTTAATAGGATTTATCACCCTTTGATTGAATCTACACAATGAAACTTGATTAAGAGATAGGTTCCATTGGATATAAATAATAACATATTAGATGCTTTCTTAGTTGAGAGACATTAAAGTAACTAATATTGATTAAGGGCTAGAGCTTTAAACTGGGTTAACCAACACTTAGTAAATAAGAGCTATAAATCTAAGATGTTAATTTACTTGGTTAATTGTAGGTTTGTCTTAGAGGAAAACCTAGGATTCGTTCGATGCCTTCAAATTAGATTAAGGTTAGGTATGGTTTAGGTACTTATTGATCTTTAAAAATGGTTGAATTGATAATAAGAACCCTAGTTTATTTAAAATTGATTGTTAATTATTACATATTTCCTTTGTTTAATTTTTTAATTTTTAAAAATTTTAAAACATCATTTTTTATTATTTAAACAAACAAAGAACAAATAGTATTACAATACTCAATTTGCAATCTCAATGGGATCAATATTTAATTATTGCTTGTATGATTCCATATACTTATGGATGCACATTAAGTTTTTAGCACCATTTTTTGGGATTGCCAAAATTGATATTATTGAGAATTTTGTGTTGTTTGATTTAGACTTTTTTTAGTGATTGTTTATATGGTTTTTCAAGGATTTGAGTAGTGCATGCACACATGTGGTGCAATCAGATGAGGAGCCCAGTTAATACCATTTAATCTAGAGCTAGAGAGGACAATTCATAAAAGGAGGAGATACACTAGTAATAGAATGAACTGAGAAGAAGAGGAAAAGACCCATCTCCAGCTGAATGAGTAGCACACAATGGGAAAAATGGACAAAATGGGCATAATGGCCAAAGAACCATAAGGGACTTTGTGAATCCTTATGTCCATGGTGTTAGGTTATGTGATTCCAAACATAGTAGAAATTTAAAAATTTAATCAGAAACCCGGAATAAGATCCATGTAATTTGATTAACTGATTGATTTAGGGTTTCTAAAAACCTTACCACAGATGTAAGAATAGGCAAGAATGATGGAAGGATGAGAGGACGTTCACTTCGGTGGCACCCTACCTCAAGCTTTTACTTTTCTAAGATGAATTAAGATGTCTCCAATTGAATACATCCTCAATAAGTATCCATATGGATAGCCTGTGAATCACAATGAAAGTGTGTGCTAGCACCTTTTCTTGATTGTCTCACAACTCAAGAACTAAAGAACTCTGCGTAGATGGCGGGGTTTAGCGTGCGTCTAAGATTTTAGCAACCGCGACACTATTTGAGCTCAAGGCTCTAGAGAACACACTAACCACTGTCATAAAGATATGGCATGGAGATGAGGAGTCACCACCCAGGGTAAAAATTGGGACAAATCAAAAAAGTGGTACTCGATTCTCTAAAAGAAAGCTAGCACCACAACCAGGAGATTCTGGATACAGAATACCAATTTCTTTCAGTCTTGTGTTTATTTAGAATTACTTTATGAATTATTATCTTATTTTGTATTTACGTGCAATTTCATATAAACCCTAAAAACAATCAACTCTAAGGAAAACTAGTCATGAAATATACAAGTAAATAATGTATTCAATAAATCACATAATCCCTAAGTTAGTCTAGTCTACATGGATTTTAAATAAACGAGCTAAATTCTATATGTTTTAAATTATAAGTGAATCTAAAGATCTAATTCCTTTTGATTTTAATTAAATGAACTTAAGTCTACTTATTTTAATAAAAATGGGCCTAATTCTACAAATTATGGAATATTTAAATTAATGGAAATAATTTTACATGTTTTAATTAAATGGTGATATTAAATATACAAATTATGAAAAGGGCTTAAATTAAATGGGCTAATTCTAAGTTAATTTAATTAAATTAGGTGGGCCTATGTTTAATGAACTAAATGGGCCTAAGGATATTTCTAACCTAAAATCTAATTAATTATAGGCCTAAAGATATATTTTAATCAAACCTAATTAATTATTAAATGAGATGGGCTAAAAGAATGAATTAAGACCTAAAGTGGGCTTAAGGCCCCAAAACACACAAAAATAATAAATAAGCCCAAAAACAATCCATAACACATTAGGAATTTTAAACCAGTTAGGATTGAGTTAATTAGGAGTTTTAAACCAATTAGAACTAAATTAAAAATAGGGAAACAGAGATGGAAGAATTCAATTCCAACCAGGGTTATGTAATTCTGACAGGTTTTTGTTTAACATTTAATTATAAAAAGACCCCTGGAAGAATTTAAATTTTATAATTAGGTCTTAAAAGAATCTTGCAATTTAGTCCCTAAAAACATTAAATCCTTCCTTTAAAAGCTGCATTTAAACCCTTAGAATTTTAAAGATTAAGTATCAAAGACCTGTTCATGATATTTTCATCATTTGAGTCCTTTGCTGCATCCATAACACATCATCCCGAAATTGGGTGTCTACGCTCTGTGTTTTTATCTTCTCAAAGGAAGAGAAAATGAATTTAGGTCGTAGAAATAAAATGTATGTGAAACCCTAAATAATATGTCATATTTCATGACCTCTCAATTAGGGGTTTTTTATTTACCAAAATGAATTTTTGGTAATTTCTCATTTACTAAAATTTTTTGGTATATTCCACTTATTTATTTATAGTTTCCTATTTATTTAAGATAAAAATTACCTTAAATAAATAAATATATATATATATATATATATATATATATATATATATATATATATATATATATATATATATATATATATATACACACACACACACACACACTAGAAATGCCAAGGATCAAAGGGTGTACTGTTCACGTGTAAGAATGCAAAGATGATGATAATGATACCATAACACCGATCTCACACTCTAGTCGGAGGTTACCATACCAAAATGCAATAGAGGTTTCACAGAGCTTCTAATGTGCAAGATCTTAATTACTTAGGCAAGAACAAGGCATACGTTATAGTACTTAAACTATATATGGAATGATAATTTAAAAAAAAGCTGTAAAGAAAGCAAATAATATAAACATAAAAGTTTAACGAACTATATAAAACTTATGAAAAAGAAGTTTTCTAAGTAAAGGAAGGTTATAGAGTTCTTTATCCAAAAAAGCAAAAGGAAATTACAGATTTTTGTTTCCAAAAATAGCAAAGGAAAGGAGATATTTAAAACTATGCTATATCTTTTGTAGAGATACAAATTTTAGAACTATATCAAATGAGAGGGAGCCATATCTTTTCTAAAATTTTTCTCTCCTAAAAACTTGTATATCTTTTGTAGGAATGGGAAAGGCTCCTTTTATAGAGGCTGACAAGAAGAGAAAGCCTTGGAATCTCGGGGAAGACAGGTCATAAACAGGCAGCAAGTAGAGCATCCAAACACCATTCACCTTCCTTTATCTATCTCTATCTTGTTTTATTTGTAATAGGCTCCCCACCAGGTCTTGATAGTGAAAAGCAGGTCCTCAGCCTTATGGTAAAATGGAAGTGAGAGGGACATAAAAGTCAAATTTTCCTGATGGCTATCCGAGTATGTCCCATGGATAATTATTATGAGAATGACCTATAAAAGAAAATAATTAAAATACTTTTTTTTATTTGGCCTAACTTTTGCATGGACTATCCTGAAAGGATTTTCAGCCCATCTAGCCAAAATACAATATTTTCAAAAGGCTTTATAAGCTTATGGGCTTTACAGAAGGAAGAATCCCAAAATAATCATCTTTATTATCATTAACTAGATCAATGGAGGGTTCTGAATCCTGAGAGGCATGGGATTATGAAGGAGAGGTTTGTTCAAACTAGAGAAGTTGTTGCATGACTTTCAAGTATTCTTCTTTTATTTTTGCAGCAACAAGAAGTGCACTGACATGTGATTTTTGGGCTAAGAAGGTGGATTGTGCCTAAGTTTGGGCATGAGAGAAACTATGAAATCCATGCTATTTGAGCTAGTCTGTTACTGCTAGTTTAGAAAGTTTTTGAGGAACTTTATAAAAGTTCCACCATTTAACTTTAAATTTCCTTTAGAGGACATTAATGTCATTATTAATATAAAAATCAAGATACCACTAAGAAACCTAAGGGACAAACAATTTAAAGTAGTAAAGACAGAGAAGGGAAAAATTTTTCTCAAGGAGGGAAAGTTTATAGTGTTTTTAAAGAAGATTATATCCCCGACAGATATCATAAGGGAGGATATCAAGAATAGGTCCATAGTTGTTCCACCAATGAGTAAACCATGCCAGAAATTTTGATATATTAGTATAAGCATTGAGGAAGAATAGCCATGAATAGGTATTCAAGGTATTTTGAATAGGAAAAGAATTAAACCATGCTTGTTCATAATCCTAGTAGGAAAATGATCAGAAAAAGTCCAATTTTGAAAGTTTATAAGGAAGGCTTTTGGCTTGAAGAGATCTTATCTCTTGTCAGAAGGATGGAGGACATGAAGAATTTTGTGAGTAGAATAAGAAGGTTGGGTATATCCTTTATGGTAAAAGTGTTTAAACTCTACAAAACCAGTATATTCCAAAATAGTTTGATAATATTCCTAGGGTTTTGAAAGATCCCAGGGTTTAAAAAACCAAGTTTTTGGAAAATGATTTTACATAGTAAGAAAAGGATCTTTATTAAAAATCCCATCTTCGATAGTTAGAATGTTCTTAATAGAATTCTTTATAAGAAAACCTGAAGATGGAAGTCTTGATTGTGATAAAATAATCTGTGAACTACTTTGAGTAATTACAGGAGATAAATCATTTTGAGAAAAGGTTTTTGAAGAGGTAGAATCTCCTTTCTCAATTTTATAAATAGGTTGAGCAGATTTACCTAATATACCCCTTATTATTGTTTGTCTAGACAATGGCTAGAGGTGGAAGAGTATTTTGGATTACTTTAAGGAGTTCATGAGATTGGGAGATAGAGTCAATCCATTGTTGGATTTAGGAAGCTTTATTAGAATCAACTATATTTTGTTCTAGGTTAACTATATCAAACCAGGACTTTATAGGCTTTTCAGCAAAAAGAGGAGGAGGATTAGAAGGTGTTTCCATTATATCTTTATCTTTCTGCTTTTTGCGAACCAACTTTATCCATTCTGTAAAAATTCTCTAGTCAGAAAATCTGGTAGAGAGTTTTTATTACCTTTAATAAATCCTATATCAAAATAACAAATACTCAAAATGGCTTGCCATCTTGCAAAAATTTATTTTGATGTAATATTTTAAACATCTTTTTACAAAACTTCTTTTGCAGATTTACAATCAATGCGAAGTAAAAAATTTTGATTGAGTAAATCAAATTGAAACTTTGATATACAAATGAAAATGGAAATAATTTCTTTTTAATGGTGGAGTAGTTTTTCTGTGTATTATTCTAAAACCTGAAGTGTATTAGACAACTACTTCCTACCCATCTGAAACTTGTTTTAGAACGCCCCCATATCCTATATCACTAGCATCATTTTTGACAATCTTAGGGAGGTTAGGATCAATAACGTGTAGACATGGAATTTTGAGGATATGTTTTTTGATATATTGGATGACTCTGGTATGTTCTTCAGACCAAAGGGATGGATTTTTCTTTAATCAATCATGCAAAGGTTTAGCAATCCTATTAATATTAGGATAGAAATCTAAAACATAAATTAGACTCCCTAAGAACTTTTGTAATTGGACTTTATCAAAAATCTTATCAGTGAATTTATTACCAAATTCTAAGGATCTTTTTATGGGAACTATAGTGCCACAACATATGTAATGTCCTACGAATCTAACTTTGTTTTGGAAAAGAGATATCTTTTTGGTGGAGACTAAAAGACCATTTTATCTAACTATATAGAGGAAAGTCTTTAAATGCTTAAAGTGTTGCTAAATGGAGTTTGAAAAATTAAGCACATCATCAATGTAAACAATGCAAAAATCAAAGTAAGGATTGAATATATCATTCATTATTCTCTAAAATCATGATGGTGCATTTTTCAAAGCGAATGGCATGACATTCCATTCATATTGTCGAAAAGGGATAGTGAAAGCAATTTTATAGTGATGATCTTTAGGAATTTATATTTGCGAAAATCCATATTTCATATCAAACTTTGAAAATACAAATGTAGAATGAAGTTTTTGAAGAAAATCTTTTTTGTTTGGAATAGGATATCAAATCCACTTTAGAGCTTTAGTCAAAGGTTTATAATTGAAAGCAAGCCTTAGAGTACCTCTTTCTATTTCAGAAGCTTTATTGACATAAAAAGCTGCATAACTCCATGGAGACCGAGATTTAGAGATTAATCCTTTGGATTCGAGATCCTAGATTTCTTCCTTGCAATGATTTTCCAATTCAGCATTCATTTGAATTGGTCTGGCTTTAGTAAGGATATTTTTCTCATCAAATCTAGACTCATAGGACAAATCAACTATACATTATTTTCTTTTCCAAAAAGCATCTGGTAAGTCAGAAAAGACTTCTTTTATTATAATATCATGGAAATAAAAAATCTTAGATTTTACCAGATTAGACTTTAACTGCTGTTCAATTTTTTGAAAATGAATATTTTGTTTCAAATCATATAAGTTTGCCTCATTTCCCTTGATTAAAGCATTGATTTCATTCTTGTAAATAGAAAGAGCTTTAATAAGGTTTAAGGAACTAGTTCTTGCTTTTGCTAAAAAGGGAAAAGAAATATGAACTTTTTTAGTTTTATAATCAATAGAGTTATAAGTGGTTAAATAGGGAGTTATTAGAATAATTAAAGGTGTCCCCAAAATCACCATATAACTTATATTAGAAATGAGAAGAAAAGGAGTTTTCAAAAGAAATATATTATTAGAAATACTAGCCTTTGTTTTGCCATATATATGCATTTATTAGCAGAGGAAAACTTTTCTATGGTATGTTCTTGAAAATGATATGGAACCATGCCAATTTTTATGCAATTTAAATTAGATCGTGTATTAAACAGAGCTATGGTATACAACTTAAAATCTTTATAAAAATAATAGTGATCTTTATACGATATTTTCTCTAAGTTATTTGGTTTAAAGAGCATAGAAAATCATAGGGTACTTTTTCAAGATTGGCTAAGGATCTTGGCTCTAAATCCCTTATGTCATTACTATCACTAGACTCTTTATTTAATTTAGTGATAAGAAATTGGATTAGTTTAGAATCCTTTTGTTATTTTTCTTTTAATTGCTTTATCTCATACTTTATGGTATTGATTTCTCTTTGAAGTTCTTAGATGTCACCTAATGGTTTTTTACTAAGCTTTTTTCTATTGAGAATGGTGCTCAGGTCATATATACCAATACAAGTATAAGGTAACTCAGTATCCTTAGGTTTAGGTTCTTTTTCTAAAGATTGCCTAAGCTATTCTAAATATTTTTTATGAACTTCAGGGTCATTTATATGTTGTATGACATCAAGAATGAGGTTTTGTTCTTTATTAAGCATATTAAGTTATTTTATTTCAACATCAGAATCTATAATAGAATCAGAAGAGGAGGAGGTGAAAGTTTAATTTTGAAGTTTATAAGGAAGGCTTTTGGCTTGAAGAGATCTTATCTCTAGTCAGAAGGGTGGAGGACATGAAGAATTTTGTGAGTAGAATAAGAAGGTTGGGTATATCCTTTATGGTAAAAGTGTTTAAACTCTGCAAAACCAGTATATTCCAAAATAGTTTGATAATATTAGACTCCGAAGTATCTATAAGAAGAGCTGTTAGCTTATTGAGGGTTCTTCTCCTAAGTCTAATTCATGGAGTTTTTTGGAAACTTTATAATATTTAGAAATGTGCCCCATTTCGCCACACTTGTAACAACTAACATCCTTGAGACTAGTTTTCTTAACTTTATCAGGTTTGGATCTTCTAGAAGTCTTTCTATAAGGTTTTTTGTAGTAAGTTTCTTCTTTATCCTTTCTCTTGGAAGATTTCTTATATTTAGAGGAAAATTTCCTAGATGAAAGTCTTAAGGATTTCTTATTGCAATCTCCCTTACGGGAAAGATTCTGGGTGAAACTATAGTCAAACTATTTGCAAAAGGATCCTAGTTCCTATGTGGTCTTTCTCATTTCATTCTTTAGACACTTTTGAAGTTTCAAGTCCTAATAGACTTTAAGACCTTAATGTTGGGTGGTACTAATTAGTTCACCATAAGTAACCTGGTTATAAGGAATGATATGAGTTCCAAAGGGTAGGCAATCTAGCAATAAATTTTTCTTTCTAAAAAGGTTGATTACCCTAAGCATAACTCGAGTAAGAAAAGTTGACCTATACCATTGGAAGTCACTAAGGTTTTTGCACCTAAGGTTAGATAATAGATCAACATTTTTATATTTAAGATGAGAAGAATCTCCTAAAAAATGGAGTGCTATAGTAAGGATAAGAGTAGACACAACATCGTGAATGGGGTTTCCTATTTGGTCAAGAATAACTAGTCATTCATCATCTATTTGGAATGCACAGAGAATTTCTTATTATTGTTCTTTAGTGAGATGGTAATCCCACCAACCTTTCTGCTAATCATAAAAACCAACTATGATAAGTTTAGCAACAGACCTATCAAAGGTTCCTATTTGGGCTTTATAAGCATTTGAGGGCATGGTCATTTACTGAAGAGAGTTTAGAGTCCGATATTCAGACATACCATCTATATTCCATTCATAGATAGAATTTACACTAAACTTGGGCTGGACAAGAGTATTGGGTTGACAATCTAGCTCAAGTTTAGGAAGCCTAGTCTGTATATGTCTAGGGTAAGGGGAAGGCCAATTAAGTTTACCTACTTTAGGGGACAATGCTTGAAAATTATCTTTCTTAGTAGAGGAGTCTATATTTTTATTAAGAATACTAACAATTTGGTTAATAGAAGGAGGAGTATCAGGGACAATTGGTTCTCTAGAACTTGAAGGATCAAGTCTATTTAGTTGTTCCCTAACTACATGTAAAAACTCAATATGATAGCTCCTAATTTCTTTTTGAGCATTGAAAGATATGTGATAAGATTTGAACATAGGGTTCTTGAGTGTCTTATCAGTTATAGAGGTTTTTGGATACTCAATAGGCTTTAGGGTTTGATTTTTGAGTTTAGATAACTATTTACCTATGCTATGGAGATGGGCATTGATGAAGTTATTATGGGAAACTATATTTTTTAGGTTCTGGAGTTCACCATGCTGTAGGTTTTTATATAGACAAGCTTCTATGGTCTCACTTCTTATAGAAATCTTAATATTTTTAATAGGAGGATGTTCATACTCTATTTGTTAACCATTTGATGCTTCCCAAAAAGTTACCTTTTTTCTTATAGTGATAGGGTTCAAAACCTTAAAAGGATATGAAATATTATTTTCTGAAGCATATATTTCAAACCATTCAAAAAATATTAAATTAACTTTATTAGTTTGGACGAAAGTGTAAAATTGATTTTGAAGATAATTTCGTTGTTCTAAGAAATGCTAGAAAAACCAACTTCTTTTTTCTTTATTATGAGATGCATAAAAATCTTTATGTAAAAGAGTTTTATCATGAGTTAACTCTTTATCTAAGACAGACAATTCATGAGTCATGTTTTCTATTATAGCTAAAGCAGTAGGAGAAGTAGGAGGAGAAGGGTTTTCTTCTTATCTAGGTTCTATATAAATAGGTCTGGCTATATTTTTACTATAATCTACATATTTTATGGTAGAGGAAGGTAGATTTGAAGTAGAATATCAAACAGGGATATTATATAATAAATTTATGACTGGTGGTAGATCGGGATAAAGGTTAGCCTCATCTGGTTGCTAAGGTAAGTGTATGGCCTTTTGGTGGGCATTTTCTAGTGGTTCTACATGGTATGGAAGGTTTATAATAGATGGGATATGAGATACTCTTCCAAGATCAAGGGATTCTAATGAGGATGCATTAGAGAATCTTGAGCTGGAAAAGGTTCTATCAAAAGATAGTTTTACCCTGCCATTTTAGAACTGATTGATATGCTTTACTAGAGTATATTGGGCTTGGTGAACCTATATTCATTTTAGGTATGTTCTAAGTGTGTGAGCCTATAGGTTCACATGACATTGGCAATGGGCTTGAAATCCCTATTTAGGCCTACAAGTCATAAATGTCCTTTAATAAGACATTAAGTCATGTGAAGGTTAATAATTTGACATAACCTAATATATAGTGAATATTATAGTCCTTTTGTCACATGATATCTTGATTGAATATAAGCACAATTTCTGTCATCCTTATACAATTTAATTATATTATTTCTTAATTCTAAGTAAACTGAGAATGATAACTCTTTATCAATTCCCTTTAGCATGGTCATTCATTTTCCTCAATTTATCTTATCAATGGGCCAATAGATATCTTACCCAAATTAAATGAGGGACAAATTCCTTCTCAATCACTCACATTCCACACATAAATTATTTCATATCCAAAAATAATATATTTTATCATCCGGTTAAAGATAATGTTAGATTGTGTTAAAATACAAAATAGTTATGTAGAAATCCATGGTGATTTTAAGGTCAAAGGACTAAATCAATATTACTATAATAAGAATTACTTATGACAATTGTCTATTTAATATTCTTATGATGGGTCAATTAAGCACATTATTTCTCAAAGAAGTACCTATAAGTTGACTTAATATCTTATATTCATGATTAGTAAAACATAATCATCAGTCAACACCATACTAGCCTTCATACATTGTAATGACTAAGGATAATTTAAATAGAACTCATATTTAATCTAAGGGTTTTACTATCGAATCACATACTTGATAACCTTAGGAAGAATTGACTATTCAAGTAATTCTCATAATAAAAAATGATAATGAAAATGCCTCTTTATTAATAAAATGATAAAGTCAAAACATGGTCATATATGATTGACCTAGTGCATATTACTAACACAAGGTGATCAAAATCCAATTGTGAGGTCAGTGGTAGCAACAAAATTTTTTTGAATTAAACCTACCATGATCTAGATGATTCAGAACTCACAATTCAATGGGTTACCACATGAGGATTTGATTGGTCACATTACCCAATTTTTGGAATATTGCTAAACCTTTATAATGAATGGAGTGTAGCCAGAAGTAATTTGATTGATCCTTTTTCCATTTTCATTGACAGATAAGGCCAAGAGGTAGTTCACAAGCTTACCACCCAACTCTATAAACACATGGCAAGATTTTTAAATAGTTTCTTCAATAAGTACTTCTCACCAGCTAAAGTTTTGAAGATTAGAAATAAAATCAACTCTTTTTATCAAAGAGAGGATGAGAGCTTCAATGAGTGTTGGGACAGATTCAAAGATCTTTACAGACAGTGTCCACCAAAGTTGATTCCTTCATAGGATTTGGTGCAGTCTTTCTATAAAGGAGTCAATCCAGTAATCAGAGTAAGCATAGATGCATCTACATGAGGAACTAGTATGTCAAAGACACCTAAAGATGCTTTAGAGCTTTTTGAAGAAATGGCTAACACCTAAAGCCTTTGGTCTAATGCGAGGTCTATTCTGAATAGAGGGGGAACAGTTGAGCTTAATAGCTTAACAATGATAAATGCAAAAATGGATGCTTTATACAACAGGATGGACAAAATGAGTGTTAATGTAATTACTAACTTGTCTTCTTCTTATGAATTATATTAGGGTGGTCATCCAACTATTGAGTGTCAAATGATGTAAGGACTGTCAATGGAGAATGTTAACTATATGAATAACTTTAAGGGGCAGTAGAACCAATTGCATGGAAACACCTAAAATCCTAGTTGGAGAAATCACCCTAATTTCTCTTAGAGGAATTAAGAAAACAACCAGTGGAGGCCACAAGCACCACTAGATTCTAAAGGGCAGAATGCAAAACATCACCAAATTAATTTTTAGTATGAAAAAGGTTCATCTTCAGGGACTTCTTTGGAGAGCAAGTTGGAGAAGTTCATTGATGTCATGTCTATAAAAATGAACCAATAAGAAGAAGCTACAAAGAAGTTAGAGGGCATATTTGAGCAAATGTATGAAGACACTCAGCTCATGTTTAAGAATCATTCTTCCTCTATCCATAATGTAGAGGTACAAATGGGGCAATCTGCAAACTCTTTGTCAATGAGAAATTAATGTTCCTTGCCAAGCAATAGTGAAAAGAATCCAAAAGAGTAGTTGAAGGCTATTGCCTTAAGAAGTGGAATAGAGATTCAAAACCTAAAAGCAACTATGGAATATAATAAGGAAAAGAAAAAGGAAGAAGAGAAGGAATAAGAAGATAAGTGGGTTGAAGTGCAAGCAGAAAAAGAACAAGAAGTTTAGGATAAAAATAAGGAGAAATCAACACCACCACCAGTGAAGCCTTAGAAACCTCTAATTCTATAACCTCAAAAGTTGAAGAAACAAGAGTATAATCAATAATTTACAAAATTCTTGGAGAGGTTTAAGGCACTCCACATCAATATGCCTATTGTGAAATGTCTTTCTTAGATGTCAAAATATGCCAAGTTTTTAAAGGAGCTAATTTTCAACAAAAAGAAGTAACAAGAGCATGATGTAGTCATACTCACAAAGTGTAGTGCAATCATCTTGAATAAACTTCCATTAAAAAGGAAGCATCTAGGGAGTCTCACTATTTCATGTTCTATTGAAAATTTAAATTTTGAAAGAGCTTTATGTGATTCAGGGGCTTCAATTAATCTTATGCCTTTGTCTATTTACATGAAATTGGGGCTAGGAGAAGCAAAACACACAAATATCCAATTATAACTTGCAGATAGGGCAGTGATAGAACCAAAAGGCATAATGGAAGATGTGCTAGTAAGGGCTAGAAAATTCAATTTTCTAATTGATTTGGTAGTCCTTGACTTTGAAAAGGATGAGGATGTCCTATTAATCCTTGGTATGCCTTTTCTTTACACTACAAGAGCAATAATTGATATTCATAATGGAACTCTCATATCGAGAGTAGGAGATGAAAGTTGTACATTTAACATTTATCAAAGAATAAAATACCCTTATGATGAAGATTTTTGTATAAGAGTAGATGTTGTTGATGAATGTGTGAATGAAGTCCAACGACAGAGGTTGGTAAAATCTGGGAGATTAAAAATATTAAAATGCATTTTCAGGTACAATCCTCTCAAGATGAAGTACACTTCAAACACCAACCCCACATACTATATATGAAATTACCAAACACTAAACCCACGCCACCCTTAACTATAAAACCACTAAAATTAGACTTGAAACCTTTACTTTAATATTTGAGGTACACTTTTCTAGGAGAAGATCAAACACTAACTGTGATTATATACTCTAAACTCAATAAAGAAAAATAGGATTTGATAGTGGCCATGCTAAAGAAGAGAGTAAAAGCAATTGAGTGAAAAATTTCTGACATTAGGTTTATAAGTCCATCTTATTGCCTACACAAGATATTAATGGAGGAAGGACACAAGCCAACCATTGAAAGGTAGAGGAGGCTCAATCTAAACATGCAAAGTTATGAAAAAGTAGTTAAGCTTCTTGATGCATGGATCATTTACTCGATCTTAGATTGTTCTTGGGTGAGCACAATTTAGTGTGTACCAAAGATGGGTGGAATAACCCTTATGGAAAATAAGGAAGGGGAGTTGATTCCCATAATATTTATAAGTGGATGGAGGGTGTGCATTGATTACAGAAAGTTGAACGCATCCACAAGAAAATATCACTTCCCACTACCTTTTATTGATCAAATGTTGGAGTGGATAGTAGGACATGCTTTTTATTTCTTTCTAGATGGGTACTCAAGTTACAATCAGATTGTAATAGCTCTAAAAGATTAAGAAAAACCACATTTACATGTCTTTATGGCATATTTGAATATAAGAGGATGCCATTTGGATTATGTAATACTCTTGCGCTATTCTAGAGATGTATGATGGCTATATTTGCAAATTTAGTTGAGGAGATCATGGATGTTTTTATGGATGATTTTTGAGTCTATGGATACTCATTTGAGAGGTGTCTAGATAACTTTGAGCCAGTTCTTACATGATGTAAATAGACAAACTTAGTGCTAAATTGGGAAAAGTGTCATTTCATGGTAGATGAAGGAATCATTCTAAGACATATGATTTCAGCACAAGGCATTGAAGTTGATAAAGCAAAGGTGGAAGCAATCAAGAAGCTACAATATCCTATACATATGAAGAGAGCTAGGAGTTTTCTTAGCCACACAGGCTTCTATAGGCAGTTCATCAAAATGACTAATGGCAAACTGTGTGCAAGTTGAAAACTGTCATGGATCTATATCTGCAACCACCATTTGTTAGAATTTATTCATGACGTGTATGCATGATATGCAAGTTCATTTCATTTTATTATTTAAAGAGAAGAAAAAGAAACACATGATCTATTTACACATAGCAAAACACAATTAAAGAAGGATAAACTCCTCCATTATTTCTCCTACTCACATGTTCAATGGCTAGTTTATTTTCCTAGGATTTTTTATATGGGCCTTAATCATCAGCAAGGGATGGTAAGATTGACGTACATGTGAAAGCTCTCAAGATAGTTCAAATAAGTAGTGAATTCCTTATATAAATCCAAAGTCCATTCTTAATGGGGCAAAATTTACCCTAAGGTCTAACTTGACAAGGTCCATAAGGTAAAATAAGTATAAAAGGCCCATCTTGAAAAGGTCCATTTATACTGGGCTTAAATAGGCATGAGAGGCCCATTTTGATAAGGTCCATTTAGAATGGGTGTGGGATTTATTTTTAGAATCCACTATATGTTACAAAACACATGCATTTGGGAAAAAACTTAAAGGAAATTGTTAAGTCATTACATGGGCTTGAGTCTTGGGATAGTAGGTTTCGACTCCTACAGCGATATACCTCAATTACATCTCCCCACTCAAGGGTCCATATGATGTGGATAAGTACATGCCATGAGTGATAATAATCAAATACTTCACCACTGGGTTTAAGTAAAACACAGATAATAAGGCAATGACCATTATCGGCTATTTAGGGTCTAAAGTGCTCAATGTGTGAAAATGTGTAGTGAATGCAACAAAATACATAAGAAATAATAGAATAATTAAATAATGATAAAATAAAAAACACTACAATTAGCTTCTCTATTCCCAGTGGAGTCACCATTATAGGCAACGGGGTTTAGCGCACACCAACTAAGTGTTTGGTGACCATAACACTGTGTGAGCTTGAGGCCCACTAGGAAATACAAAATAGGCTTAAAGCCCAAATTGGAGAAGGAGTCCCCACCTTGATAAAAGCTAGGACACACTATATGGTAATTATATTCCATAGAAGTTCCTAGAAGCTATCATCAGATAACGGTATTAAAAACTGGGTATGGGCTTTTGGAATGCCTACCCAACCTTTTGGTTGGCCTTTGTTTGTGTTTTGTATTTTATTACTTTTAATTAATCAATTACTTCTTTATTAAAATTCAAATTGTAATTTCCTCCAACTAATTATCTAATTTTATGTTCACATCCAAGTTTATGCATTAGTTCAAATTCATGCATTATACATGTTGACATTCATCACAAATAATCATCAAATAATACATTCGAACAAAGTAGGGGAAGGGATTAAGGATTACAACACTTTGTGCAAGTAACAGTAACACAAATAGAAAATAAACAAAAAATAAACTAGTTATGACATAAGTAAATCCATAAGTAAATCAGGGAAATTAAAGATTTATGATAAACATCATCCTAAAATTCCTACAACAAACAAAACATTAATTCCCATAACTAGAAATACTATAAAATAAATAATGAGATTAAATTATATATCAAATGGATATAAGTAGATAGACATAAATAAATAAGAAAATGGGAGTACACATACTAAGTTGAACAATACATCATAATAATTATATAAATATTAAAGCATAATAACATGGAGAAGCACGAAGGAAGCCTAACTATATAAAATGAGCATGAATAATGAAGACAGAGTTATATAGAACTCTATCACTTTGGTAGTGCCTCATTAATGAGGTGTCGTCTCTATGCATGTAGGCAATACGAAGAGATGAGGCCTCTTTAAAGAGGCATCTCCTACTTGACAAGCATAAAGACAATATAAAATTTACTTCAATCTTAAGGCAAAATCACATGCAAATAACTAAAGACTTGTAAATATACTTAATGGTTTAAATGATCATATCTGAAACATAGCATGAAATAAATAATGAATCTAAGAAACAAACAAGCAAGTAAATAAACATGAAGGTTATGCAATTCTACAACTCAATAATCAAGAAGGATGAAATTATTACTATTTTTATGAGCTCTTTTTCAGAGTAGTTGGCCCTTAGAGCTTGCAAGATTTTTTCCTTCCTCCTTCAAGAAGAATGAACCATTTGGCTTGGTTTTCCTCCATTTCTCCAAAAACACCCACTTCTTCCTTTTCTTAGAACTCTCTTCTCTTATTTATTTTAGAGTTGCTAATGGATGCCCCCCTTTTTTTTTCAAATATCCTCTTTTTAAGCCCTCATGCCTAGATAAGATATTCACTTTTTCATGCCCCATAATTACCCCTTTTTCCTTTACCTTTTCCTTACCTAGAAAGTCTCATTCTAGCTTTCAAGGGTATGGGGCCCACCCACCAGACCATCATTGTCACCTCTGCATTTAATACATATGCAAGTGGTTGGTAAAGAGGTGGCACCTCTTTGATGAGGCATCGCCTCATCCTATAAAGGTGGTGCCTCATCATTGAGGCATCACCTTATTGGCCCTAACCTATAATTGGGCCTTTAAGCCAAAATGGGCTTGGGCTCTATAGGGATAGAAATCGAGCTTTTAGGTCCATTATCAAGGCAATTTTAGGCTTCTCTTTCATTTGAGCTTCGCATGTTCATATCATTGGGCTTCATTGTGGGCTGATCAAATCATATATCCACAGTTCGCCCCCTATTATAGGCCGATCAAACCGGGTATACATATATAAAACAAATAAAGAGATCATAATAAAACTATATATGACTCTGTTAATATGGCAACGCCTTAGCAAAGAGACATCATCTTTGTGCATAGAGGCAATACTATATTACCTTAACATAAAGAGGCAAGAGGCATTGCTTGACTGCCAAACATAGGAATGCTTTTGAAAATTTTTCTTTAGTTTTAAGTAAATAATATCATAGATAAATGACTAAGGACTTATAACTATATCTAGTAACTTAACATATCATGATATAAACATAGTGTAAAGTAGTAATGAATCTAAAAACAAGCCAAGAGAATAAAGAAATAACTTTATGTAAATTAAGAGCTTAACACTTAAAAATGGAGGTTTTTTACTGCTCAAGACAAGTTTGAAGCTCCTAACTCAGCCCTCAGAGATGAGTTTTTTGGTTTTCAATCCCTTCTTTATTCTTCTTCTTCTTATTAGGAATGCACCTCCAAGCTAAAACTCCTCTTTCTCTCTTCTGTTAAAATTTTTTTTTTTAGTTTTTTTGGTTGTAAAACTAGCTAACTAGCCCACCTCTTCTCCAAAAAACATTTTGTAGACATCCAATTTCAGGATGACATGTTATGGATGCAACAAAGGACTCCAATGATGAAAATGTCTTCGATGCTTAATCTTTAAAAATTATAAGGGCTTTTAAAGGAAGAATTTAATCTTTTCAGGGACTAAATCGCAAAGTTCTTTTTAGGACCTAATTGCAAAATTTAAATTTTTTTGACGGCCTTTTTGTAATTAAATGTTAAAAAAAGTGCGCTTCGGAATTCCATAATTCTGATCGGAATTATAATAATTGTGATCGGGATTGTACAATTCCAATCGGAATTGCACAATCCTAGTCGAAATTGAACTCTTCCTTTTTCTAATTATTCCAATTTTATGTGGTTTAAATTTCCTAATTAATTCAATCCTAAATTGGTTTAAACTTCTGATAGTGGGAGTAATAAAATTATGTGTGTGGTTGCATGTTTATTTTAATTAAATTGGTTAGTAAAATTAGGTTTCAATTTGGTAATCATTTAAAATCAATGGAGGAAGTAAATTAATTTAGGTTGCGTGTTAATAAAAATTAGGATTTTAGTAAGGATTAATTTAGTTATTTATTTGATCTTGTTTAATTGTTTTTTTATGTTTTTATTTGTTTTTGAGCTTATTTATTAGTTTTGTGTGTTTTGGGCCTTAAGCCCATTTTAGATTTTGATTTGTTTATTTTAGCCCATATCATTTAATAATTAATTAGGTTTAATTAATTAAAATATATTTTTAGATCCATAATTAATTAGATTTTAGTTTAGAAATACCTTTAGGGCCATTTAGTTAATTAGACATAGGCCCACTTAATTTAATTTAATTAATTTAGACTTAGCTCACTTAATTTAAGCCTTTTTCATAATTTGTAGATTTAAGATCATTATTTAATTAAAACATGTAGAATTAAGCTGATTAATTTAAATACCTTCATAACATGTAGAATTAGGCCCATTTTTAGAATTAAAATTAGTAGACTTAGGTTCAATTAATTAAAATAAAAAGGAATTAGGTCTTTAGATTCACTTATAATTTAAAACATGTAGACTTTAGCTCATTTATTTAAAATCCATGTATATTATACTAACTTAGGGATTAAGTGATTTAATGAATGCAATATTTACTTGTATATTTCATGACTAGTTTGCCTTAGAGTTTATTGTTTTTGGTTTATATGAAATTGCATGTAAATAGAGGATAAGATAGTAATTCATAAAGTAATTCTAAATGAACGCAAGACTGAAAGAAGTTGGTATTCCGTATCCAGAATCCCCTGATTGTGGTGCTAGTTTTCTTTTAGGGAATTGAGTACCACCTTTTTTATATGTCCCAGTTATTACCCTGGGTGGTGACTCCTCATCTCCATGCCATGTCTTTATGATAATGGTTAGTGTATTCTCTAGATCCCTGACCTTAAACAGTGACGTGGTTGCTAAAATCTTGGATGCACGCAAAACCCTACCGTATACAGTGGTGACTCCACTAGGGATAAGAGATACTGATTCTACTTGTGTTCTTTAGAATTATTTTATTAATTATTATTTTATTCTTACATTCATTCTACATGTCCCTACTAAACCGATGGCGTTGGTTTATGACTCCATGATTCCACTAGCTTCATGGGGGTTATAGATCGACTAACCATCACTCTTAGCCTTAACTCGGTCCAAGAGGGATTATTGGGCTCATCTGACCAGAGCCTGTAACCCAAGTCCTTAAGGGGGTAGTCTTCTCTTAAGTTTGCAAGGATGCTGGGCCCCTATGACCTTGGCCTGTAACTTAAAGTCCATAAAGGAGAGCATTTTACTAAGGGAACCTTGACCTTATTATAGGACCCTAACCACATATAAGGGCTCAGTTCTTTCCCCTAGGATCTACCCAAATTGCTTATGAATGTTGCCATGAGGTATTTCTATCTGTAAAGGCCCAAGCCCATACATTTGAAACCTGTTTAGGTTAATAAAGATTGGGCTAATCTTTTACACCTAGAAATGTTGTTTCTATGCTTCTATTTTGCTTTAAAAGATTCAACATGCATGTCGGTCCCTGATATCCCCTGTTGATATTAAGACCAAGACCCAAAATCCTAGAAAAAGAGACTCAACATTGAATACGTGTGCGGGAGGAATAAGGTTGGAAGGATGTATGCATACCTAACTTGTTACTTGTTATTTATTGCATAGCACGTGCATCATGCATACATGCATCTCATGCATCATACTAACCATTTGTCTTATAGCCATCATAGATTTTTCCAGGTCTTCCTGTGTTTAGAGTTGGAAAGGTGGCAGATTAGTGAGAACTGATTCAAGCCCCTAACCGATTAAGAAAGAGATCCTTAGCAGATTGGAAAAGAGCCCCCATTAATCTAGCTATGCAACTTGAATGAACTGAAAGAATGGAACAACAAGAGGGAGGAAATAGGACCCTAAAAGATGTCACAGGAGCACTGATGGATGATATGAGAGCAATGATGCAAGACGAGTTAAGACAAGCTCTAGCGGGACTGATGCCACCACCTGCTGCTACTGCACCACCCACCGCGGCTAACCCACCTGTCATGGGCCCACTACCTATTAATAATGACATGAAACTCGAGGATGTTGAGAGTTACATGGTTGAAAAAGTGAAAAAGGAATCACTTGAGCAAGTTCAAAAGCTGGAATCTAGACAGATGAAGGCATTAACTTAAAAGATGTCTAAGATGGAAGAGTTGATGAGGGGATAAGGCCTAGGATACCCTTTTGACTTTGATGATATGATGCAATTTGAGGAAGACAAGCTACTTGACAAATTCAAAATGCCATAATTGTAGAAGTCTGATGGTATTGGGGACCTGAGGATTCATCTCAGTCAATACACAACTACTATGAGTACCACTAAGGCTCCTTTGGCCGTGGTTACTAAGCTGTTTGTGATGTCTTTGGAAGGTATGGCTATTAACTGGTATCATGGGTTAGAGAAGTCTATCTGAGTATATTGGAGGGAGTTGTGCACTGTTTTATGAAGCAATACGACTACAATACTAGGCTTGAGTGTCTATAAGAGATCTAGAACTAACCAAGCAAAAGCCTAATGAATCATTTTCAGATTTTTTGACTAGGTTCATGAATAAAGCAGGAATGATGAAGAACAAATTGGCAGAGAACGACTAGGTTAGAATGATAGTCCAAAACGTGTCACCTAGCCTAGTGGAGAGGTTGCAAATGATGAACCCCAAGACATTCATGGACCTTTATAATGATGGGTTATAGGCTGAAGAAATAAAAAATGAGAAAAAGAAGGCCACTAGGAACACTAGAGTGAGAAATTACCCAACTGGGGGCACCCAGCAACGAAATACCAGCCGAGTCATAGGAGTTCATGCCATCCAACAACCTAGGAGATTCTCAAATTTTAACTAAACCTTATCCAAATTCCTAGACCGTCTTATTCAAAAAGGCCTCTTTAGACCCTTAATCCTTTATAGACCACCAAACACAAACCTACCTGGTTTTGATCAAAATAGTTATTGCAAAATTTCAACAAGTTATTGGTCACTCTACTGACTCTTGCATGTGTCTTAAACATGAAATCCAAAACCTCATTGACTCTAGAAAAATCACAGACCCTGAAAAATCAAGCCCAAACCCAAACACCTGAAATAATCCTTTCCCAAATTACCAAAATGTACCACCCCCAGTCACCATGATGATCAACTTAGGAGTGAGCAAAGAAGAAGTGCTAAACTCTTTTGAGGATCTAAGCCTTAAAACTACTGAGAAATCTCTTATTACTCCTAAAAGCGTGAAAGTGGCAGAAGACTTACTGGGACAACCCTCAGGCAAGTTTGATTATAAAGTGTTTACTCCAAACCACCTTCTTTTGACATATCTATTGATACAATCGAGCCTATAGGATGGGGTGAGGAGTTTGATGATGAAAAGTTGTTGGTGAAGAAGGAAAAATGCATGGCCAAGGTATGGAAAGAAGGGAAGAAAGATCAGACTATAGGGATGATTGATATTTGGTATAGTTCGGATGAGGAAGGCATTGAAGGGTATGATGTATGGGTAGATAATCCAAAAGTCAGCCATGTTACTAGAAGCGAGAAGGGTTATAAGCTAGCAAAGAAAGCCATAGAGAGGGAAGAAGCTGTTAAAGGAGAAGACTTGAATGAACAGGGTGATGACTTGATTCTTGAACAACTCAAGAAAGCAAAGGCCAATGTAAGTATTTAGGAGCTCTTGATGCATTCGAGCAACCACAGAAGAGCCCTAGTTAAGGCCTTGACTAAGATGAACATTGAAACTACAGCAACTCCTGAAGCAATGGTGGCCAAGGTTACTGAGAAAAAGCACAGGGTCATTACTTTCTCGAATGAGGATTTACCTGTGGAAGCAAGGAACCATAATAAAGCACTTTTCATCCCAACTGAAGTAAAAGGGAAGAGGACTAATTATATGATGGTGGATGATGGATCTGCAATTAATGTTTGTCCACTGCAGATCCTACCCAATTTAGGCATGAAGGTGGAGGATTTTGCAAAATTGGACCTTATAATAAGGGCTTATGATGATAACACAAGGAGTGTAGAAGGAACCTTTATGGCTTCCATGAAGACTAGACCTATAGAGGCAATGGTTGAATTCACTATTCTATATATTCTTGTCACCTATGCCCTTCTTCTGCGTAGACCTTGGTATCATGTCTTGGGAGGAGTGCCTTCAACTATGCATTAAAAAGTGAAATTTCTACTTGATGGGGAAGTGGTGACTCTAGATGCTAGTATGGGCAAAATGGTGTCTGTAGTCATTGATAGTCAAAAATAGGTAATCACTCCCCCAGGATATCAGGTGGCCATGATTTTAGAGGGAGTCATAATGGATCCAAGGGTTATGAACATGATCAAGAAGATGAATTACCGACCAGGGCAAGGACTAGGGAAAAATGAGCAAGGAATCCCATAATTGCCAGATTTCAAAACCCATAATGACACAAGAGGAATGGGCAATACTGGAGCAGAATTTAGTAGCAAAGGGACAAGAAGAAGGTTTTTCAATAAAAATGGCCTAGGGAGTGTGGGACCCCTGAAAGGTAACTTTATTAAGCAAGGAAAGGAGAAGTTCTACTAAGGTAAAAAGGAGCATATCCAAGTAGTTGGTGTGGATGTTCCCGGATTTGAAATTTTTAAAGAATAAATAGTTGAAAAGCTAGTGCAAGACAATAAAGACAAGGTGATGAAGACAGTTGCTGAAAAAATGAAAACTGAAGACATTGAAGAACTGCTTTGTCTACCACCCAACAAAGAACCATCACAGGAATTAGCTAGTATCATTAATAATAGTTTTACTGATGTTTTTTATGAAGAAACTAATGTAATAACGTCCAGTTTATTTAAGGATGAAAACTTTATGGTCAATAATATAAATTCTTGTTTGGCTTACTTGTGTGATGTTGATTCTGATGGTCTTGTGCATTTTAATAATGATCGTTCATGCATGTTTGACATTAATTCTATTCAATTAGATTTATTAAACATGGGCACAAATGAACAACCAAAACACATTTCTATATCACATGACTTAACTCCAGAAGAGAGGAAAAATTTTGAGAGAATATTAATAAAAAGAAAGGTAGTATTTGCTTGGTCCTATAAGGATATGCTAGGGTTAGATAGGGGAATTACGGAGCATCACATTCCAACATATCCTGAAGCTAAACCTGTTAAGCAAAAACTTCATAGGTTAAGGCTCAAGTGGATAGAAAAGATAAGGGAAGAAGTCGCTAAGCAAATCCAGATTGGTTTTCTAGAAGTTGTGGAGTACCCTCAATGGTTGGCGAATATAGTACCAGTTCCTAAGAAAGATAGAAAAGTTTGAATGTGTGTAGACTTCAAGAACTTGAATAAGGCATGTCCAAAGGATGATTTTCCTTTACCTTATATTGATGTGACTATGGATAGTGCGGCCTCTAGTGCGATGTACTCGTTTATGGATGGATTCTTAGGTTATAATTAGATAATGATGACCGTTATGGATAAAATCAAAATTGCTTTCATCACGGAATGGGGAATATATTGCTACAAGGTAATGCCCTTCGGTTTAAAGAATGCAAGAGCAACTTATCAAAGAGTTGCCATTGCCTTATTTCATGATATGATGCACAAGGAATTGGAAGTTTATGTTGATGATATGATGGTTAAGTATGAAACAAGAGAGGGACACTTTGAGGCTTTGGATAACTTCTTAGGAAGAATAGAAAAATATAACCTAAGGCTTAATCCAAAGAAATGCATCTTTGGGGTAACTTCAGGAAAGTTATTGGGGCACATAATCAGCAATAGAGGAATAGAAGTCGATCTAGACAAGATCAAAGCCATTCAAGAGATGCCAGTGCCAAGAACGGAGAAGGAAGTACAAGGGTTCATTGATCGAAAAACTACAGTACATCAGTAGGTTCATTGCGAGACTTACTATTGTCTGTGACCCGATTTTCAAGCTCTTGAGGAAGAATCAGCCTGTGGAGTGGAATGAAGAATGCCATAACACTTTTGATAAGATTAAGGAATACCTTACTAACCCACTTGTATTAAGGCCACTAAAACAAGGTAAGCCTTTAATCTTATATTTGGCTTTAGAAGAAAAGGCGATGGGAGCAATGCTAGCATAAGAAGGGCCCAAAGGGGTGGAGTACGCTATATACTACCTCAGTAAAAAGTTCCTGCCATATGAGAAAAAGTACAATCTTGTAGAGAAGACATATTTGATAATGATCTGGGCTATAAAGAAGTTAAGGTATTACTTCCAGTCCTACAAAGTACATGCTGTTTCAAGGATAGATCCTTTAAAATACTTGTTCCAAACACCGACTTTGACTGGAAAGATGTATAGATGGTTGGTACTTTTAACGAAGTTTGATATAGAGTATGTCACTACAAAGGTCATCAAAGGCAGAGTTGTAGCAAAGTTTCTAGCCTAAAATGTAGTCGAAGAAAATGAGCAATGGAATCTAGAGTTTCCAGATGAGAACTTAGCAATAATAGAACACTGAGAATGGAAACTTTTTTTTTATGGAGCAGTGAATAATAGAGGAGCAGGGTTAGGAGCAATTCTTATCACACTAGAAGGAGAAACCATCCCAATGGCCCAGAAATTAGACTTCAGGGTTACTAAGAATATGGCTGAATATGAGGCATGTATCTATGGTATGGAAGCAGCATTGGCAATCAGAGCAAAAGACCTATTGATTTACGAAGATTCCATGTTAGTTATTAGCCAAGCTAATGAAGAGTGGGAAGTAAAGGAAGAAAGACTAAAACCTTACATCCATTATTTGAGAAAGCTGATAAAGAATTTCACTAAATGTCTTTTTATGCACCTACCAAGATATAAGAATCAGATGGTGGATGCTTTTGCAACACTTTCTTTATTGTGGGATAAACCAACGGGATCAATGATGAAACTTTTGGTGATAATGAAAATGCAAGTTCCGTGTTATGGAAAAGAACATGTCATGAATATTCATATAGGGCTAAAGGAAAATCCATGGTTTTATGACATCCAGAGATTTATCGAGGAGAGAAGATACCTAGATGAAGCAACTTCTAAAGATAGATATGCTCTTCGTGTTCTTGCGTGTCATTATGCAAGTCATGATGGGATATTATACAAAAGAATGCCGAATGGAATATAGTTGAGATGTCTTAAGAAGGATGAAGTAGAGCAGGTAATAAGAGAAATTCATGCAGAAGTCTGTGGATCACATATGAATGGGATAATTCTGGCAAAGAAGATTACTCGGCAGGGATACTATAGGGGGAGCATGGAAAAGGACTACATCCGAATAGTAAGAGAATGTCATCAATGTCAAATACATAGGAACCTTAATCACCTTCGCTCTACAGTTCTAAATAGTTTAACATCTTCATGGCCCTTTGTAGCCTGGGGAATAGATATAATAGGGGAAGTAAAACCAACTGCTTTAAACGGGCATAAATATAGAGTGGTCGTAATTGATTACTTTTCAAGATGGGTAGAAGCATAATCCTTTGGCACTTTAAAAGCTAGAAAGATGGCAAAGTTCATTGCGAAGAACCTCATCTGTAGGTATGGGGTCCCACATCATGTTGTGACAGATAATGGAGTTCAGTTTTAGGCAGAAACCATTGAGTTGTTACAAAGATACAAGATTGAGCATCATAAGTCCTCACCTTATCGACCTCAGGCTAATGGAGCAATAGAAGCGGCTAATAAGAATATAAAGAAGATTCTCTCTAAGATGGTGAAGACACATAAGGACTGGTCTAAAAACCTTCCTTTTGCTTTGTGGGGATATAGAACTACAACACATGCGGCTACGGGACAAACTCCATTCTCGTTAGTATATGGTAGTGAAGCAGTTCTAACTATAGAGATAGAAATTAAATCCTTGAGGGTGGTTATGGAACCAAAAATCCCCAAGAGCGAATGGATGTAAACAAGGATTGATTGCCTTGTATCACTAGATGAGAAAAGGATGGATGCTTTATTCCGCACTCGGATTTATCAGAGGAGAATAGCAAGAGCATTCGATAAAAAAGTTAAGTCGAGAAAGATAAAAGCTGGAGATATGGTATTAAATCATGCAAGGACTATAGTGTTTGACCCGAGAGGAAAAATCAGACCAAATTAGGAAGGGTCATATTTAGTCAAGACAATTATGCCTAAGGGAGCCATAAAGATATCAGATCTAGAAAGGAATGAGTTCACTGAGGCAATTAACCTGGATCGACTTGAGAAATACTACCTTTGAAAAAAAAAGTCTGCTACCTAGAAAACCTGAAAAGGCTGGTTAGGAAGAAGTTAGGACATTCCCGCTGTTCAGAAAACCCATAAAGGAATGATCAGGCAAAAGATAGGGAAATGAAAATGAGAGGAAAAATGTTCAGCTAGAAAATATCACAGGACTAGCTGATAATAGGAGTTGTGTCATGTGATGTAATAAATGTGCTCATTTTTTCCTTGGATAATGAAATAAATTGAAAAGACATTTTTGTTGAATATTGTGTATTCTATCTTTATTACAAGACACAAAGACTTGAAGAAAAAAATAAAACATAAGAAACCAAACTTATGAGACCACTAGTTATGTTTGTGTTTCTTTCGTGACTCATTTAATAATATTTGAGTCTTTTTATGCTTGATAAGTTTTGGTGATTCTGTAGATTGCATAGTAACCCAAGTCTTGTAGTTGTCATCAGTAGTCATGTCAGCATCCAAGCACAAATTGCATTCCAAAGCTCTATGAGGCCACAAGTTCTTCACCTTGTACAAGAAGTCTTGCCTTAGGAGGAAACCTTCGAAGTCAGTTACAATAGTAACAATTAATTGAGGGCAACCATACTGATGGGAAAGGCATAAAGGAGAAAGAAAGGTCAAAAAGTATAATCTGGGAATAGGGACACATTTTTCATACAAGTTAATGGTCATAAATTTTAATCTCCACCAAGGATATATCCAAATAATCTCAGTATCAGCAATGCCTTTCATCCAATCAACCCATCGATCTCTAGTATGCTTATTCTTTATCTTCAAAGGATGGGATTGTAGATGATGAGGTTGATAAGTCAAAACATTGGGAAGGGCATCAAGCAGACTCAATTTCTCCTGTAACCAAATCTTAAAAAAAAAAAGAAGCTAAGTTGAAAACCTGAAAGGGCGACTAAGCTAAAAAAAAAAAAGGAGGTTACATACCTAAACGAGAAGTAGACTACCTGAGAGTTGGTTTTGAACCTTGAAATTATCTAACCCAATGATAGTTTTAGCAAGTATGACAAGCATGGGGTTAGTTCTAGTTTCTACCTATTCCAAGATATTGATAATTTTTACATCAGCATCTCCATGAGAAGATACTAGTAGAAACTGAGCATATAGGCAGAATGTGATAGTTTTAATCCAAGCAGCACTGGTTTTGTCTTTATTTTCACAAGAGGAAATCAGAAAAGGAAGACTAATGGTTTTAGCATTACGTGCATGCATGTAGATAATATCTGGGGGCATATCAAAGAATGCTATTAACCTATTGGGGAACTATATTTCGAGGTCTGGGAGAGCAATGGTAGCAGTTAAACTTAGTGAACATCCCATAATAGCAGCAAAATCCTCTATTAGGGGACATAGCTCTTGCCCGTTAAATCTAAATATATGATCCTTGGCATCCCAGAAAGTGGCAACAGCGTGTAAGAAATTATTGTCTATCTTCAGATGTTGAAAGGACTTTAATGGTTTGGCATGAAAGGGTAGAATTTTATTCCAATCATCTCCATTAAGGGTTTTGAGAAGTTTCCTCACCAAAATAAGCATGGCTTGCATCATTATGGAGGTGAAGAATGGAATGAATGCAATATATGTGTCTTATGGTTTTTGTTCTAATATGGGCCACAAATCAAATACATAAAGGATTAGGATTGTGTTTAGACTAAATTCGCGTCAGAAAAGGAAAAGGAACAAAGCGGAACCGAGATTTCCAATCGGAATTCTAGATTTTCGATTAGAAATCCATAATTCTGATCAAAAATCCATAATTCCAATTGGAAATCTATAATTCCAATTAGAATTCTAGATTTCTAATTGGAATTCTAAATTTTTGATTAGAAATCTAGGATACTAGTCGAAAAAGAAAGAAGGGGAAGTTACAGTTTAGTCCAAAATAAAGGTCTATGGTGCATAAAAGAAGACAGTCCTGAAATATCTCAAAGTACAGTTACAACAGTCACACTAATATAATTCCTAAAGAAAGGCAGTCCTCCTAAGCTCTAGTGTCCAGCCAAGGGCTCTACTCTCTATATGGATCGTCACCTTGATCTGGGGGCATAGAAATCCCAGCATCATGTCCATCGAAACCAAGACTAGCAAGCTATCGCTAGAGCCTCTCATTCTCATGCTCCAGATCCCCAACATAATTCTGTTGCATCAGAAAATATTTAAACCATGTATATCATGCATATCATGCATACATTTGCATATTTGTTGTGAATACTAACCCTCCAAGTGTTTATAATCTGCATAGTAAACAATCTCTGGGAAGAGGCGATTCCATACAAATACTCTGCCTGTGTCCTAGGGACCTGTAAAATAAATTTTACTAACTCAACAACAAGTGCAGGTTTGTGCAGGAATGGCTAGGAAACAAATTGAACTTACATAAGAAGCATCAGGAGGTGAAAAGCTAGGAATATGAGCTGTATCAAAATACATGTGTCGCTCAATAGGAGTCTGTACCATGGGAGCCCAATAATAAATTGACCTATAAAATGGGGGCACATCACCCAGAACAATACCCAAGGGAACCTCACCATGAGCAGTCTCACTAGGAGGAATAGGCTCGACCTCCTGCTCAATCTCCTCAGTCTCCTCTATAGTAGCATCAGGGACTCCTTCAAACTATACATAGAATCAAATGTCAATAATGATGAGAGAATTGGAGTAAAGTAGTGAGAAAAATCATACCTCAGATGGATCCATAGGAACCTGCTCTAAGAGGTTCTCTCGAATATACTCCCGATAATGACGAGAATGCTCAAGCTTCGTTGAAGCGTCATATCCCTCAAAAGAAGCTCTAAGCTTTGGGCTAGTCATGATGCTACTCCATAACATCGAAAGAGGAATAGAAGAAGGGACACGTCTCCTAGAAGGTCCTACATGCCAGTGATAAACACGCTCACCAAGATACCACATATGGCAGCCATAACCAGGAAGCAGAACTCTCACAGTCTCAAGTATCATAGCTGCAATGATAAACTCATATTGTTGAATGTCCTCAACACCAGCCAACCAATCTGATCTAACATGCAAACTCATTCATTTTTCAAATAAATTTGTTAGACTTCTGCAATTGATGAAATACTAAAAGTTAAAATTTTATTACCAGGTCCCACTCTAAGGAGTTCAGCTGATCCGGATAAGTCTGCAAATCATGTTTAATGCTAGCAAGACGAGAAGAACCCCATCTCTGCATTAGGGGAAACTCCTGTTAGAGCTGATAGCACTAAAACCTCGAATCACTCCAGTCTCAATACCCCAAATCTGAAAAAGGGAAGATGAAGGAAATGAAAAGGGGAAGGTGGAAGTAAGTGAAAAGTTAAAAAGGGATAAGGAACATACATGTAAGACATGCCAGAAGCCACACATCATCACAACACCTCTACACACAGTATCCAATCTATAGTAGAGATAAGCAAGTGTTGTAGACCCCCAATCCAAAGTAGAGACCCTAGAAAGATCTTGAAGAGGGCCAAGAAGAGCGATGCTAACCTCATGACCAGTCTCACAAAAAAGGGTAGTACCGTGCAGAATCAATAAGAAACATCTCGCCTTCTGGAGAATCTAGTGAGGTGTAATAGTAGGTAGTCTCCTAAAACCTTGCACAAGGGATGAAAGAAGGATGTTCTTCCTATTCTTCTATGTTGGAACGAATCTGAGTAGGTCACGGACATAATGACTCCTAGCATCCTCCAAAAGAGTGCAGTAATGGATATCAAAAGAAATTGAGGAACCCCCGAATGCAATCCCAGTAATGGTAGAAAAGCTCATCAGGGAAATAATCAGCTCGCTCACTCATGTGTGGAAGGTGTGAGTAGTGTCCATCCATCTCTCGATAAGTGCAAAAATCTACCCCGGGCAGTCGGTAAAGTAGCAACAAAATGTTCAAAGCCAGATGCCCAAAAATGTTGTACTACCTCTCTAGACAAGTCATGGAACAACTCTCGTGCCAAGTAAAAATAGCCTGAGAATTTCAGGGGTTTCCAAAAAATGCAGAAACAATAGGATCATTTTCTTTCTTAAATTTCTAACCTTTTTTTTCTTGCTTTTTTTTAATAAATAAATAAATTGGAAGTCTAGATTTCCAATTAGAAATCTAGAAACCCGATCCAATTTCTTATTTTCCAGTTTGAAATTGAAGATATTCGATCAGAAATTTGGGATTTTAATCTAAAAATTTAGACTTTTGATGAAAATCCCAGTGAAATTTAACACATTTTTATTTTAATTTGTCAATTTTTCATGATTCACATCAATTTTAAATTGCATGCATATAAACATTAATCTTATATACTAAAATAAATATGTTTGTTGTAGGATTAAAAATAAGGATAAGAAATTTACCTCATTTCCAGCTTGAGAACATCTGTAGAGGTACAAGTGGGTCAATGAAAATATCTCCTCATCTTCATGAACTCCCAAATCATTTTGGGGAAAATGTGGATGTAAAGTGATGGGATTTGACTACTTGGAACTGCTCCTGCATAGTCTACGTTATGGGTGGGCCATAGGATTAGACGGATCCAAAATCGGATATCGGATGAAAGTTTAATTGAAAAGAGAAAATTTAAAAATCAAGAGAAAATGAAAGGAAAAAGAGAAGAAGAATAGGAAAAGAGAGTATGGATTGGGAAAAGAAGGAATGAAATATATAAAGGGGAAAATATCCTATTTGGTCTTTCAACTTTCATTTACATTTAGGGTCATTGGATTCTTTGTAATTTAGTCCTAAAGTGAAAAGTTTTATAGTTTAGCAATTTAGGAGATGGTTAAAACTGTCAATGTATTCATAATCGATTATACAACCGAGTATAATTAGCATCATATGACCAAGTGTGATGTTTCTTATAAAAAAAAAAAGACTATACGACTGAGTGTAGTCAGCATTGTATGATTGAGTGCAATGTATTCATTAATAGATTATACGACTAAGTATAATCGGCATCATACGACCAAGTGTGATATTTCTTATAAAAAATAGACTATACGACCGAGTGTAGTCGGCATTGTACGACCGAGTGCAATGTATTCACCCAATCGATTATACGATCAAGTATAATCAGCATCATACGACCAAGTGTGATGTTTCTTATGAAAAACAGACTATACAACCAAGTGTAGTCAACATTGTATGACCGAGTGCAATGTATCCTCATTTCATTATACGATCGAGTATAATCAGCATCATACGATCGAGTGTGATGTTTCTTATCAAAAATAAACTATACGACCGAGTGTAGTCGACATTGTACGACCAAGTGCAATGTATCCTCAATTAATTATACAACCGAGTATAATCAGCATCATATGACCAAGTGTGATGTTTCTTATAAAAAATAGACTATACGACTGAGTGTAGTCGGCATTATACGACCAAGTGCAATTGATGATACGACTGAGTATAATCAGCATCATACGACCGAGTGTGATGTTTCCTATTAAAAAATAGACGATACGATCGAGTGTAGTCGGCATTATATGACCAAGTGCAATGTATCCTTAATCAATTATACGATCGAGTATAATCAACATCACACGATCGAGTGTGATGTTTCTTATCAAAAATAGACTATACGACTGAGTGTAGTATGCATTGTACGACCGAGTGCAATGTATTCCTAAATCGATTATATGACTGAGTATAATCGGCATCATACAACTGAGTATGATGTTTCTTATAAAAAACAGACTATATGACTGAGTGTAATCAGCATTTTACGACCGAGTGCAATGTATCCTAAATCGATTATATGACCGAGTATAATCAATATCATATGACCGAGTGTGATATGTCATTTAAAATGTTGTACTTCTGAGTATAGCAAATTCACCTGCAGAAGCCTCACAGAGTACATGTAAGTATCCTATCTTTCAATTTAGAAATTGGGTGCTATTCTACTTTGCCGCAATTTGTCAAGCAAATAGCGACAAAGGGGGGCAACTGTAGACACCCAATTTTCAGGATGACATATTATGGATGCAGCAAATGACTCCAATGATGAAAATGTCTTTGATGCTTAATCTTTAAAAAATTATAAGGGCTTTTAAAGGAAGAATTTAATGTTTTCAGGGACTAAATCGTAAAGTTCTTTTTAGGACCTAATTATAAAATTTAAATTTTTTCAAGGGCCTTTTTGTAATTAAATGTTAAAAAAAAGTGCACGTTAGAATTCCATAATTCCAACCGACATTATGTAATTCCGATCGAAATTACATAATTCAGATCGGAATTATGTAATTCATATCGGAATTATAATAATTCTAATCGGGATTGTACAATTTCAATCAGAATTGCACAATCCCAGTTGAAATTGAACTCTTCCGTTTTCCTATTTCTAATTATTCCAATTTTAGGTGGTTTAAATTTCCTAATTAATTCAATCCTATATTGGTTTAAACTTTCTAATTAATTTAATGCTATTTGGTTCAAAATTCCTAAAAACACTTTAGGAATGAGAATCACATTAGGATTATGGTTAGGCTTCCTAATTCCACTATAAAAGGGGAGCTAAGTAGAAGAAAAAGAAGGAGAAAGGGAAAAAACAGAGAAAGGAGTGTAGGAAAGAAGGAGTGGAGAGAAAATTGTGATTCTATTCTTCTTATATTTATTTTTATCAAAAAATTCTTTTGATTCATCAATCAATTCAAGACTTGGGGAGAATTTTTAAGGAGAAAGATTCGAAGACTTATCAAGAACGATGAATCACAAATCTGAGCAGCACTCTAATCATCCATAAGCATACCATATTCTTCTATTTTTCTTTTATTTATTTTTTTATATGTTTATTTATTTGTTTATTTATTATTCTATTTATTTTATCATAATTTATTCATTAATTATTTTTTTTTATGGTGATTATGGAGGAAAACACATGGTGATCATATGAGGGAGATGAATTTTATTGGAAATCCACAGAAGACCATGGATAAAGCCCCGTAGAGACTTAGTTTCTAGGGTTTTATTTTTTATTTTTATTTTTTATTCTTATTTTTTATTAATTATTTTATGAATTAATGTAATAGCCCCAATAGTGGGAGTAATAAAATTATGTGTGTGGTTGCATGTTTATTTTAATTAAATTGGTTAGTAAAATTAGGTTTCAATTTGGTAATCATTTAAAATCAATGGAGGAAGTAGATTAATTTAGGTTGCATGTTAATAAAAATTAGGATTTTAGTAAGGATTAATTTAGTTATTTATTTGATTTTATTTAATTGTTTTTTTATGTTTTTATTTGTTTTTGAGTTTATTTATTAGTTTTGTGTGTTTTGGGCCTTAAGCCCATTTTAGATTTTGATTTGTTTATTTTAGCCCATATCATTTAATAATTAATTAGTTTTAATTAATTAAAATACATTTTTAGGTCCATAATTAATTAGATTTTAGGTTAGAAATACCTTTAGGGCCATTTAGTTAATTAGACATAGGCCCACTTAATTTAATTTAATTAATTTAGACTTAGCTCACTTAATTTAAGCCTTTTTCATAATTTGTAGATTTAAAATCATTATTTAATTAAAACATGTAGAATTAAGCTGATTAATTTAAATACCTTCATAACATGTAGAATTAGGCCCATTTTTAGAATTAAAATTAGTAGACTGATGTTCATTTAATTAAAATAAAAAGGAATTAGGTCTTTAGGTCTTTAGGTTCACTTATAATTTAAAAATGTAGACTTTAGCTCATTTATTTAAAATCCATGTATATCAGACTAATTTAGGGATTATGTGATTTATTGAATGCATTATTTAGTTGTATATTTCATGACTAGTTTGCCTTGGAGTTTATTGTTTTGGGTTTATATGAAATTACATATAAATAGAGGATAAGATAGTAATTCATAAAGTAATTCTAAATGAAGACAAGACTAAAAGAAGTTGGTATTCCATATCCAAAATCTTCTGGTTGTGGTGCTAGCTTTCTTTTAAGGAATCGAGTACCACTTTTTTGATATGTCCCAGTTATTACCCTGGGTGGCGACTCCTCATCTCCACGCCATGTCTTTATGATAATGGTTAGTGTGTTCTCTAGAGCCCTGAGCTCAAACAGTGACACGGTTGCTAAAATCTTAGATGCGCGCGAAACCCCGCCGTCTACACATTCACTTTTCTTAAAGTCCCCTCTTTTCACCTTTTTAGGCTACCTATGCCTTTAATAAGACATCTCACCTCTTCCCTTACATCTCTTACCCATTGTGTACCTTTTTAGCCATTTATTTTGACCCCAAGATTGCATTTTCATTTCCTAGGATCAGTACCAGCAGAGTATGAGCCCACACACTTGTCCACCGTTGTCATTTATGTATTTAATGTTCATACAAGTGACTAGCAAAGAGGCATCGCCTCACCCACATAGGCACCATAGAGGCGGTGCCTCTTTGATTAGGCATTACCTCTTCAACCCTGACCCAGAACTAGCTTGTTTGGCCAAAGGTGGGCCTTCGGGCATTTTGGTTACATAGGATTTATTTTAGGGTTTAGGCTCATATTTGCATGAGTTTAGGCTATTAGGTCCATTCTCAAAAAAGGTTATGGGTCTCTTACATTTAAGATTCATATTTTCTCATCATCAAACTTTCGTTGCGGGCCGATAAAATTGGGTGTTCACAATACTTTTATGTTTTTTTTTAGGTAAAAGTAAGCTTGGAGGTGAATGGAGCCAAACTGAGCAAAAGATGAACCAAAACAAAGCAAGGAAGTAGAGGACATGGTTTTGTGGAGATCGAGGGAAGAATAGCAATCGTAGGTTGGTTAAAGCAAATTAAGCTTAAGAAACCTGGAGCTGAGTGTTGTGGTGATTGGGGATGGAGAACGATTGTGGAGTCCTTATGTAGCGAGCGCAGCAGCATATCGGTCGTCATTCCTTCATAAGAGTCCTCTTGAAGAGAAGCTACCACTTAATTACTTTTTCACTCGCTATTTATAAATTTAATAACATATTAAGCGTAAATTATTCAAAAAAAAAAATTATTGTGTGAAGAGACGAGGGGAGCAGCCACCCGATTAAAAAATTTAACAACATAGAATGGCAAAATTTTCTACTATATTAAAAAAATTAACAAAAATTAATAAAAATATTAGTTAACAGGTCTAAAGCACAAACAAATTAATAATTTAATACAAAAAACACAAATCCACTTATGTAATTGGCCAAACTAAGTTGCGATACAATAATTAAAAAAATAAAAGACAAAAGAGATAAAAAGAAGCTTAACAAATGGATAATCTACAAAACCACAGAAAATAAAAAATAAAAAAAATAAAAAAAAATAAAAAAGAGAAGAGAAGAATAGAGGGAAACTGAGATGGTTTAGGTAGCATGATTTTCAACTTTAAAATGTTAGAATATATGTTTGTCATATTAAATATACAATCTCATCCTTATAAAAATTTATGATTTTTTATTTTTTTGACATATTCCTTTAATTGTGAAATTTCTAATGTACTAATTGGCATAAATCAATTAGTTGCAAAATAAATTCATTTCATAGGCATTGTGCTGAAAGAAAAAGAAACATTTTTTTTTTAAATAATGACCACAAAACCGAAGTTTCAAATTTGAAATTTCATGGAAAATGACTCAACAACTATCACCGCGTGAAGACTTATTGACATTCTTCCCTACATCAATAATTCACCCTTTTTTTTCCTTCTTCTGCAGTTGGACTCTGCTAAATTCATCACAATTTTAACTTTAATTTGCATCTCATTTCATTTGGTCTGATGCTAGCATTGCCATTTTTCATTTCATTTGGACTGAAATGGTAATATTAGATTGTTTATGGATTATGGACTAAAAAATTTTATATGAACTATATTTAAAAAATAAATAAAATTTTGGTAATTAAAAAGATATATATAAATAAATTTATTATCTATAAATTATATATATATATATATATATATATATATATATATATATATATATATATATATATATATATATATATTTATTTATTTATTTATTGTATTTTTTACTAAAATCAATAATTATTAGATAATTTTTCTAGTGAATATAGCCATTGATTAATAAAATCTATAACGAAATACTATAGTTTTCTAATTTAAATTTATTTACTGAGAACTTTATAATGCCAGTTGCTTTTCATATATAACTTTCTTTTATAACGTGAAGTCCACATCCCAACTTATATATCTCAATTTCTCACATTTTATAATACCATGAAAACAATATTATTATCCCAGACAATTTGACATAAAAGTTAACGCAAAGATTCAGGTATTTGAACTACTTTTTTATAATCAAGTGTTTAAAATGATAAAAAATTACAGGTTAAATATTTATCTGTGAAGCCTCAATATAAGGAAAACAAAGATATCGAAAGGTTTTAACATTGGAAAAGATTGGAATATCTGGAAGGAATAAAAAAAAAAAAAGTAAAATTCCAGTTATCTTTCTTTATAGTGAAAGCAAGGGCAAAGCCCAAACAACACGCAAGGAATCCTCTTATAGAGCTGGAAATGAAATTCTTATCGAACGATCTACCTAAAATAAACAGCTTTCATTGATCCTAGGAGCTTAACTTATCGTCGGATTTCTATATCTCCTCTGTCTACAAGGTGAACAGGCACAACACATTCTGAGCGTGTCCTACTATTGGCTTTTAGGTAAGTAATATGCTAAATTACATTATAATAAGTCCATTTTTATTTCGTTTTACTTTAGTTAAATTACATTTTCTTTTCGCCCTGTCAAATTGATTTGAAAAGTAATTAAATATTTCTATTTTTATTTTATTTTAATATATATATATATAAGTGAAACGTTTTTTTTTAAATTAAAAAAAAATAAAAAATAAAGTCTAATATAAAAGCAAATTATTTAAGTCAATTAGCTATTTAAAATAAGATATATCAATATTTTAACTTACAAAACCTGTTAAAAATATTAATTTAAAATTATTTTGCTGATTTAAACACTTGAGTTAAAAAAATTAAAAAGTTCAAACATTATTTATACATTTATCAAAAAAAAAGAAGTTAAACTAATGATGAATTAATGCTTTTGATTTACAGAGTTTTTACCATTTTATCAGAAAAAAAAAAAAAACATTATGAAATTGTGGTATTTTTTGAAAAATTTTTTATAATAATTAAAAAATTAACACTTTGTGTTTTTTTACAGAAGGGTCAATTCCACCACTTTAAGTGGCGGGGCGGAAGTAGAAGCGATGTGACCTTTTTTTTTTTTCTTTGCATTCTGCCACCTGAAGCAGTGGAATAATATAGAGATGGATTTTATTGTTTTTTTTTTTAATGGCCACTTCAAAGTAGTTATTTTTAATTATTTTTAATATTTAATAATAATAATAATAATAATAATAATAATAATGTAAAGGTAGATACTCAGGATCAACTTGAAAGAGATTGAAAATCAACTCAATAATAATTTAGTCGAACTTGAGTTCGAGCTACTCAAATAGGATGTTAAGTCGAGCTCGAGCTCCTTAATATTTAACTTAATAGACTCACGAACTTAATTGAGTTAAAATATAAGAGTCATTTAATCGAGTCAAGCTTGAGTTTTGAAAATGAAATTTGATTGAGTTTAAGTTAAGTTTCGATTTTTAAATCAAATTGAGCTTGAGTATGGAGTAATAATATGAATAATAATAATTTTAATATTTTTTATTTTTGTAGTTTTATTATTATTAATTTTAAAAAAGACAAAATATTTTGAAATAGTTTAATAATATTACTATTAATTTCAAAATAGGTCATAAATTATTATTATTATTATTATTAATGAAATGTAGGTTTACATGTAAGAATAATAAACTCATGAAAAATATATTATATTACATAAAAAATAAAATTTTTAAAGCTTAATTTCGCCACTAGAATTACTCGTTATATAAAATAATATAAATTTTATTGTATATATTTTTAATTTAGAGAAAGAAGAAGCATAATATTATTTAAATGTATAATGCTTATATTTTTACAACTAAAAAATATAAGAGAGAAAATTTTAAATGCATGATATTTATATTTTTACAAAATTATAATTAGGAAATTTTTTTAAAGTTAATGAATATAATTAATAAAATCATGTTAAAAATATATTTTCAATTAAAATTTAAATATATCAAATAATGAATTAGAGATTCTTAAACATCTGCTTTGGTGTTTATATAATAGAGCAAATGGAAGTTGTCAGAGCCAAAAGGGGTAACAATGAATTTGGAGGACTCACTTTGAGTAAAATGCAAATCATGAAGTACACATGGAGATAGCTTAGGAGGTCATGAGATTTTATCCTCAAATGTTTGGCAACTTTCGACTCACAACAATATAGATTAGCTTTGATGGATTTTATATTCCCAATCCAAAGGATGGAAGGTATAAAAATTAATCAATTAGCCATTGTTGTTTCATTCAAGTGCATAAAAATTCTTAAGCAACCAATATGTTAGTAGTTGAATCTTAACACTTCGAAACACAGCTGCTGTGGGAGGCTTCTTGTACGCATATGGACAATAGCATTTTTAAATCTTGACTCGATGCTTCATCAAAAACTTTCCCTCAGTTCATGTACATAACATTTGGAGCAGGGACAAGGATTTGTTCTTTAGCAGAGTTAGCAAGGACTGAGTCATTGTTGGTAATCCACTAGTTGATAACAAAATATAAGTGGACAAAAATAATACCTAATCAACCTATAACTTGTCAGCCATTACCATAACCAGCCATGGGCCTTCTGGTGAGACTTGAGCCAAGGAATGTGAAATTAGAAGGTTGATTCTAATAAGAGTTTGATAAGACTATACCGTTATGTTGTAACACATTTTGTTTCAGTGTTGGAGGTTGACATGGTGGAGCTAGGTTGTTAAACCACAAAAAGCTCTGATACCATGAAGAACTTTCGTAAAATTATATTGTATTGCTTATTAGAATAGTCTGTTTTATATACAGATTACAATGAGTGTGGATGAACAAAAACATGACAATATGATAAGGAGATACAACTGAAAAATAGAATGTTTTACAATAGAATGGTAGTCTTATAAGAGTTGCTACAGTTTCAAAATGTGGAGTTGTTGTATGACAGTTAATGGTGTTATATATTTTCAAACCAGTTGTAAGCCTTTTTTTTTTTATGTTCGTTCTTTAGTTATTAGTTCTAGTGCATTACTAGTAAGGGATTATTGGTCATTAATGTTGGGTTTTCTTTATGTACATGAAATTTTCTACAATGGTGTATCCTTCTATAACTAGTTACTGCTCTGCTCAGCCCTTATATGGAGATGGGACAGGCAGTGGCAGTGAGCTTGGATTTAGGTGATTTCCTTTTATTCCCTGGGTCTAAGCAGGGTCTAAGTAAATGCCAAGGCCTAGTTTAGGCATTAAGCTACATTTCAAAATGCAGACATGTGATGGCTTCATATACTTGCTACAGTGCAGTCTCAATTATTGCTCAAGAATCTTTCTCAAAACTTACATTAACCTTATAAAAATTAATTGAGACTCAAAAATGGAAAATGTTGGATGTTGCAAGTTACAACATCCAACAGTAGATCGTAAAAGGTGAAAATTCAAAATGACCCCCTCCAAAATGTAGATGGGCCCCTTATATCGGAGGTAAAAAAGAAAAGTAAATTTTTTTTGTATGAGCTAAATATGTTATTTTCTAAAGACTAAAGTGGCTATTTGCCACATTAGTGACAAACAGTACATGTCGCCCCTTGCGACATGTATCGTTGTCCCTCAAAAATTGAGTCACAATTTTTTTTTATATTGATTTTTTTTAATAAGAGAGGAAGATAGGAAGAAAAATCAATAAGGATGGTACTACCCTCGGCCCATAAGCTAATCCCCCATACACCTAACCTATACTAAATAATCCTAACCATCCTAATGATAATGATAGAGAAAGGAAAAAAAAGCATCCTTTACAAGAATAATCGCAAAAAAGAGCACCTAGAAAATCATGAAATATTAGAATAAGAGGACAAGGAAACTTGAGACAAGAAGAGAAGACAATGAAAGAAACAAAGTAAAAGGAGCAAGATCATAATTCAAAATAAATCAATGATCAATAATATGACCAATACCATGCTACAATATATGCAAAAAGGAATTAATTCATCTTCAGGGTTGACTTGTCTTGCAGCTTCTAATGTTTCCCCTGACCTGACATGAGCAAGTGAAATTAGAGTTAACATAGCAACAATTTGGATAAGGCATAAATAACAATACTGTTGTGTTCAAAACCCGCAAGCGCACTAATCGTGAATTGTAGTACAAAAAATATTATTCCCATGAGGATTGTATATTGAGTACTAATATCTATACTTGTGTTTTTAACTAGCAAATCAATAAAGTAATTTAGAAAATCAAAATATAAATCTAAACAATTAAATCTAAGAGAAAACCAAATGATAAAAACATAGAGCTTAGGTTTAGTTTCACTATTCCAATCAGGTCATGAACACTTAATTATTAAACACCTTAATTTCAGTTAAGAGTAATTATTCTAAAATACCTAAAGGCTTTCTCGAATTTAATTAATTATGTCAAGATTAAGATTTAACCTACTCTCGTGATTAAGAAATTAATCATGACTCATTAAGCTTCTTAACAATTATTCTATCCTCGAAGAGCTTGCCTACTCTCGTGGTCGAGTGGTCTAAGTCTTATGAGTCTAAAGCTAATAAATTATCCTAACTCTTTTTGGTGAATCTACCCATAAACATGCAATCAATTGGGCCCTTAATTGAATACAAGACATGAAGAGCAACTAATAAAATTAATTGAAAATTAAATTAACAAAAGTTGAGTTCAATCACATCATAGAATAACTACTACTCCTAGCTTAAACCCTAAAAAGATTTTAGCCAAAAATAGTTTTACAAACAATAAAATAAATAATAAGAGAGTAAAGAAAAAGAATAAATAAAACTCGTTTAAGTGTTGTTTCAATCTTTAAACCCTTATTTTCCTTCTCAAGCTCATGCTTGTGGCTTTTGATGTTTCCTCCCAAAGTCAAATCCACCCCAAAATACTTCTCAACATCCTTTTTATAGGAAAACTTGATAAAATACCTCTTAACCCTTGAATTCCTCTTCCTTTTTCACTTAGGAAAAGTCTCCATTTCTTCGACATACCCACACAACCATGCATGAGCTTGGATTAAAATTCCAAAAGGTTGCACACTTTTAAACATGGCCATGCCTAAAACTGTGTCTCACTTTCAAAAATTCTTTAATTTAAATAGAAAGATGCACCAGAAGCAACACACCCATGTTGCACCTATGTGACATAAAGGTTGAATCCAATAAATTGCACAGGTAATGGCACAGGTGTATGCCAAACTATATTGGCCTTAATATGATCTTCTCATGCAAATCCTCAATTTCTTAGAATTCCTTTTTAATCTTTCCTATAAAAAAGGAAACACTAATCAGTACTTAAATATAAACTCCTAATTTGACTAAAACATCTCAATAAGACTCTAAAATAAAAATATTTCCTAATTAACCTAAAATCTACCCATTTAACATTATTTATTAATTCAAAAGTCATTAACATTCAACTCAGAAATATGTAAATATTACACACATCAAGCACATATAATCATTTAATGAGAATCAATCATCTGATTATATAAATTATGTAATTTAATTGCTCCATTAAGTGTAGTACTAATATGTACCTTAAAATAGTGGCATTCTCCTCTTCTGTACATAGAATCATTTTGATTTTACATCTAAAGAAAAAACCACACATAATGTTCAAAGCTTTATTATTAGGTATTTTTAATAACTTAATTTCCCCTATAATAGCATGATCGAGCTAGAGGATAAAAAATTGATGTGTGGCTTAATAGAGGAAAATTAATAGATAGAATTTAATATTGGGAATAATAGAATTGTTACCTTCCTATCCATAAGATACATGAGGAATATGAGAAACCTTATCGTATTCAAAGCCACTCCACTTCGTTAAACTTTCCTTAAGCTCATAAGAACAATTACAAATTTCAAGATGTTTTAATTTGGAGAGACATTCCATTATTATTATTGTTGTTAGAAACTTGAGATTCCTACCACCGAAAATATTAAGGGAATGAAGAGAAGAAAGGTTTCCCAACCACTCTGATAAAGCTTCCATTTGATGGAATCCCATAATATCCAAAGATTTGAGGGCAGTGAGGTGTTGAAGTTGATCTGACAGAGACTAAATTATATCATTTCCTACTATATATAGACATTGAAGAGAGCCATTGAGATTTTAAAGGTAAAAGAAATCATCTAACTCTGAGAAATCATGAACAATTAATGCCACCAACTGTGTGAGGCTACCTAAAATCTCCTTTTAAAAATAACTCAATCTTCGACAATTTGATATATACAAATGAGTAAGACAACTAGTGCCATCAAGATGCTTCTTGCACTTACAGCTCATAAAGGGTGGAAAATCCATCAACTTGATGTTAAATCAGCTTTCTTGAATGGAATTCTTGAAGAGGAAGTGTTTATTAATTAGCCAGAAGAATTTGTAAAGCCTGGAAATAAATCTAAGTTCTATTTGTTAAAAAAAGCTCTTTATGGGTTAAAGCAAGCCCCTAAAGCTTGGTACCATAGTTTATGATTATTTTCTAAGTTTGGGATTCAAAAGAAGCTTGAGTCAACCAACCTTATATGTTAAATCAACTAACAATAAGCTTTTGATTATCTTTTTGTATGTGGATGATTTGTTGATTATAGGTAGTTGCAAGAACCAAATTGTGCAATTCAAGCTTCAAATGATAGAGGAGTTCTAAATGTCTGACTTTGGTGAAATGGCATACTTTCTTAGCATAGAGATAAATCAAATGCAATAAGGAATTTTTTTTATCAACAAAAATATGCAGTAAAGATTTTGAAGAAGTTTGATATGCAGATTTGTAAGCTAATTAGCACTCCCTTAGTTCAAAATGCCAAGCTAACTAAGAATGATGGGGCTGCTTTGATTGATAAAAAAAATAGAAGTCTAATTGGTTATTTATTGTATTTATCAACTATAAGGCCTGTCATCATGTTTGTTGTTAGTTTATTATCAAGATTTATGCACTTACCATCTAAATTGCATTTTAAAGCAATAAAAAGAGTATTGAGATATGTGAAGGGGACAATAAGCTATGGTGTGGCATTTTTCTTTGCTAAAGAATTAAATGAAGTGGAAATTTTAATGGGGTACTGTGATAGTGATTGGGTTGGTTCAACTAAGGATATCAAAAGTACGTTTAGTACTTGTTAGACTTTGGTTCAGGTGCATTTAGATGGAGTTCAAAAAAGGTAGTTGCACAATCAACAATGGAAGCAAAGTATGTAGCATGTGGGATTATTATATTAATGATTTATAAATGAAATTGTATCTGTTAGGTCCTAGAAAAGGCAAGGGAAGTACAATGCAAGTTAAGCAAATTCAGTGAACTAGGTTTGTGTGTTTATAGGCTATTTTGGTGAGTAAATAGTCAAGCCCTTTAAATATTGTTATAATAGCAATAAATTGATAATTTAAATGTTTTTTTATGAACCTAAATTGATGTTTTATAATGTTTTCAATTCAGCCTTATTGATACTTAAATTACATGTTTTAATTTCAACCTTTCAAGGTTTTAATTTACAAGTTAAATGTGTTATTACTATAATCTTATTTTGGTAATATGATTAGAGATTATTTTGGATACTCAATGATTTAAATGAGATTATAATCATCTTGATTTCATTCCTTTGAATTATGATGAGAAGTGGTTTGATTTTGATTACTCTATTGAATTATAAATGTGATGGAATTATTTTAATTAATTATTTAATGAAAATGGTATTTGGTTTTGTGTATGACCACCCTATATGAGATGTGAGAATGTGCTAAGGCATGATATGCACATTTAAAATTATAATGGTTATTATTGCGTAATAAACAATAGGGCACTTGATTGTAGGACGATGAAGGAAGAAGGGTTGTTTCGTGCTAATGTAGTCAAAGGGTTAGCCTTCAAATGTGCTTGGAGAGTGAGTTTATGATGGCCTATATGTTATAGTTGGGTTGTGATGCTTATTATAGAGATAGTTAATACATGTGAAATGTTGTATTAATGTTTGAAAAGGCATGTGTTTTACTTGGCTATACTTTGTACAAGTTTGAAAGTGAGAAAGGATTTGATGTTTTAAGTGGATTATAATATGATTTCAGATATGCTATTATTATCATTTGAGAAGTTAAATTTATTTGGTTTAACCAAATTGATTTCTGCTTGATATATCTACTCATTGAGTATTTTTGTACTCATTTTACTATGTTTTATAAACGTTTTCAGATAGTAGGGCTAATAGTTAGTGGACAGAGTTAAGTGAATGTGAATATAAGTTTCAGAATAAGGTTGGCCAACATCCTCATTTCAGAAGCCTTGTTCCTTTTTTTTTTTTTAAGCTTGTTATAGAAGTATTGTAAAAGATTATATTTTTAAGTTTAAAAATAGTGGCTAAGTTATATGTAATATAACTATTTAGAAATGTATTTTATATTAACTTAATGATGTTTTCACTGTTGTTTTTTTAGTTTGCAAATATTATTATTAATCTATATGTATTTTTACTATTTATAAATATGAATTTTACTATTCATAAATACATATTTTACTATTCATAAATACATATTATTTTTTAAAAACTTCTTATTCTTTAAATGTAACATATGAATAAGATTAAACTTTTAAAAGAGTTTAATTTAAATCTTTTTCTAAATATAATGATATTTATAATATATTTAAACTAAATGAAATAGTTCGTTAATGGTTGGTTTTAAATGTCTCTCTAGGGCTATTTGAGACGAGGTTTAACAATTTTGGTATCATAGCATGGTTTAGAATCCCTTGGGATAAAAATGTAAATTCATTTTGAATAAGATGAGTAGGGAGAGTCTAACTGAAGATCCTGCTAACCTAAGCAAGTCTGAGTTTGAGTTTGTGCATAGAGTTGAACATACAAATGCACCACCACTACTAGCTCAGGAATTACCACTAGTAATGCATATAATTCACTTGAACATATGCATCTCAAATCATTCCATTTGACTATGCATATTTTACATACTTTCATTTGTTTTGTATTTGCTAAAGTGCATTTCAATGGTATATTTAAGTATGTATAATATACGATGCATTTGGGGTATTATAAAATTGAACATTTAGTCAATAAATAAATATGTAGGGAATTAAATATAGCTGACTTGTTTACATGGATTGATTTGAACTTTTGGGTTGATAGTTGATTAAAATATAATAATAAGAAAAATAATAATAATAAAATATATGATAGTGTATATTTATGGGATTGTCTTTGTCTTATAGGAAACTAAAAAAAAGAAAAGAAAAATTCTACTTCTTCTCAATCATAAGCCATAATTCTCTAGCCATACAAAAAGAAAGTCCTTTCTTTTTTCTCTCAAACTCCTAAACTTAAATCTTTATGATTTCAGCTCCTAAGTTGGTAAATTAATTATTTTTCTTGTAAATTATATTTTAAATTATGTGGTGATGGTGTGAAAATGATTATATAGCTTTTGAATTATGTTTTAGAGAAGAAATTTTTGTGGCCATAGAAGAAGAATTAAAAGAAACACAAAACATAAAACTTGTAGATTTATATGTTATCCACATTCTTATAAAGTTTTATTATGAGATTTGATGTGTGTGATGAGAAATTCCTCTTTTATTGGGACTGGCTTAGATTGTATCTATTTTAGGTAGCTTTCTTTTGCCTAATAAATATGAGACCCTTGGAGGTTGAATTAGGCAAATTATTGCACATAAGTTTTGTTTCTTTATATATTATCTCAAACCCTATGATGCAACTTAACTAAATAATGTGTGTGTAAAGAGAAGTCATCCTTGGGAGTGTAGCTGGTTCTGCTTGCTACATTTGCAGACCGTCCTATCTTTCTTAGAAAATTTAAGGGCCTTAGAGGCTAAATTAAATGAAGTATAAAAAATGAAAGTTGTTAATTTATGTGTTAATGAAGTTCCTAAAATAGTGTTTTGCAATTGGACTTGTATAACTTGAGAAATTCTAAACTGAAAGTGACATGTTTGAGCTATTTTTGTGTAGAATATAGGTCTGGATTCAAAACTTCACCATTTATTGTACAAAGGTTATATTGCATTGATTTTTGGATATGTTATAGCCATGTGTGTCTAGTTTTGCAAAAAAAAAAATAGGTATTATGGAATTGTGTGGTGAGAGTTATTCACTCTCAGGTCAAGCAAGGCCAAGTTGTCCAATAACAAAGAAATATGCATAAATGTTAGGCTTACATATATAGAACATATCCTAATTACATACTAAGCATAAAAATCATTTTAGGTATATTATTGATCAAATATATGTCATATTTTAGGATCTCAAAGCATTAGTAAAACTAGAGAAGGTGATACAAGTTGTCCATAGAGTGATTAACAACTAAAAGGTAAGTATATGTATCGATTGAATTCTTGGGTGAAATTCTGTGATTGATATAGGTGTGAACATGTGATAGATGAGTAATAGTTTGATTGAAAATGTGTATTCTATAAGATTTTGATGTGAATTATTTTTTGGTTTTGGCTACCACCGCTTTCGATTTGATTAAAAAGGGGCATGAAGCTTATTTGGCTAATGTGGTAGATGTGTTTAAAGTTGGTCCAGAAGTAATGGATGTTCCAATAGTGAAGGAATTTTCAAAATGTATTTCTAGAAGATTTATTGGTTTACCTCTATATCGAGAGACTGACTTTGAGATAGAAATTATATCAGGGGTAAGACTATAATCAATTACACTATATCAAATGGCACCCTTATATTAGACCTTAAGTTTGATTGATTCTAAGGTATTTGTACAATGAGAATGAAAAAATGCTATAAAGATTGGTTATCTTAGAGAATTTGGCAATAAGGATATGAGATCTTAATATGATTATGATTTAAAATCTAGGATTGATAATGAGTCTATAGAGTGGTGTGCATGTTAGAGAAGGAGTTTGTTTTTAATAAAGTTTAATTTGATTTTTTCCATCTTGCATACATGGATGATTTGCAATGAAGGTTAAAGTGCTAATAGGAATAATTTATAGAAATATAGTTTATGAAATAAGAAAAATATTTAGAAATAGAATAATATTTGAGAAATTGATGATTTGAAATCAAAACATAGTTATAGTTGATAAATTTTATGGACAGTAATGGAAATATAAGAACTTATTGCTTTTAATAAGTTGAATTTTTATTTAATAAAGCACCATGTTAATTTATTTCATTTAAGGATAGAGTTAAGTTACGATAAAGAATGTTGTCAAACTAGAAGTAGTTTATCCAAATATTATTTATGGGAATTATATACAGGTTTATATATTAAGAGAGTGTGTATTTCATCAAAATAAAAATGGATGTATGAAAGGTGGATAGGAAATGAAGCACACTAGGAAGCTTTAACTTATCACTTGGTGTAATCAAATGCTAAGAAGAAGATGAACAAAGATGAGTTAATATTACTTGTTGGTACCAAATGGTAAAAAGGACTGTTATATAGTAGTAAGTATAAAATAAATAGATTATATGAGATATTTGCATAATAGAATGGTAGTTGCACAAACAAGCGTGTTGAATAGGAAATAAATTTAAGATTCAAATATATAGTTGGAGTTGTTTAGCTCAAGGAAACTAAAGGTATAGTCTTAAAAGACCAAATGGAGGATTTAACTGATTGATCTTATAGAACGATAATGTAGTTTAAAGTGTGTTAGTCATCCTAATGGAGGAATTATTATTAAAAAAATTATTAAGAAAGAAGTGTATAAGAAAATTGATGAATTTCATAGGAAGGTAAAATTTGAGGAAAGCAAAAGAGAAACAGGTGAAAAATTTATTTAGTGGTGTAATGTTTGATTTATTACATTCTAAGATACATAACTAAATTGTGATAAAAGATAAGGTGTTGGTAGAAATGATTTATAAGAATATAACTTATGAAAATAGAAATAATATTTAAAGGTTGATTATTCTTGGAGATATTAAAATTAAGCATTGAAATCTACTTATGAATATATAGTTGATAGACATTAAAGACAATACTGAGTCTACTTGAAACTCCACATTCATTAGTGGATGGAATTATATATGTTTAAGGGCATAGTAAAATTTTCTTTTATAATATAGGAGTTAAAAACATGATTTAACCAAAAAAAAAAGATCGAGTTAAAAGTGATATTCTAAAATATCATTTTGAAAGTCTATATGATGTTTCAACGGTATTCCACTTTGAAGGAAATAGAATTTTTATGTACAATACTTGATGATTTAATATTTTATCAGTTGAAAATATTATGTATTACATAGTCAATGTTATTGGACATATCACATGGTTTAGAGTTAAAATTTGGCTTATTTTGGGGTAGGAATCCACAAAGCTAGGATTAATTTATTAATAAAGTTTGTCATGACAACCATGGTGAAGAATTAAGAATTGTAGATTTTTTAAAATCTTATAAGGAATAACTTTTGGAAGTTATTCTTATAAATGCAGTAATATTTGTCTATATTACTTTAAGGCATTATATAACATGTTGCATGTATGAATGTGTATAAGACTACATAGTTAGGTATCGTAATGTAATTTGAAATCAAATGATTTCCATAGTTAAAGTAGTTTAAAAGAATTGGCATAAGAAAGGAAAATATGAGATGACAATATTTAATATTGGTGACTTCCATCATAGATTAACTACAATGAGACTCCATAGAATTTTGAGGATGAACTTTTTTTAGGGGGGAAGAATTGTAACACCCATACCTTAACTATAGGTACATTCATGTTAATTATGCATTTCATTTATATATATATTGATTGAATTTAAGTATATGCTAGTGCATATAGTAGACTAGTGTATCAGATCTAACCATGATTTGTAGTTGATTTAGGAGTGAGAATTTTTAAATTTTGATGACACTCAAAATGAATAAAATATTAAGAATAAAAGGGATATGAAGTTGAATTAGAGAAAAGGACAAGAACTTAAATGTTAGTAATAAATGAAGACTCAATTGAAATAATAATTGTCCTTAAGTGAACAATTGGAAGTTTGAGGGGTAATAAGTAATACTAGCACTTCATTAAGGGCTAAAATGCATAATTTAAATTTTAAAATATCTAAAATGGTTTGGAATTTTCTTTTTATTCATGGCCTTTATTAGATAGGTTCATGTGAAATGAAGAAAAAGAGGGGAAACAACCATTTTTAGAAAAGAGAGGGAAGGGTTTAGAAAGAATCATAAAAAATTACAAGTTAAGCAACTTTTTCAAGTGGATTTTGAAGCTCTAAAACCATTTCAAGCTATCAAAAATCATCTCTAAAGGCTATAGTGACTTATTTGGTAAGTATTTTGAATAATATTATTTAGGGTTCTTAAGTTACAAATTTCATATTGTTAAAGTCTAGTTCATCAGTCTTTGTAATTTAATCATATATTGAGATAGATAGCTCAAAATTAAGTGTTATTTGATGATCTAGAACCTTTGAAGAATTATTTAAAATATTTTCTCTTTAAGCTTGATCTTATCTAGTCTCTATGTTAGGGTAATAAGAGAAAACATTTTATTGCTTAGTCTGTCGGTTTCTTTGAGCTAATTATAATTCGTTACATATAACTCTATTTATGGGTATCCAATTGGTGTGAAATGTTTATATCATGTTCTATAAATGTACATATAAGATTGATTAAAATTTCAGCTCAAAAATCCTTTTCTATAAGTCCCTAAAAATTTTCAAATGCAACTCTGAAAGCAGCCATTTTAATTATATGAACCAGGTTTACAGAGTTCATGAGTTAAAAATAGTCTAGATATTTTTGTCTATCTTGAGCTAGAAAACTTGAAATTGAATTTTGTTTAATTCTAAGCGAACTTGAAAGAGTTATCTAAAACTTTATAGTTTTGATGAAGATATAATTATTTTTTAATAGTAGTCTAACATACCTATACTTTTAATTGCTCAATCTATCTGAGAAATTAAGTTTCTTGCAATACGACCTTGATAATTTTATTTATGTTTATTGAATGGAAATGAAATTTTTATTGAAAGTACTAGACACAAAGACCTAGGTCTGGCTAAAACATGAGGTTAAAATTCTTTTTCTACATATCAAAGAAAGTTTTGTAATTTAGGCCTAAAAATAGATATTTTAGAGTCCATGAAGCTGATTTATAGAATTAGCTAAATTGCATTTTATGCATATGATTTTGGGGCTGCATAGTTAGAGTAGCATGTAGGATTATTATATTGATAATTTATAAATGAAATTATATATGTTAGGTGCTAGAAAAGGCAATGGAAGTATATGTACAAATTAAGCAAACTCAGTGAACTAGTTTTGTGTGTTTATAAATCATCAATATAATAATTCCATATGGGTGCAAGTTAAGAAAATTCAGTGAAATTGGTTTGTGTGTTTATAGGCTGTTTAGGTGAGTAGATGTTCAAGCCCTTAAATATTTTTGTAATAGCAATAAATTGATAATTTAAATGTTGTTTTATGAACCTGAATTGATGTTTTAGAATGGTTTCAATTCAGCCTTGTTGATACTTGAATTACATGTTTTAATTTCAAGCTTTTAAGGTTTCAATTTTCAAGTTAAATATGTTATTACTATAAGCTTATTTTGGTAATATAATTTGAGATTATTTTGGATACTCAATGATTTAAATGAGATTATAATCATCTTGATTTCATTCCTTTGAATTATGATCAAAAGTGGTTTGATTTTGAATACTTTATTGAATTATAAATGTGATGCAATTGTTTTAATTAATTATTTGTTGAAAATGGTACTTGGTTTTATGTATTACCATCCTATGTGAGATGTGAGAATGTGTTGAGATGTGATATACACATTTAAGATTATGGTGGTTTTTATTGCATAATAAATAACAGGGCATTCGATTGTAGGACGGGAAAGGAAGAAGGGTCATTTCGTGCTAATGTAGTCGAAGAGTTAGCCCTCATGTGTGCCTAGAAAGTGAGTTTGTGATGGCCAGTATGTTATGGTCAGGTTGTGAAACTTATTATAAGGATGATTAATACATTTGAAATGTTATATTGATGTTTAAGAAGACATGTGTTTTACTTGGCTATGCTTTGTAAAAGTTTGAAAGTGAGAAAAGATTTGATTTTTTAAGTGGATTATAATATGATTTCAAATATGCTATTGCTATCATTTAAGAAGCTAAAAGTGTTTGGATTAACCAATTTTTTTTCTGCTTAATATATTTATTCATTAAGTATTTTTGTAGTCATTTTACTCTATTTTATAAATGTTTTCAGATATTAGAGCTTGATAGTTGGTGGATAGAGTTAAGTGAGTGTGAATATAAGTTTCAGAATAATTTTGGGCAACATCCTTATTAGAGAAGCCTTATTCCTTTATTTCTTAAGCTTGTTGTATAAGTATTGTAAAAAAGTATATTTTTAAGTTTAAATAATGGTAGCTAAGTTATATGTAATATAACTGTTTAGAAATGTATTTTGTATTGATTTAATGATGTTTTCACTATTGTGTTTTTAGCTTACAAAGATTATTATCAATCTATACGTATTTTTACTATTTATAAATATGAATTTTACTATTCATAAATACGTATTTTATTATTCATAAATACATATTATTTTTTTTAAAAAAATTCTTATGCTTTAAATGTAACATATGAATAAGATTAAACATTTAAAAGAGTTTAATTTAAATTCCTTTCCAAATATAATGATATTTATAATATATTTAGAGTAAATTAAATATTTTGCTAATGGCTAGTTTAAAAATGTCCATCTCAGGTTATGTGCGACGAGGTATGACATTTTTTTTTCACAAAGACGTAGTAGAAGGAGGAGGAGAATGACTAACTTAGTAAACCCTATATATATATATATATATATATATATATATATATATATATATATATATATATATTACTTTATCTTGCATAGAGATAATTATTGGGTGCTTTGGGCTTGTTATAAGTTAGCAACCCTATAGGTTCACACAATGTTGGCAGTGGGCCTAAAATTCCGTTTTAGCCCACAAGTCATAATTGATCTCTAATAAGACATTATGACTATCCAAGTTATGTGAAGGTTGATAATCTAATACAACTTAATACACAGCTTGTACTATAGTCCTTTCGTCACATGATATCTTCATTCAACATAAGGTATGGATTATGTCATCCTTATATTGTTCAATCATATTATTTCTTGATCCCAAGTAGATTGATACTCATAACTCTTTATCATTCAAGCATGATCATGCATTTCTCTTCAGTCTAACTCATTGAGGGGCCCAACATATATCTTCTCAAAATAACTGAGGGACAAATTTCATCTTAACCACATTCCTCATATAATTCATTATATATCTAATCATAACATATTTTACCATCTGGTTAAAGTATGGTGCAGGGATGTGTTAAAATACAAAACTTATCATGCAGGAAACCATTATGATCTTAAGTCAGAGGACTCAAATAATACTACTATAATGAGAATTACCTATGATAATAATCCATGTGGTATTCTCATAATATGTCAATTAAGTACATCATTTCCCTAAATATGTACCTATGAGTTTGATTGAATATCTCATATACATAGTTAGTAAAATTTAATCATTCGTCAACCTCATACTAGTCTTTATTCATTGTTATTCCCACAACAATAATCGATTAGGGATATTTAGATTAGAATTCAAGTATCACTTAAGAGTTTTACCATTAAGTCATGTACTTGATGATCTTAGGTAGAATTAACTAATCAAGGATAATACTACAATTAGCCAGTAATAATAGAAATGCCTCTTTATTATTAAAATAGGAATATGAAAATGTTAAAGTATGGCCATTACATAATTAGCCTTGGGCATAACACTAACAGTGAGTAGATAGCATGCACTTCACTTGGTAAGTTCCATTCTCGACTTGATTTGTTAACCTTGTTTTGAGATTTGTAAACTAGCTATTAGGAGAAGATTGCATTGCATCCTAGAGGAAATTTGAGTTATATATACACTTTATTCATTGCATTGATAGTATGTGTTTTTTAGTTTGCTTGAGGACAAGCAAAGGTTCAAGTGGGAGGGTATTTGTTGGTCTCAAATTCCGCATAGATTTAGGACTTAATATTGCATGCATTCATACATTTTTATTAGTATTTATTGTAGTAAAGCATACAGACATAAATACTTTTGAGTTTTCTTTGTTTTTTATAGGGAAAAGGACTTAGGGTGTGACTTGGTGATAAAAGGAGCAAAATGAGGAAGAAATGAAGTAGAGCATCCTACCATCACGATCACAGTTGGATACGCGATTATAGAGATTCCCAAAATACCAACCCTAAGTGATGTTGAGTCTTTTATGATCTCATCTCATATGCGACAATGGGTTCCTACCAGGCCAAGCTTCTATCATGAGCATAGGACATACACAATCATGCCTTTTTCACAAGAGGCCCTTTTATGCGAGCACGGTTTGTGCACCATCACATGCAGCACATTTCCATCATAAAACATGCTAATGTATACTGAATTGTAGAAACATCAAAGAGAGGTGAAAGGACATGTTCAAGAAGAAGGTTAGAAAGGAAAAAAAGACACAAATTACTTAGGGAGGATGACACATTCTATTTACATATACACTCTCTCACTCATAAGAGAAGCAAGGAGAAGAACAATAGAAGAGAGGAGAAAAAGAAGCTGATAGGAAGAGATCCATTTGAAGATTCAAGCTTCTTGGATAACACTTTCCTACTCTCTTTCTGATTCTGTTTCCTTGTCTATATTTTTGAATATTAAATGATGATTTATTTAGCCATGAGTGACTAAGTGCTTGAATGTTGTTGGGATTTTAAGACCTATTGGATCTAATGTTGATTTGATGTTTATTATTACTTTTTAAATGCATATTGTGCTTGTTAATTTGATTGAATGTTATATTTTGGCTACACATAGCTTTAGTTTAAATCTATGCAATGAGAGTTGGTAGATCTAATATACCGACAAACACATGTTAGATGGATTAGATGTCTTAAGAAAGCTTAATCAAATATAATTCTCTTATGGGTTTTGCTTATTGCTTTGCATGCTTGATATGGATTTATATTCATAGTGATGATAAGAATTAAGCTATATTTATGTATCTTATTTGATTAATGCTTGTGGATTTGAGTAGCTACTTAGGAAAGAGTACTTAATGTTTATTATAAAAACTTGAGATATGCATTGAGAAGTTTATTAATTACATTAAATTAACCTAATGGGAATGAGGTGCTTAATCTCCCAACAACATGCTATTTCGCATTGATTATTTCCTTTGTTATTTTGTTTAGCAATAGACTAAGTTCCATTACTTAGTTTATTTGTTATTCTAGTTATTTATTTTCTTGAATCAAACATCATTATTAACTCGAAACATATACAGTTAAGATTAATAGGTGTCTAGTATCAATCTCTGTAGGAAACAATACTCTTCTTACTTTTATATTACTTATCGACTCGTGCACTTACAATCATCAACATCTATGCATCTTACCTAACTAACATCCTCCATTACTCTCTTCATAGATAATTATTTCAGGAAAACCATTAACCAAACTAGTAGTGTATAACAACTTTAAAGACTTAAAGTTAAAATGCTCAAATCTTTTATGCCATTTCAAGCTTCCATCAATATTGGCACTAAAAGCAGACCCATTAATTGAATTAAAGTTCAAATAAAAGCTATCTCTAAATATTTTAACTTTAGTAAACTCACAACCATTGTTAGAAGTAATATGACAAAATTCACTATTAAAGAGCACAATATATCATTTTGCATATTTGAGGAACACACAACAAGTTTGTATTTAATTCAGGAATATAAAGTACTTTAGTAATAACTTTAGTACCTTTATTTGATTTAATTAAAACTAAGTCTCTTCCTTGTGCCTTGATAACTTGACCATTCCCAAGCTTGATAGTTGGTTGATCTAATTTGTCTAGTGAGCTGAAAATTGATAAGTGCCATGTCATGTGACTTGTAAAGCCACTATTAATTAACTAGGTCCGCAACTTAGCTATATTAGTGTTGTAGAATAACACCATAAACATAAGAGTAAAGAGAAAACAAAGAAAGAAAAATGGACAAAAATTTTAAATAAGGTTCAACAATGTACCTACGTCTTTGGAAGCAAGCAGCTGGAGCATTTTATTATTCAGAAACTACTTGCAGCAGCTAGGGCTACATATACATCATATGTATAATGAAATAGGTACAATACATATTACAAAATCACCCTTGTATCATACCATAAGGGCATTGCCCCTGCACCCCCAACCCATCTAATTGTAACCCCATAATTAAACCAAGAAACCCCTCGAAGGATAGATGTTGTCACTCTGATCCTTGCTTACACTTCATCACTCCACTCTGCTACACTCTAGCATCTATCCATTTATTACTATATATGAGCCATGCACAATAATGTTCACCTTAGCAAATATCAAGCCTCTTATGAGCTAAAATCATAAAGTTTCTCACATACCATTAGGTAGGGTTAAACATGCTTATTTAATAACTAGCAACATTTAACAAGTCCAAGCAATGTTTGAACTTGCCACTACTAACTAACTTGGTCAACATATCAGCTGAATTATTAGAAGTGTGAACCTTTTATAGTAATATCTATCTAGATGAAATCAATTCCCTAATCTTGTGAAACCTTACATCAATATGCTTATTTTGAGCATGATACACCTGATTCTTTGCCAAATAAATGGCACTCTGACTATCATAATGCAACTGAACTCCACCTTGCTCAATACCTAGTTCCTAAGCCATAAAACTTCTTTAAATGCTTTAATTAGTACCATATGATCTACTTTACTTGTAGATAATGCCATTATAGATTGAACTATGGATTTCCAATAAATAGGCCTTCCTACATGAGTAAATACATACCCTATTATAGGCCTCCTATCATCCATAACACTAGTATAATTTGAATCCACATACCCCCTAAATGAAGGATCACCCTGCTGACTACCAAATATGATGTTATAAATTTTTATGCCCCTCAAATACTTGAATATCCACTTGAATGCTTCCCAATGTCGCCTACACAATTTTGACATAAACTTACTAACTTGACTAATAGCATGAGCCAAATTTGATATGATGCAAACTAATGCATACATCAAGCAACCAACTGTACTGGCATATAGTACCTTTGCCATGTCTTTAAATTCTCTATTTGACTTTGGGCACTAATATGAAGAAAGCTTAAAGTGATTTGCCAATGGAGTAGTCACTGGTTTAGCACTACTCATACCAAATATTTCTAATGTCTTCTCAACATAACCCTACTGAGATAGCGATAACATTCTAGAGCCTTTATCCCTGTGAATCTCTATCCTAAGGATTTTCTTTACAGCACCTAAATCCTTCATGTCAAATTCTTTCCCTAACAATACTTTTAACTCAATGACATCATGTAAGTTCTTAGCATAAATTAACATATCATTAACATACAGTAACAAAATAAATAAATAAACCATCATTAAGACTCTTACTATAAATACAACAATCATACTCATAATGCCTATAGCCAATTTGAATCATGTAAAAATCAAATTGCTTGTGTCATTGCCTTGGAGATTGTTTTGATCCATACAAGGATCTTTTTAATTTACAAACTAGATTCCTAACCATGATGGGTGAACCCTTTTGGTTGCTCTATGTACATCTACTCCGCTAAATCACTAAGAAGAAAAGTTATCTTCACATCCATTTGCTCCAAGTGCATATCCCAGCTAGCTACCAATGCTAATACTATCTCTATGAAAGTATGTTTAACCAAAGGAGAGAAAATCTAATCATAATCAATCCCCTTCTAATTTGAGTACCCTTTTGACACAATCTAAGCCTTGAACTTTTTCGCTCCTTTTTCTGATACTATTGGTTTCTTCTTGTAAATCCATGTGCACCCTATAGCCTTCTTTCCCTCAAGTAGTTGAGCAAGCTTTCATGTATGATTTTTATGCAAAGACTCCATCTCCTCTACCATAGCACCAATCCATCTATCTTTCTCCTTACTAAGTATAGCCTCTTTAAAAGTTAATGGATCACTACTGCTAATAAAAAGAGCAAAGGAAGCCAAATCTTCATTTCCAAAATATGCTTAGAGGCTTTATGGTGCATCTCTCTCTATCTCTAACTAGGTTGTAGTGTTGTTCTTTACTTGAAGTGGAGCTTATAGATCTTGAACTAAAACTTTTAGCCCTTTCATTGTCTAGGACATAGGGTTCTAAGTTCACCTGCGCTACCTTTGAATTTGTACTATTTCCTTCAACTATTGGCACATCATTGTTATTATTTTGTTGTAACATGGACTGCTCATCAAATACTGTATACTTGATTATCACCACCTTTTTTTACCCTAGATCCCAGAACTTATATCCTTTTACACCTTTCATATAGCTTATGAAAATGCGCTTTTTAGACTTTAGATCAAGTTTAGACCACTTATCATTGGATATATGCGCATAAATAGGACAACCAAAATTTTTTAAATGACCAAAATCAATTGTATTATCTATCTATGCGTATTTTGTAACCTTTCCTCCTAATGATACTCATGGTGATCTATTTATAAGGTAGCATGCCATACTCACATCCTCTACCTAGAAACTCTTAGGAAGCCCTACATTTAGTCTTAAGCACCTTTCCCTTTCAGTAATTAATCTATTTATCCTCTTTACCATTCCATTTTAATGTGATGTCTTATGAACTGAAAAGTTCCTCTAAATACCATGCTCATTATAAAATTTCTTAAATTATGAATTTGTGTATTTTGTACCATTATTAGATCTTAAATTTTTTTTCTGCCTATCTAGTTTTCCACCTCTGCTTTCCACTGCTTAAACTTAGCAAAGACCTCAAATTTCTATTTCAAATAATACACTCAGACTTTCCTTTAAAAATCATTAGTAACAGTGATAAAATATTAAGACCCGCCTAATGACAATTCACTAGTAGGCCTTCACACATCATAATGTACATAATCAAGAATTCCCTCAGTTGTACACTAACCAATCATGAATCTAGCTTTAGATTATTTCCTAAGCACACAAAACTCATAAAATTCTAATTTATAGCTTTTAACACCCTTTAACAAATATTTTGATGCAATTCTATCATCCTACACTCACTACAATAACCTATATGCATGTGGCACAATTTTTTACAATCATCATTAAACTCAACTGATGCAACTCCACCTATAATAATGTTCCCTAGCAGTTTATAAATATTTTTAGCAATTCATTTCCCTTTCAGCACAATCAACACACCTTTAGTTACTTTAATGTTTTCTTATCTTCATTAGTTTTATATTGAGAACCATTAGCATGTAATAAGCTTAGGTAAATCATATTCTTTCTCAGGCCTAGTTGATGCCTAACATCACATAATGTTCTAATAACACCATCATGCATATGAATTTTAATTGTTCTTATACTAGCAATTGCATAAGGTTTATCATCACCTAAATAAACATAGCAAAAGGAACCTGACCCATATGAAGTGAACCACTCCTTATTAGGTGTCATGTGATAAGAGTATGCTAAATTAATAATCATTGCATCCGTGAACTGATTTGTTGAAACTAACAACATATCCCTATCATCGAAATCTGAATCTTCATTTTGTACTACATTCATAGACTTTGATGAGCCTTCATTCCTCTTATTGTCATTCTATGCCCTTTTAATTTAATAGCCCTTCTTCATATGTATATACTTCTTGCACCAAAAACACTAAACTGCTTTTCTACTTACAAATTTTGACCTAGACTTCCCCCTTACATAACCTTCTCTACCTTGTTTGCTACCATGTTCTAAATTCCCCCTCAAGACCAATCCTTCACCATGAGAATCATCACCCGTATTCTATTTCCATTAGTTAAAAGCTAATAATGCTATTGTAATTTACTCCAAGCTAATGGTTTATGTGCCATATGTAAGGGTAGTCACTAAGTGTTCATAGGATGATGGTAAATAACACAACAGAATTATTATTTTTTCATCATCCTCAAGCTTCACATCAACCCTAATAAAATCCATGATTATTTTATTAAAGACATTAACATATTGTGCCAAATTTGAACCCTCTTACATCTTTAGCCCATATAGTCGTTACTTAAGATACAACTTGTTCATGAGCAATTTGAACATATACTGACTCTACAGTTTTTATCATACCTCTCCTAAAAATTTAATGTCCATAAATTGGTACATGATTTCATCTACTAGACATAGTCATATGGTTCCCATTGCCTATTGTTGTAGCTTATCCTAATTAAGATCACCCATGCCATTTGGTTTCTTAACCCCTAGCACCTTTAGAATCCTTTGCTAATGGTATTTCTGCAAGTATATGGAATTGTACAAGTAGTAATTAAATATCAATTCCATAGAGATTGCATACTGACTATTTTAATATGAATTATATACATTTTTTTAAATAATGAAAATGGTATTTTGAATTAAACTAAAATAAAACATAATAATTTGAATGAAATAACAATCAATTTAAAGTGCCAAGGTTCTTATTACCAATTCAACCATTACTCAAGATCAATTAACTCCTAAGCCATACCTAACCTTAATCCAATTTGAGGGTATCTAAAGAATCATAGAAATTCCTCTTAGATAACTTTTATAACTAACCAAGTAATTTAACATCTTTAGATTTATAGTTCTCATATACTAAGTGTATAGTTAACACAATTTCAGCACCAACCCTTAATCAATATTAGACGCTTAAATGTTTGTTTCTCAACTAAGAAAGCACCTAATAGGTTATTGCCTTAATCCAATTCAACCTATCTCTTGAATCAATTTTATTATGTGAATTTAATCAAAGGGTGATCAATCCTATGAAGACATTAAGTTCAATAATAACCAAAAGATTTAGATTAATGGCTTAGGTTTAGTTACAATATTCACATGGTTGAATTGTACCTAATAAAGAATTTAGCTACTCATTTTAATCATAAAAGAAAGAGACGAAGAAATAAAGAAAATATGCATCATTATTAATCCAAAATATGAATGAATAATATCCAAAATCATGAGAGAAACCCCTTGGAATAATAGCCTATTAATCTTTAACTTTCTTGTTCAATCTTCAAAATAATCATGAATAAGCCAAACATCCTTGTTCTCTAAATTTGATAAAAGAAGAATGTAATATAAAAAATAGAATAATGACTAATCTCCTCATCCATATTTTGTTTTTGGAGGCTACACATATATGTAACCTACAACCCTAGGTTTATTGTCTTATGAAATCCTCTTCATGTCCCTCATACTTTAGCAATTAAATTGAAGTTTGTATCTGCCATCAGCAGGTCGTGCGGAGATGCACATTTTCTGCACAACTGTGCACAGCCTTTTTACTTCTAAAAATATGCTCATTCAGCTTTAATTGCTCCTTTGACTCTTCTAGGATATCCATGATTCCCATGCAACTTTCCTCCACTGTTCTTTGAATTCCTAAATGCACAAAGTTAACTAAAAATAAACAAAATAATACTAGAAATAAATAAACACACAAATTATGCAATAAGTACTTAACTAAGTGAAAACTGAACATAAAGCAAACAAATGCCACTAAAAAGACATTTAATCCTAATACATTCAGTGCTTAAAATAATGCAATTGTTGTACTCATTAAATTTCCCCACACTTGAACGTTTGCTTGTCCTCAAGGAAAGCTTAAAGACACATATACACCTAAAGAATCATGCTCATCAACTAGCTGTAACTTGACTAACTACCTTAATCTTCCTTTAATAAAAAAACTTAAAAACTAAAAATTAAAACAGCTACTCAAGGTCAAGAATATATTGTTACAATGTGAAGAGCATACTTTCTTGAAATAATGAAAGCAAACAATTGACAATCAAGAAAAATAGAAGTGAGTAGGAATTATGCCAAAAAAATAGGAAGTTAAGAATTCAACATATATCAGGTTTTAAAAATTTTATTCAATCAATGTCTTTCCAATTTTAGTGTTCCCCACCTTTCTTGTATTACTCAGTGTGAATACCTCTAAAGGGTTGTTTGGATACTCTTACTCTTAAAAAGAGCACTGGAGTAGAAGCAGTATATGAAAGATTTTTCTTTTCAAGTCAAGCTCCAAATGAGTGCTTTTTACGCTCCAACTTGTTGCTTTATTGCTTGCTTTAAAAAAAAAGAAAATAGACCAAACATATAAGCACTTAACCACTCTAAAGTAGTCTCAAATTCCTACTCATAAACAATTTTCTTAAATATCAAGCATTTAAATTCATTTGTTTAATAGCAAAGTAAGCATTAAGTTCATTAAAATTTAAAATTCCTAACCATAAATTGCTATTCTAATTTAAAAGCCCAAACAAATCATTAAGGGAAGATTAAAGCATTTCATTAAGAAAACTAAAATTGATGAATAAGACTATATGTGTATATGTTGCAAAAATTCAAGTGTGAGAGCAATTCATAAATAATATAAACATTAAATTAAAACATGCATAACTTTTAAAGTAAAAAAAAACACAAACATACAAACAAAATGAAAATAAAATAACACAAATTAAAATTAAAGAATAATGTACTCCCCTCAATTTAATGCCCTTGGTGGGGAAGTCAAAGGAGTCATAACAGTAGGCTTTGCTATCTTATTAACCATCTTAGACCTTTTACTTAGAGAGAGTATGTGAAAGATTTCATCAATTTCGTGTTGCAACCTTATAGCCCTTGATTCATAATGCCTCTCAAATCCATCCACGTCATTGGATAAGTCCATGATCATATTCTGAATCTTATTGTCGAATCTATCCATTAGCTCCTTAATCTTTTCCATGATTTCATGACTTCAATTTTCGGTATTCCCTCTCTTCCTTGCTTGTTTCTCATTTTCATTAGTTTCTTTCTCCATTGAATTATAAGGCAAAGGGACATTACCATGTTGCATCACTGCTTGATGAAATAAATAACATCTCCTTGAAGTGACATCATGAAATTCATTATACCCTATGATAATTTCAACTCGCACAAGGTAATCTTCATCTAGGGATTTGGCTTCCAAAGGCTCCAATTGATGTTTGGAAAATTTGAATGAAGCAAAATACAATGCTAAACTAGTGACAATATGTCCCATTAACAACAACGCCTTTCTAGCCTACATAACATGCCATATAGAATACAAAAAAAATTATGTACTACATACTTTTATGATAGTCTTCAAGCACCACAACATAAATAGTTTATCAGGAGAAACCCTAGTGCTATCTTTTCTTCTAAAAATTGTGTAACATGAATTTATGTATGATTAAATATGAGTGATATTTGATTAAACCACTAGTCATCACTTGTCCTTCACAAACTCCATCACCTCCAGTGATTTCATGCCAAAAACTACTCATATTATAATCTAATGAAGGTTGACAAACACCTCATTAAGCGGAACTAAAGAATTCAGACATGATTGTATAATCAAAATAGTACTCTTTCCCAAAGAACCTACATGAGAATACCCCTTGATTTGCATCTAGAATCTTAAATGTAGTGTAAAATTTTATAGGTAGCTCAAAGAATACCTCATATTAGGATGTAGCCAATTTCGACCATCCTAACTTATTGCAAAACACATCTATGGTTCCCTTAATACCTATGTTTGAAAATACCTCATTATTAAAATATTTTGGCTTGCTGAAATTTCTCTTGACTAAGGAGTAGAATTTCCTCTGTTCAACTTTAGAATAAATGGCAAAGAAGGCATGTCCTTAGGCTTACCCTTGCCATCACTGATCCTCCTTCCTTGAAATTGTGTCTTTATTCTAGCCATCACAACAATGTTAAAACTTCACAAAAATAAAACAACACAAAAGAATGAGCATGAAAATAACATGAACAAAAATAAAATAAAAGAAAAGAAAACTAGGGTTTAAATAAGAAAAGAGGGTACAAGAAATTTTATTCCTAAAATAAAAAGGAAAAGAAATAAATTTAAAATCATCAAAATTTTCCTAAATTAAATAGGAAATAAGAATTAAAATGGAATTTCTACTCACCTAAAATCATATTTTAATAAGAAAAATTGAATTAAAAGTCAAAAATCAAAAGAAAATAGGAAACCAAATTTAAAGAATTTCAAAAATTAAGAAAATAAATAAAAAATTCAAAAATTTAAAAGAAATTGAAAAATTTAAAATTTTGGCAACATTAATTCCTCCCCCACACTTAAAAAATGCAATGTCCTCATTGCATGAGCATATGACATCAAAAATAAGAAAAAATTTTGTGCTATCAATAGTCATCGGGTCGCATGACCATGTACAAAAGATGCATGGTTATATAACCTACTTCTACAGAATTCTAATGACGTTTTATGTGTGGCCATGTGCAAAAGATGCACGATCGCGCCACCTGTTTCCAAAAAAATTAGATTTTGGCTTGAAGCAAACTTGCATTAATGCTCTTTTGCGCTCTTGATTTGACTTATTTCCATCACTTTGCATAGGACAAGCATATATATACTAATATTACAACAACGTAAGAGAGAAATTAAATTAAAATAAAAATAACTAACATTAATAATATTAAAATTCTTAATAATGATAACTTAAATAAAAACAAACTTTAACATCATAAAACATCAATATAAAACATAAGACATGAGAACACATTGTTCCTTAAAACATAAAATTATAAACAACTAAAAATAAATAAACATAGAAAAACATTGTTCAAGCTAGAACCAAACATCATTAAAAACAAAGCAAAGTCTTCACTCTTTGCCTTCTTCCTCGGATGAGAAGTCTTGTTCCTCCATCTCTTCATCATATAGGAATGGTGGTAGGACAAAATTGGCATTAAGGTTGTGATTGATCATGTTCAATGTTCGATTCATTTTCCTTGAAGTGTGTCCTTTTCTTTCAACTTTAGAATTCAGTTCTCCCATATTTAAGTCTATGACTCCAACTTACAACTCCAAGTTGTCTAGCCTCTCTATGACATCATTAATTAAAGCATCTTCCTCTTCTTCTTCTTAAGCTTCAGGGGTGCGATTTGGATAAGAAAAGCTCTCCATGTATGGTCAACTCTAACTAAACCCATAGCTTCCATCATGCTAGTGTCAATAAAGTGACGACCTGCTACTTTCTCAAAAGGCATGTTTTCAATGTCAAAGTCTAGGTACTTAGCTATGGTGGTGATTAGTCCTTCCACTTTGACAGCCCCAGTTGCTTTTACAGTAACATCTTTCAGTTTCCCAACTATAGCATGATACACATCGAGCTTTCTATCATTAACCATGCAATATAAAATATTAAGCTTGATAGCAGTAACTATAGAATCTCCCTCTTTCCTTAGAAACAAGGATTGAGCTATGAGCCTATGAAGATATTTCAAAGCAGGTGATTAAATCCTGGATTCTTTTACCAATCTAGCCTTATAAAATACTCCCTTTTCCTTAGTTAACTCTCTCCAAAACTCATGCCTATCATATGCTATATTAGCATGTTGATTTTTGGGAAAATGAAATACATCATTAAGTTCAAACAAGCATAAACTATGCTCCTCATTACCTAAATAAAAATTAAGAATGAGAGTGTGGTTATTAAATTCAAAAGAAGAGAGAAACTCATTGGTAGGTATGGCATAAGAAGAGTTTTGCATCAAAATAAAATCATTCCACCCTATCTTATTAGCATACACATTAATTTCCTCTAGTAACCTAATTTTAATTCAAGATGTAGCACTCAAATACTAATTTGGCATAATTTTCCTATTCATCATCTTTTGAAATTTATTCTCATCCTCACTATGCCTACAATGAATTTGAGTAGGGAAAGGTTTTACCTTATGTTCCTTGCTAGCACCACCCTTAATTATTGGAAGCTCCACCACGTCTAGTTCTCTTAGAAGGAGGATTAGTCTTCTTCATTGCTATGCTTTTCTTCCTCTGATCTTTCTCTATGATGAATTGTTTGAAGATAAAGATTTGAGAGAATTTGGGTAGTGGAAGAGGTATGGAGAATAGAGATAATGTAGAGAATGAACTATAAAGAAAAGGTAAGAAGATGGGGATTTATATAGGATAGGTAAGGTAGTGTGAATTAGGTAAAGTTTATAAGAAAATGAAAAATGGTCAAGGGCTAGGTTTTCTAGGGTTTAGGAAGTGGGTAAAGTGGTCAAAGTTAGAATCCTTGAGGTTTTGGGAAGTGGGAAGCATAGGGAAGTGGTAAAAGTTCACATAAAATGAAACTCGCATCTTTTAAAAAAAAAACTAAAAATCAACATTGCACGGCCGTGCATAATTTCAATATGGCCATGTGACCTAATACCAAAATTTGACGTTGTAACTCACATGGTCATGCTAAAGTCCTACACAGTCGTGCAACTTGTACAAGCATGATTTCGCTCGTAACATGCATGACTGTGCATAATTTATGCACGATCGCGTGACCTGTACATGCATTTTTTGTCATGAAAATTTTGCTAAATTAAGCATAAAGCAAACAAATATTCAAGCAATGCATTACAATCATGACTTGTAATTTGCACTAAACAACATTCCACATAAATTAAACTTACAAAACCTCTTCAAGAGCTCCAACCTTTCTTTCACTTCCTGAAATTGATAAAAAAAATAAACATTTCAATAATATAAATTTACAAAAACATAAAATAACTGAGATAAAATAAAACAAAAATAAAAACAATCTTGGTTGAGCCCCCAAGAAGTGCTCTTTTAAGGGTCCATGAGCTAGACCACCCTATTCATCATTCATTTGATTCCTTCAAGAATGAAGATTGATGGAATTCTTTAATTGTTCCTTCATTGTAAAGATTCAACCTCTATCCATTCACTTTGAATGTGTCTCCTCTTGTGTTGCACAATTCCATAGCTCCATAAGGATATGAATGAGTCATTGTGAATGGTCTTGACCACCTACTCTTCAACTTTCTAGGAAATAATACAATAATACTTGATCTCCTTCCTTGAAAGTTTTCATTCTAAATCTTGCATCATGCCACCTCTTTGTGCATTCCTTGTAAATCCTTGAATTCTCATAGGCAGTCTCTCTAATCTCCTTAAGTTCACTCATTTGAAGTAATCTCTTCTCAACTGCCTTCTTAAAATCGAAATTCAAGGTCTTCACTACCTAATAAGCTTTGTGCTCAAGTTCAACAAGAAGATGAAATGCTTTGCCATAAACCAACCTAAAAGGAGACATCCTAATAGGTATTTTGTAAGCTATTTTGTATGCCCATAAAACATCATCTAGCTTGCTTGCTCATTCTTTTCTTGACTTGCTCATTGTTCTTTCTAATATCTTCTTTAACTCCCTGTTACTAACTTCAATTTGTCCACTTGTTTAAGGGTGATAAGGTGTAGCTACTCTGTGCTTTACCCTATATCTAGCCAACAACGTCTCCATGTTCTTATTGTAAAAATGTGTCCCCCATCACTTCTGATCACTCTAGCATATCAAACTGAGAGAACAACTTTTTTAAAAAACTTACAAAAAACTCTTACATCATCCACTGTACATGCTTAAGCTTTTACCCATTTGGAAATATAGTTTACACAAATAAGAATGTACATGTTCCCCTTTGACAAAGGAAATGGCCCTATAAAGTCAATGCCCCATACGTTAAAAATTTCAACCTCTAGAATTCCAAATTGAAGCATTTCATCCTTCTTTGAAATTTTACAACTCCTTTGACAAGCATCATAACTCATTTCAAAATCTTTTGCATCTTTAAAAAGTGTAGGCTAATAGAACCCAGCTTTAAGTACTTTAGTAGTTATCCTCTGTGCTCCATAGTGTCCACCATTAACATTCCCATAATAATGATACAAAATTGACCCAACTTCTTCCATTTCTACACATCTCCTTGCGATTCCATCATTGCATAATCTCTACAAAAATGGTTCATCCCAAATATAGAATTTAGAGTCACGAAACAAGTTGTTCTTTTATTGAGAATCGAACTCTTTTGGTATTATTCCACTTAACAGGAAATTTGCTATATCTACAAACCATGGAGCACTTATGTGAAATATGGCCAAAAGAATCTCATCTAGAAATAATTCCTTGACAGGCTCTGGATTGTCCTTCTCCTTTTGATATGAATATAGCCTTGACAAATGATCAGCTACTACATTCTCAGAACCTTTCTTGTCTCTAATCTCAATATTGAATTCTTATAACAAAAACACCCATCTAATGAGCCTTGGTTTGGAATCTTTCGTGTTCATCAGGTACTTCAATGTCACATGCTCTATATAGACAACCACTTTAGAGCCAAGGAGGTAGGATCTGAACTAGTTAAATGCAATAATAACAGCTAGTATCTCCTTCTCTGTAGTAGCATAATTCAGCTATGTATTAGTTAATGTTTGGCTTGCATAATAAATCACATGCAATTTCTTTTACTTTCTTTAACCAAGCACAACTCCTATTGCATGATCATTTGCATCACACATCAATTCAAATAGTAGGCTCTAATCTAGTGCTATCACTATAGTAGCTAAGATAAGGGCTTCTTTTAACTTGTCAAAAGGTGAATCTTTTTAAAGGAACTTACAAAAGGGGTTTTGAGATTTTTGAAAAATCCTTAATGAACTGCCTATAAAAGCCTACATGACCAAGAAAACTCCTAACTCCCATCACATTTATGGGGTACTGTAGCTTCTTAATTGCCTTCACCTTTGCTTTGTCAATTTGAATTCTTTGAGCTGAAATTTTATGGCCAAGAACAATCTCTTCATCTACCATTAAATGGCACTTTTCCTAATTTATTACCAAATTTGTCTCCTCACAGCATGCTAAAACTTGCTCCAAATTGCTCAAACATCCTTTAAATGAGTTTCCAAAAACTGAAAAGTCATCCATGAAAAAAATCCAATGTCTCCTCTACCGAATCTGCAAATATAGCCATCATACATCTCTAGAATGTCCTAGGAGCCTTACATAATCCAAATGGCATCCTCCTTTATGCAAATGTGACATAAGGACATGTAAAAGTGGTCTTCTCTTAATCTTCTAAAGCTATTGCAATCTAATTGTACCCTGAATATCCATTTAGAGAATAATAAAAGGCATGTCCTGCTATTTCCTCTAACATCTTATCAATAAAAGCTAAAGGGAAGTGGTTTTTTCTTATGGATGCATTCAGCTTTCGATAATCAATGCACATTTTCCATCCACTTATAACTCTTATAGGAATGAACTCCTCTTCCTTATTTTTCACAATTGTTATACCACCTTTCTTTGGTACAAACTAAATCGGACTCACCACGGACTGCTTGATATTGGATAGATGATCCCTACATTAAGAAGTTTGACTACTTCTTTCTTCACTACTTCTTACATGTTCGAATTGAGCCTCCTTTGCCTTTCAATGGTTGGCTTATGACAATCCTCCATTAGAATCTTGTGCATGCAATAAAAAGGACTGATACCTCTTATGTAAAAAATTTGACAACCAATTACTTTTATTCTCCTTCTCAACATCTCCACTAGCACATCCTCTTGTTCTTTGCTCAGTTTAGAGGATATGATCATAAGTAATGTTTGCTCTTCTCTTAGAAAAGTGTACCTCAAATATTGGAGTAAATGCTTCAAATCTAATTTTAGTGGTTTAATGGTTGAAGGTGGCGTGGGTTTAGTGTTTGGTAATTTCATGAGTGTTATGGGGATTATTGTTTGACGTATACTTTATCTTGGGATAATTGTACCTATAAACACTTCTCAATATTCTCATTTTCCATAGACTTTATGAACCTCCTTCATTGGACTTCACTCACACATTCATTAACTATAACTATTCATATACAATAATCTTCATCATAAGGATATTTCATGCTTTGATAAATATTAAATATATAATTCTCATCTCTTACTTTCAATGTGAGATTTCCATCATATACATCAATAATTGCTCTAGTAGTGTAAAGAAAAGGCATACCAAAGATCAATGGAACTTCATCATCCTCTTCAAAGTTGAGGACTACAAAATCAACTAGAAAAATAAATTTTTAGCCCTTATTAGTGCCTCTTCCACTATACCTTCTGGTTCCTTCACTTTCTTGTCTGTAAATTGCAATGTGATACTTGTAGGTTTAGCTTCTCCTAGCCCTAATTTCCTATAAATAGACAAAGGCATAAGATTAATAGAAGCTCCTGAATCACATAAAGCTCTTTGAAATTTTAAACTTCCAACAAAACAAAGAATAGTAAGCTCCCTGGATGCTTCCTTTTTAAAGGAAGTTTATTCAAGATTATTGCACTGCACTCCTTTGTCAATGTGACTATCTCATACTCCTGCAACTTCTTTTTATTGGAAATCAGCTCCTTTAAGAACTTGGTATACTTTGGCATATGGGAAAGACATCCCACCAAAGGCATGTTAATGTGAAGTGCCTTAAACCTCTCTAAAAATTTCGCATACTGTTGATCATGCTCCTATTTCTTTAATCTTTATGGATAAGGAACTAGAGGTACATAAGGCTTCATAAACGATTGGTTTGATTTCTCAATGACCTATTCCTCATATTTGTCTTCTTTTCCTTACACTTTAATCCATTCATTCTCTTGTTCTTTCTTCTTTTCCTTATTCATTTCTTTCTCATATTCCATAGTTGCTTTTAGGGTTTTAACTTCTATTCCACTTCTCAAGGTAATAGCCTTCAACAACTCTTCTGGATTCTTTTTGGTGTTGCTTGGCAAAGAAATGTAATTCCTAATTGACAAAGAGTTTGTCAATTGTCCCATTTGCACCTCTAAATTATGGATAGAAGAAAAGTGATTCTTGAATATGAGTTGAGTGTCTTAGTACATCTGCTCAAATATACCTTCTAACCTCTTTGTTTCTTCATCTTGTTGGTTCATTTTTTTTAGACATTACATCCATGAACTTCTCCTACTTGCTCTCTAAAGAAGTTCCTAAAGATGAACTCTTATCTTGAAAATTTGATTAGTGATGTTGTGCATTCTGACCTCCAAAACCCAGTGGTGCTTGTGGCCTCCATTGGTTATTTCCTTGATTGCTCCAAGAAAAATTAGGATGATTTCCCCAACTTAGATTGTAGGTATTTTCATGCACTTGGTTTTGTTATCCTTTGAAATTATTCACATAATTCACACTCTCCATTAACAGTCCTTGCATCATTTGGCATTCAATAGTTAGATGTCCACCCTGGCATAATTCATAAGAAGCAAATAAATTAGATATTTCATTAACACCCATTTTTTCTATCCTCTTGGTTAAAGAATCCAATTTTGCATTAAGCATCGTTAAGCTTTCAACTTCAATTGCTCCCCCTCTGTTTAGAATAGTCCTCTCACTAGACCATAGGCTTTGGGTATTAGCCATTTCTTCAGAAAGCTCTAAGGCATCTTCAGGAGTCTTGGACATGATGGTTCCTCTAGTTCAGGCATCTATGTTCACTCTAACTGTAAGGCTAACTCTTTTGTAGAAAGATTGCACCAAATCTCATAAAGGAATTAACTGTGGTAAACAATGTCTTTGAAGATCCTTGAATTTATCACAGCATTTGTACAAGCTCTCATCCTCTCTTTGATAAAAAGAGTTGATCTCATTTTTAATTTTGAGTACTTGAACTGGTGGAAAGTACTTGTTGAAGAAAGCTGTGTAAAGCTCTTGCCATGTATTTATGGAGTTGGGTGACAATCTAATGAACCACCTCTTGGCTTTATCCATCAAACAAAATGGAAAGAGGATAAGCTGAATTGCTTCTGTTTGCACTCCATTCATCTTGAAGGTTGAACAATACTCCAAAAATCGAGTCATATGACCAATTGGATCCTCGTATGGCAATCCACTGAATTGTGAGTTCTGAATCATCTGGATCATGGCAGGTTTAATTTCAAAATTATTTGTTGCTAACACCAGCCTTAAAATTAGAGTTTGACCACTTTGAACATTGGGACTCATAAAATCCCTCATAGTTCTTTGCCCATTCTAGCCATTTTGCCTATCTTGTCTATTTTTAGATAGATATCTTTTGTCTTCATTCCCTCCATTCATTCTGCCTCCATTATGTCTTCTCATTCTATGAAAAATTCTTTCAAGCTAAAAATCAAGTGGTATTAAATGGGCTCCTTATCTAGTTGCACCATGTGTTGTGTGTATACACTAACATAAGTTCATGTAAAAACCACACAAAATCACTTTTCACATTAAAAAGAAAGTCTAAATCAAACAATGCAAAATTCTCAACAATATCAATCCTAGCAATCCTCAGCAATGGTGCCCAAAACTTGATAGTGTTTCTGCAAGTATATAGAATCATACAAGTAGCAATTAAATATTAATCCCATAAAGATTACAGACTGACTACTGTAATACTAATTGTTTAGGTTTTTATAAACAATGAAAAAGGGTATTTTGAATTAAAACTAAATTAAACTAAAATAAAACATAAGAATTTGAATAAAATAACAATTAATTTAAAGTGCTAGGGTTCTGATTACTAATCAACCGTTACTATGGATCAACTAACATCCTAAGCCATTCCTAACCTTAATCCAATTTGAGGGTATCTAAAGAATCATAAACGTTCCTCCTAGACAACTTCTATAACTAACCATGTAATTTGACATCCTTAGATTTATAATTCTCACATACTTAAGTGTATGGTTAACCTAGTTTAAGCACCAACCCCTGATCAATATTAGATGCTTAAATGTTTCTCAACTAGGAAAGCACTAATAGGTTATTGCCTTAATCCAATTCAACTTATCTCTCGAATCGGTTTTGTTGTATGAATTCAATCAAAGGGTGATCAATCCTATAAAGACATTAAGTTTAACAACAACCAAAGGATTTAAATTAATGGCTTAGGTTTAATTACGATATTCACATGGTTGAATTGTAATAAGAACCTTAACAAGAAATTTAGTTATTCATGTTAATCATAAAAGAAAAAGAAAAAACAAATAAAGAAAATAGACATCATTATTAATCCAAAATATGAATGAACAATATCTAAAATCACAAGAGAAACCCCCTAGAATAGCAGCCTATTAATCTTTAATTCTCTTGCTCAATCTTCAAAAAAATCATGAACAAGCCAAACACACCCTTGTTCTCTAAATTTGATAAAAGAAGAATGCAATATAAAAACTAGAATAATGACATAATCTCCTCATCAATATTTTATTTTTGGAGGCTACACACACACACACACACACACACACACACACACACACACACACACCACACACACATATATATATATATATATAGTATATATATATATATATATATATATATATATATATATATATAACCCTAGCCTCTAGCCTTATGTTTATTGTCTTATGAAATGCCCTTCATATCCCTCACACTTCAGCAATTAAATTAAAGTTTGTATCTGCCATTAGCAGGTCGTGTGGTTGTGCACATTTTCTGCATGGCTATGCATAACCTTTTTCTTCCAAAAATATGTTCGCTCAGCTTTAACTACTCCTTTGACTTTTCTAGGATGTCCATAACTCCCATGCAACTTTCCCTCTACTGTTCTTTGACTTCCTAAATGCACAAAATTAACTGAAAATAAACTAAATAATAATAGCAACAAATAGACACATAAATCATGCAATAAGTACTTAACTAAGTAAAAATTGAACATAAAGCAAACAAATGCACTAAAAAGACATTTAATCCTAACACATTGAGTGCTTAGAATAATGCAATTCTGTGCACTCATCACTTGTTGTGCCAACAAATCTTTTACTCGTGTTTGCCATAATCTAAAATTACAAGTTCCATCAAACTTCCCCACTTTGAATTTTGCACTAGAATTTAGAGCCATCGCAACATAACTCGAATACTAGTTGTTATGGAATAACATAGTAAACACAATAGTAAAGAGAAAATAAAGACAGAAAAAAAGGACATATAGATTTTTATAAGTACAACAATGTGCCTACGTCCTCAAAAGCAAGCGCTTAGAGTATTTTATTATTCAGAAACTGCTTGCAGCTAGGATTACATATACATCATATATATTACAAATCACCCATGTATTATACCACAAGGTCATTGACCCTATATCCCCAACCCAACTAATTATAAACCCATAATTAAACTGAGAAACCCCTCAAAGGATAAATATTGTCACTTCGCTCCTTGATTATGCTTTGTCACTCCGCTCCACTATGCTTTAGCATCTATCCACTTACTGCTATATATGAGCCAAGCATAACAAGTAGATACTTCTGACATCATGAACAGGTGCTTACCACCATCTTTTTTCTTCCTCAATCATATTAGCATGTTGTTGATGCTATTCTTGTTGAGCTTGTCTCTTCTTCCTGTAATCTTTTGCAACATGGCCAAATAACTTACAATAATGGCATTGAATTTATGGTTTCTCCTTTCTCTAGCAATTCTTCACTATAGTTTGCCTTCTTGCAAGTGGAATATAGTGGAAATTTGCCTTCTTTTATTGAATGAGGTACACTCTTAGAACTAGTCTTGCTCATCTTGTCAGAATTTTTTTTTTTTCAAATTTATTATTAGGCTTCTTCCCCATCTAAGTTGCTTGAAATGCACCCTCAGTGACCTCATTAGACCGCATAAAGACTCTTTCCTCTTAGGCTTGAAGTTTACTTACCAGCTTAGCAATTGTGAACCTTTAAAGGTCACAAGGTTCTTCAATTGTAGAAATCTTCACCTCAAATTTTTTGTGGGACTGAAATCATAATTTTTTCAACAACTTGTTGATATAATAAGGTCTCTCTAAGCAGCCTACGTTGATTGACAACATCCATCAACCTACTGGAGTATTCTTTAACATTTTCTCCTTCTATCATCTTCATTAGCTTGAACTCTTTTTTTAAAGTGAGCAGGTTGACTATTTTGACTTTATCACCACCTACAAATTCCTTTTTAAGCTTATCCCACACCTATTTAGGTGTTTTTAGATACATAATCTTTGTGAAAATGTGATATGTAAGTCCAACATACAAGCAAGAAATTGCTTTGTCCTTTTTTAGATTCTCATCTTCATGAGCTCTCATTTGAGCTAAAGTACGATTAGCCCTTAATGGTGGTGGTTCAGCATCTGTCTCCACTACTTGCCAAAGCCCTTGGGATTTCAAATTAAATCTCATTTTAACAGCCCAAATATGATAAAGTTCACCATTGAACACAGGAATTAGAGGAGCATAAGTATTTGAAGAAGACATCTTCTGTAACAGCAACAACTCACTAAATCCTCATAAGTATTTCACTCTCAACCTCACAGGTGTTTGACAATCAAACTCTCATGTGTTTAACAGTCAAAACTCTTAGGTGTTTAACAATCAAAACTCTCAATCAATAGCCTTATAGCCCGAAGGATATAATGCTCTGATACCACTATTAAGAACAGCAACCAGACCTGCACAATGAAGACTGGAACAGAGCGATAACGTTGCTCAACTCAAAAGTTAAAAAAATAGAAAGAAAGAGTTCAGAGGACTAAAGAGAGGCATATATCAGAAAACATGTGCACGTTCTACTGATTTCATTAACAAAAAACTGAAGTTTAAATATAACACAACTAATGATTACAAACAGCAGTAGTAAACTAGCACATATCCAGAGGCGCTTTTACAACTACTATAAGTAATTAACATACAATAATATTAAGACAAAAACTTTTAGAATGGTTGCTTGCAAACTATTGTTTCATCATTTTATCTAATCTTCAAGCAAAACCTCACAAATCTTAACACTTTCATTGTAGAAGCAGAAAACTTATTTCCCTTGTTATATTAAATTTCAAGAAAGCTGTCAAGACTTCTAACGTTGGTCACTATGTATCTCATAAGTAGTGGCTATTTACCATTTTATGGTAAAAAATAAAATTATTTTTTAATTTATGGTACTTTTAAAAATATTTTTTTTTTCATGGTGAATTTTGAAATATTTTTCCAATTTGTGAGATGGAGGAAAGAGAGGGAGTTATTGTCCATACTGCCATTTGTACCACCGGAATGCACATTCTGCCTGCTGCAATATGCATATAATTTTATTTTTTTTATCCATTCCGCCTAACGTAGTGCCGGAATGGAAAGAAAATTTTTCAACTAATTTAAATTGGCCATCTTCGGCCATTTGAATTGGCTTTCTTTGGCCATTTAAATTGGCCATGCATATTAACAATATTAAATTAAAACAATCATAATAATGTTAAAATTAAAAAAAAATCATAATATTATTATAATTATGATATTATTTTAAATATTATTTTTAACTAAATAAAAATTAATTATTATTTTTTATTTTCACCATTTGAAGTCGCCATAATAATAATAATAATAATCATAATATATTAAATTAAAATAATCATAATAATATTCAAATTAAAAAAATTATAATATTATTATAATTATAATATTATTTTTTTAACTAAATAAAAATTAATAATTAATTTTTTTTTCTTTGGCCATTTGAATTGGCCATCTAAATTGGCCATACATAATAATAATCATAATCATAATAAATTATAATAATTATAATAATGTTAAAATTAAAAAAAATCATAATATTATTATAATTATGATATTATTTCAAATATTATTTTTAAACTAAATAAAAAGTAATAATTTTTTTTCTTTTTCTTTGACCATTTGAATTGGCCATGCATATTAAAATTGGCCATGGTTGGCCATGCATAATAATAATAATAATAATAATAATAATAATAATAATAATAATAATACTGATAATGATAATGATAATAATGATGATGATGATGATGATGATGATAATAATAATAATATGCACAGATTGTCATTGTCCTTTATGGCTTTTATCACAATTTGTATTTGTGTTTGTACTGTGTTAGTGCCATTCCGCCATTCCAAACAGTGGTTTGGCTTTTTTTTTTTTTTTCCAAGTTAAACATCCCTTCAGCCATTTTGAATAGCGAAATGGGTGTAATGACTTTTGTCAACTTCCCATTCTATCATTCTGAATGGCACAATGATTCTTTTAAACAAAAAATATATATATACCATAAAAAAAATACTTTTAAAATTACTACAAATTAAAAAATAATTTTATTTTTTACCATAAATTGGTAAATAGTCCCATAACTGGTTGCTTATGGGGAGCTGCCCTTTCGTTTTCTACAGTAAGAAAGCAAAGCAAAATCTACTTGTTTAAATTTCAAATTTGGACTATAATATTTGAGAATTTGAAATTTCAACAGGGTCGCATGCAAAGTTAGTCCTCAGCAATCACTTTGACACTTATTTTGCAAGTTTATCAATGTTTGTTTCTGTTAATCCAGCTACTATTCAAGCTTTTAATGTGACAGGTTTGAAGATGATAAAAAATTAATTTGGTCGCAGTCGATGTTTCTATCAATCTTAAGAAAAATAATTGGAAGGATAAATTCCAAACAAGATAGTCAAGTATGGTGGCGTGGCTTTTTTGTTTATTTTTGTCACCATGCTTGTTTGACTTTTTAATGAAAATCCCTTCCCACTTTTCCATTGTTCATTTCTTTTTTGAATAAGGTAAGGCTGTCCATTCCTGAAGAAGGATTATACTCGGACATATTTGCTGAGAGTTTAAAGCTGCATTAGCAATATCAAAATTTCAGGTTACGAAACCGTAGTACAAATACTGTTACTTGTTGGCAAATTAAAACCCAGAAATCAAATCACATCTGAATGGTTAATAATGGAATTAACATCATGTTGTACACTTGTTGTGGATCTAATCCAATAGATACTAACTTTTGAAAAAAAATTTCCTATTTAGTTGATTAGCTTATGGGAATTTTTAAATAACTAAACTACCCATCAATATTTATAATTTGTAAGTTCATTATGTAGCATTATAATTGCTTTCTTTTAAGTGTTATGGCTTCCGTTGGAACATTATTCTATACGAAAGATGAGGCTGCCTTAGCATGTGAAAAGTATCAATTTGCCCATTAACCCCCAAAAAAAAAAATGTAAGTTGACTATTCTTTGTCAATGTGCGCCTAGAGTAATGAATAAGCTACGGCAGCCTTTTTTTTTTTTTTTTTTAAATCTTCAATCAAATCTCAGTGTATTTGGCACCTGTCTTTAGTCCAAGAGAATTTTACAATATCTCAAGAACTAACATGAATTTTGATCAACCAAAATGATCCTGAACCTTTTGTTTCTACTCCTTTTTTTACCATTTTGCATTTCCATTGAAAGCATAACCAGAAACCAATCTCTTACTGATGGTCTTGTCCTAATCTCCAAAGAAAGCAGTTTTGCTTTGGGATTTTTCTGCCCTGGCAACTCTATCAGTAAATATGTTGGCATTTGGTATCATAAACTCCCAGGAAAAACAGTGGTATGGGTTGCAAATAGGGACAATCCAATCAATGATTCATCAGGAATTCTCTCAGTTAGCTCAGATGGAAACATTGTTCTCTACACTAGCCATAATAAACAATTTCCTATATGGTCAACAAACGTTTCACTGCAAGAAACAGGTGCGTGTGTTGCTTATCTGTTAGATTCAGGCAACCTCGTCTTGGTCCATAATGAAAACTAAAAGAATTGTCTGGCAAAGCTTTGACCATCCTACAGATACTTTGCTTCCAGGTATGAAAATTGGGTTAGACCGGAAAAAAAGCCTCAACTGGTTCTTAACTTCATGGAGATCAGTGAACGATCCTGGAATTGGGAATTATTCCTTCAAGGTCAATCCTGGTGGCTCTCCGCAGTTATTTCTGTACAAGGGAGGACTAATCCCGTATTGGCGAAGCTCTCCATGGCCATGGAGGAGTAGTGCTCTGCTCGTTCCTAATTATATATACAAATACAGCTTGGTCAACACTGAAGATGCGGTTTATTACACTGACATAGTTGATGACAAATCTACTATCAAAAGAAAAGTTATTGATAGCTCTGGGTTGCTTCGGCTGCTTATTTGGGACAATGGTTTGGGCCGATGGAAGCAACCTTGGTCTGTGTCTAGGAAATCTATGGACATTGCGGTGCATATGCCGTATTCACTGCAAACAATGTTGCCTTTGCCCCATTTGAGTGCTCATGCTTGCCTGGTTACAAACCCAGGTCCTTAAAGGACTGGGATCTCAGAGATGGTTCTGCAGGGTGCACGAGGAAGCGAAAGTTTTCGATGTGCAGAAATGGTGAAGGTTTTGTCAGAGTAGATCACGTAAAGATTCCTGATACTTCAATAGCAGCTTTGATGAACAAGAGTTTGAGTAGAGCAGAGTGTGAACAACTGTGCTTGAGGAATTGTTCGTGCAAAGCTTTTGCTAGCTTAGATATCGACAGAAAAAGAGTTGGCTGCTTGATGTGGCATGGACAGCTAATGGATACCACGGAACATACCGAAGGAAAAGATTTCTATATTCGTGTTGATGCGATTGAACTAGGTATTCATCTACTTGTGTTGACACATCACATTTTAAAAGTTTTCAGTAAATATATCATATTGCTTACGTTTCTATTGTACAACGTAGCCAAGTATGCTAAGAGAAGAGGTGGGTTTCTGAAACGGAAGGGGATGGTGGTCATTCCTGTGTTATCTGCTGTCCTCAACATGTTTCTTCTCATCATAGTTGCCAATATTTGGCTAAGGAAGAGGAGGAAAAGAAAAGGTACGTTCAGTAAATTTGTACTATGTCATCAATGGTTAATTGCGGTGCTAGAGAACTTGTAAAAGGCTTGTCATAACTTATTATCTTAATGTTGAAGGACAGTGAAAAAGAAATTGTCAGAAGGACTATTATCTAGTTTGGTGGCAGATGAACTTGTAGAGATCACACAGCCTTCAGATATGCCCTTCTTCGATTTGCAAACAATTTCTGCTGCTACTAACAATTTTAACACAGCAAATAAACTTGGACAGGGTGGTTTTGGGTCAGTTTACAAGGTAAAGTTCCATACAGGCATTTTAACCGAACCTAATTATTTGAAACTGAGTATTTTTAATTAAGTTTATGCTTATAATTCAGGGTCTACTACATGATGGACGGCAGATTGCTGTAAAAAGATTATCTCCTAGTTCAGGACAGGGGACTGAAGAATTCAAGAATGAATTGTTGCTGCTTGCACGGCTTCAACACAGGAATCTTGTGAAACTTCTAGGGTGTTGCATTCAAGAAGAGGAACAAATGTTAATTTATGAGTACTTGCCCAACAAAAGTTTAGACTACTTCATCTTTGGTAACACTTTACTGTCTTTTGCTATATAGTTTCTGACGTTAAATTTCTAGTTGTACCATGTTAACAGTGATACAACGTTTGCAAAAATTTTGCTGTAGATGAGAGAAGAAAGACAGTCCTGGATTGGAGAAAACGCTTTGAAATTATAGTGGGACTTGCTCGTGGAATCTTGTATCTTCAACATGACTCAAGGCTGAGAATTATCCATAGAGATTTGAAAACCAGCAATGTCTTGCTAGATGCTGAAATGAATCCAAAAATTTCAGATTTTGGAACGGCAAGAATATTCGAAGGGGACGAAGTTCAAGTCAAGACCAAAAGAGTTGTTGGAACATAGTAAGTTTCACATGATTAACACACAATACTACATATATTAACATAAAAGATCATTAATTTTGAATTGAATATATCTCTTACAGTGGATACATGGCACCTGAGTATGTAGTGTTTGGAAAATTCTCTACAAAATCAGATGTCTTTAGTTTCGGAGTGATATTGTTGGAGATCATATGTGGCAAGAAGAGCAATACTTCATTTCCAGATGACCCTTCAATGAATTTGATAGGCCATGTAAGTGGTTAACAGAAATTTTCCATTGTAGTTAGGTGCTAATAATCTGTGCTGAATTATGCTGCTAATGACACAGGTGTGGGACTTATGGCAAGGAAACAGAGCCACGGACATAGTTGATTCGATGTTAATGAGTATAGCTCTTGCCAGTCAACTATTCAGATGCATTCAGATAGGGCTATTGTGTGTTCAAGAATATGCAACAGATCGACCCACCATGCCAACTGTTGTTCTTATGTTAAATAGTGAAAATACTCTTCCTGTTCCAAAACAACCTGCATTTGCTTTTGGAAGAGCTACCAATGACCCTACTCTATCAACTTTAAACGGACACGGTTCTGTAAATGAGCTGACAATTACTGAGGTTGAAGCAAGATAGGTAGAGTAGCGTACATATTGATTGGTTCTCGCAAGCATACAAGCTTACTAACTAATTTAGAATAAGTACAAGTCGATTTTACAAAAATTGAATGTCCATTCAACTATTAATTTTATTTTTAACTTGTTTAAAAATCAAATATTACGTGAATTACAATTGCTAAATTTTAATAGGTAAAATGAAACTAAATAATAAAATCAATTAATTTAAATTTTAACAAGCAAATAAATTTTAACAATCAAATAATAGAATAATGTTAGTAATTGTATCACTATATTTTAGTTAAGCCGATTACAAGAAATTAGTTTTCGTTCTATTGCAATTATTGGGGTTTTAAAGGTAGTAATTTATCTTTTTTAAGTAAAAATTACTTAATTTATTTCTATCAAATGAAAAGACTTCAATTAACTCTTATTAAATTAAAATATAATCAAGTTTAGTAAATAAATCATGAAGCACATCTAATTAGAATTGACATGAATTAAGCTATCTCTATACTTAAATCAAATCAACAAGCATTCATATTTCTATTAAGATTAATATTTCACAATAATTAACCTTAATTATCATAAACAATTAAGTTTAGTGAATGCTTAATGCAAATTAAAAGAAAAGTAACCAATATATAAATCGACTTAAATTAAAATAAGTTCAACAATCCCCAACACAAATAAAATTAACAAAACATAATATTCATCATGTTCTCAAATCCAAAAATAAAATAAATGAAGAACTTAGAAAAATAAATAGGAGAGCAACAAAACTCCTTGCTTTCCAGCTCTTAATTTCAGCCCTTCCTCTTCTCTAGAAATTCTTCTCCAACAATCTTCTTTGCTCTCTCATCCTATTACCTTGATAAAATTCTCCTTTCCAATGATACCTTCATACTCTTTTTCTTTTTCGAGTAATCCTCTCCCTCCTTCATAAAATTCTTCCTCTTATATATATCATCTTCTTCTTTATTGATTTATTTATTATTGTTTCCGTCATAATTGTATGTTTCTCCATCATAGCATGTTTCCTCATAATTGCATGTTTCTTTCATGATTGCATATTTCTTTCATGATTGCATGTTTCCTCAAAATTGTTGTCTTTCTCCTGCATCGAGTGCAATTAAAAAAAAAACATCCCATCATTTTTTTTGAAAGCATAACAAAGAAATAAATGATAGTAAAATAAAAAAAATAAAAAATAAAAATAAAATAATAAACACCATAAACATGCACCAAATCAACTTGAAAAGTATTACACTTAACACATAATCAAATACGTCAACACTTAGCCTCTTGCTTGTTCTCAAGTAAGAAAATGAGAACAATACATATCAATAACACGAACTCAACACATTAATCAATTTTAACTTGATCGATTAACAAAATCTGTACTTAATATAAAATTTAAATTATAAAAACAAAACAATCAACCCATGATCAAGAACATATATAAAAATTATTGAGTAGAAAGGAAACTCTCTTGTTGAATATAAAAATGTGCATAAATCAAAATTTATAAAGAAAGAAAATGAGCAAGATAACTCTTTAATTAGAAATACCTTAAACAAGAAACAAAGAAGATTTGTATAAGTTTTTTTAAAAAAAAAACTTGCTTGTGAACATTCCTATCATCAGAATTCCCCAACCTTTCCCGTAATACTCAACATGAAACCCTTTGAAAGGTCCTTTTAGGATACTTGTACTCTTTGAATAGCATTGAAGTAAAGGAGAATCTATAAATTTGAATAAGAAATTTCAGCTCCCTTCTATAGCAATTTTTTTAATATATCAAGTGTCAATTTCAAGCATTTCCAATGACTCAAGCTATTCAACCCGTAACTTCTTTAATTCCTTTTAAATTATGTACATTTACATTTTCAAAAAGAGAGTAAGAATTATATTCATTAAAGTATAAATATATGCTTTTTAACCACAAATTGCTCATGATGCTTAAAAACCTCAAATCAAACATTAAATAGGGATTAAATAAATTAATCAAGAAAACTATACCAATGTACCAAGCTCACAAGATTGTTGCTAAATTGCAAGCATCAAAGTTATGGCAAGAATTGATTATATTTCTACCCTATGCATGAAAGTAATGCAATAAAACACAACAAAATAAGTTGAGATAAATTAAAATAAAATAAAACACATCAAATGCAAATATCACACATGAATTTCCAATATGCAACATGTACCCATAATACCCCTACACTTAAATTTCACACTGCCCTTAATGTGAAACATAAATGTGATGCAAAAGCAAGCAGTACTAAAAAGAAAATTAAAGAAATAACTTGATAAAGAAAGTGAAAAACTCCCTTAAGATGGTGATTTTTGTGAAGATGGAGGTGTTGGCGAAGGTACTTCTAAACCCGACAATTCAATGTACTTTAGAAGCTTGTAATTATGGTAGCCTAGTTCTTTCTTCAGAAAATCAATCTAATAATCTAGCTCATCATATTAGTCATCGATTTTCTTCTCAATTGCTTCAAACTTATCATCCATTTTCTTTTCCATGGCCTCTAGCTTTGCCAAAACTCTTTGCCAACCATTGTTGTCATTCACAGTAGAATTATCTTCATCTTCATTCGTGTTGTCCTTCGGATTGGAAATTGATGCTCGATCTTCTATTGTACGTCTTAAATTATAGCATTTACAAGTAGCTGGTGCTCATAACTCATCTTGACCTATAATAATCTCAGCATGAGATAGAAGATAACAATGCAATGTGCCTATTTCTATAAGGAACATGTTAGTAGTAGACGGATTGAAAGCACCAAAATGAAAGCAAGACTAGTGATGATATGACCTATAGAAATGGCAACACGAGATGATTTCACAATATTCCACATACTATGAAATATAAAATATCTGGTAGAGATTTTAGTTTTGGAATGCATGTACCACAATATGAATAACTCTAGGGATGACACTTTATTTCCTACAGTTTTCCCAAAAATTTCATAGCACATAAATTTATGAATGATTAAATATCGATGACCGGTAATTAATCCATTAGGTGTAATATGTGCATCCCTAAAATTTAATGCGAAAAAACCTTAAAATCACAAGTTTTAGAGGGGGTGATAAATTCCATTCTTAGAAAAACTAAACACTTGATGCATTATTTCATAATTGACATGATAATCTTTACCAAACAATCTAAAACCCAAATGCTTATCACTCTCTTCAATCAAATGCAAAGTGGTAAAGAACTCAAATGTGATTTCTCTATAGGCGTCAAATGGTGTAAAAACAAATTGAGACCACCCTAATCTACCACATAATCTATATATATCAGCCTTAATGCCCAATTTACTCAAAATATCATTTTAAAAATATTTGCAATTGGAAATTTTTCTTAAGGCAAGAATTGCATACCTTTTACCCTCCTTATGAGTTTTGATTGGAAATGGAGCATGATATTCTTAAGCAAGATCACATACCTCATTATCTTCAATCATATTCTTTCCCTTGCTCGGGCCTTCCATGGACCTCCTAGCTCTCTTTGCTGGATTTTTTATTATTGGCATTGTGAAGGAGAGCAAGTAAAATGACAATGAAAGAAATTGTGGTGAGAAAATGAAATGGTGAAATAAATAATGAAATTGAAAAGAAACTGAAAAGAGTTTAAAGGGAAAGAAGCAATTTAAAAGAGAAAATGAAAATGATAAGAGAATGAGAATAAAAAAAGGGAAAATTGAAGGGATTAGGGATTTGAAAGGAAAAGGAAATAAAAGTGGGAAAGAGAATGTGAATAATGAGAAAAGGAAGATGTTGAGATGTGTTTTTTTTGTAGTGCTGCCATAACAACTAGTCTTCAATGGTGACAGTGCGGCAGAGGAGCTTGAGACTTTGGCAAGGATACGACAGCAGCTATGGTGACAGAATTTTAATCGTGCACAAAAAAAGTTCAATTTATTATTTTCTTGTCAAACCTAAAAGAAAACACTAACACACTTATTAAACTTATTAAGAATTCCAATACATCATAAAAACACGTCACACAAAAGAAAATAAATAATAATAAAAATTAAAAATAAAATAAAGAAATGAAATAAAATGCTAATTTTTAAGTCTATAGCATGACCAAAACCATAATTGTTCACTAAGGTTGATAAAGGAAAAGAATGTCCTTCTGCATGGAAATTAGTCCTCCTTAATACACTTTGCACCTTTATCCATTTACTCAAAAATACTCTCCCTTAGAATTGATAAGTTCAAGTGCACCATGAGAGAAGACTTGTTGCACCTTGAATGGACCACTCCATCTCGATCTCAACTTACCCTGAAACAACTTTAGTCTAGAATTAAACAAAAGAATAAGATCACCATCTCTGAATTCGTTCTTGAGAATATGAGCATCATGCCATTGTTTTGTTTTCTCCTTGAAATTAAAAAATCATCCAATTCATTAAGTTGTAACAAATCTTTTTCACCTAATGCCTTCATGTCAAAGTTCAATGTCTTAATGGCCCAATAAGCTCAATGTTCAAGCTCCACGACAAATGACAAGCTTTCCCAAAAACTATCGGTAATAAGACATGCCAATAGGAGTTTTAAATGTTATGTGGTATGCCCATAAAGCATCATCCATAAAAAAAGAATTTAATGTTTTCAAGAACTAAATTGCAATGCTTTTTAAGGACAAAACTATGCAATTTCGATCAGAATTAGACCCGTTCCATCTGATTTTTGGATTTTTTAGAAAATAAAAAAAATGCTTTTTTGAATCCTGATTGTTCAAAGGATTTTTCTTAAAAACATTTTGGTATTTATCTGGTTTTTTTAAAAAAATAAAGTGCTTTTGGGAATGAAACTCTACAGACACGTGAACTAGGGTTTTTTTATGTTATTTTGTTATAAAAGGACGGGTTTGGCTCCTAAGGAAAAAGGGAGGAGGATTTTTCTTTTCATGGAGGATTTGGCTTTTGGAGGAGTAAAAGAATAATATTTGAAAACCTATTAAGAACAGTGATTTTACAAAATCTGAGGAGCACTCCATTAAAATTATCCATAAGCATCATCTTCTCCTCTTCTTTTATTTTATTTTATTTTTTGATTTTGTTGAAATTTCAATTTTATTCAAATTTCTTTATTTAACTCACCAATAATAATTTTTGTTTCTTTTTATGGTGATTATGGAGAAAAATACATGATGATTATGTTTAGAGGACTAAATTCATGAGAAGTCCATGGAATGCTATGGATAAGAACTTGTAGAGATACAGTTTTTAGGGTTTTTATTATTTTTTATTTTATTGCTTTGTTTTATTTATAATTTTGTGTTTGTATTAATTATTTTTCTTGTTATTCTCAATAGATTATTGTAATAACCCCAATAGTGGGAATAGTAAAATTATGTGTGTGGTTGTATGTTTATTTTGATGAATTGGTTAGTAAAGTTAGGGTTTTAATTGGGTAACTTATTAAAAACAATGAAGAAAGTAGATTAATTTAGGTTGCATGTTAATGAAAATTAGGGTTTTTCAGAAGGAATAAATTAATTGATTGTTTGATCTCTTATTTGATCGTTTTGATTTTTTTTTTATGTTTTTTTGGCTTATTTATTTATTTTTATGTGTTTTGGGCCTTCAGCCTATGTTAGGCTTTAACTCATTTATTTAAGTTTAGGTATAAATAATTCTTTTTAAGCTCACCCTTTAATTAGCCTATATCATTTAAATTAATTAGGTCAAGGTTTTAATTAAAATATATCTTTAGGTCCATAATTAATTAGATTTTTAGGGTAGAGATAACTTAGGCCCATTATTAAATTAGATATAGGCTCACCTAATTTAATTTTATTAATTAGACCCATTTAATTTAAGTCATTTTCATAATTTGTAGATTTAATATCACCTTAGAATTAAAACATGTAGAATTAGGCCCATTAATTTAAATACTCCATAATTTGTACATATAGGCCCATTTTTAGAATTAAAATAAATTGACTTAGGTTCATTTAATTAAAATTAAAAGGAATTAGGCCCTTTAGGCTCATTTATTAAAAATATGTAGATTTAGCTCATTTAATTAAAATCAATATAGATTAGACACTTAGGGATTCTATTGAATGCATTATTTACTGGTATTTTTCATGACTAGTTTTGCTTAGAGTTAATTGCTAGAATAAGGGTTTATATGAAATTGCATGTAAATAGAGGATAATATAGTAATTCATAAAGTAATTCTAAAAGAACATGAGACTGAAAGAAATTGGTATTCCATATCCAGAATCTCCTAGTTGTGGTGCTATCTTTCTTTTAGGGAACCGAGTACCACCTTTTCGATTTGTCCTAGTTATTACCTTGGGTGGCGACTCCTCATCTCCATGCCCTGTCTTTGTGATAGTGGTTAGTGTGTTCTCTAGAGCCCTGAGCTCAAATAGTGTCACGATTGCTAAAATCTTAGACGCGCGCTAAACCCTATCGTCTACAATGACCTTCATTTGACCACTAGTTTGAGGGCTCTATGGTGAACTTTGTACCTCTTGAGTAGTAACTCAAACTACTTACTGCAAAAATGCAAGCCTCCATTACTAATCATAGCTCAAGGTACTCCAAATTTACTAAATAATTTCTTAAAAAATCTTATCACCACTTTAGCATCATTTGTAGGCAAAGGAATTGCTTTCACCCACTTAGATAGATAGTCTACCACAATCAAGATATATTAGTTCCCAAAAGATGATGCAAAGGGATCCATAAAATCCAATCCCCAAACATAAAAAATCTCTACTTCTTAAATTGATATGAGTGGCATTTCATTGCTCTTGGAGATATTCCTATGTCTTTGACATTTATTAGAGTGTTCCACATACTCCGGTATCTTTGAATAAAGTAGGCAAAAAAAACTCACTTTCCAACACCTTTGTAGTAGTTTTTGTTGCTCCAAATGCCTATTATATGCAGAATCATGACAATGAGAAAAAATTTCCAACTTTTTAATTTTAAGAACACACCCATTTAATCAGCCCATCTCCATAAATCCTGTAGAGAAACAGATCCTCCTATAGATAGTGCTTCACCTCTTTGAGGAAATGTTTCCTTTATTAATATGAGAATTCTTGTGGTAACACTCCGTATGCTAAATAGTTGGCAATGTTTGCAAACCATAGAATAATAAAATGATGAATTGGTAACAACAAAGCATTAAGAAATTCATCATTAATATCCTTTTCTTGCTTTATTTGGTCATAACCCTCTAATATGGACAAATGATCAACTACAACATTCTCAAAACCTTTCTTGACTTTGATCTTTAAGTCAAACTCTTATAAAAGTAACACCCATCGAATAAGATGTGGTTTTGCATCCTTCTTGCCTAAGAGATTTTTTATTATTGCATGATTAGTGAAAATAATAACCTTTGAACCAAGTAAGTAAGACCTGAATTTATCAATAGCAAAAACCACCACCATCATCTCTTTCTCAGTTGTGGTGTAGTTCAATTAGGCCTTTGCAAGAGTTCTACTTGCATAATATATGACATAAAGCTTATTTTCTTTCCTTTGACTAAGCACTTCCCCCATAGCATGGTCATTTGCATCGCACATGATCTCAAAAGGAAGTGCCCAATACAGAGGTGAAATAATTGGTGTTGAAACCAAAGCCTCCTTCAACCTATTAAAAGGATTTAAATAATCATTATTAAAATTAAAACGAGCATGTTTAACTACCAATTAGGATAAAGGCTTAGTAATTAAAGAGAATTTTTAATGAAATGCCTATAAAAACCTATATGTCCTAAAAATTCATGAACTCCTTTAACTATTGTTGAAGGTGGTAACCTTAAACTCCTTT
>CANTUR010000773.1:0-93869 GCA_947683625.1 Mallotus nudiflorus | reverse complement strand
AATAAAATCAATAATTATACTCAATTAACCAATTAATTTAAATAAAACACATATTTAACCTAATTTTCCCAAAATTACATAAACTAAATAAATTCAAAATAATTATATAAAATTCACAAAAATTACAAATAAATTTCTAAAATGAATTTCAACACCTATAAACACCATAAAACACAATTTCATAATTTATTTAATTAGTTTTTAAAAATTAGAAAATATTAAAAATAATAAAAAATTCACAAAAATCAAAATAATTCCCAAAAATTCCACAAAAATTCACATAGGTAGATTAAGCTACTAGGATCAATGTTTATGAAGGAAGATTGCATGAATTATTCAAATCAAAGCTCAAAAAAATCAAAAACCCTAAATGGCCGAAAATAGAAACTAGCTAAAAACCTTACCAAATCGAGTTTTAAGCTAAAAGGAAGCTTGAAATCGTCTTCTATGGAGTCTAGGGAGTTCAATGGCACCGGAATCACAAGATTTGGTGACCGAAAATGTGAGAGAGGAAGAAGAGGCCAACTTGAGGCCAAAACACCAACTTCCACTTCACTGGTGCCGAAGGGGACATCAGTAGGTGGCGGAGCTGCTGGAGGAAGGAGGTGGCACGCCGGGAGGCACACTGACGATAGTCGGTCGAAGTTGCAGCAGTGAGGGAGATGGTAAGGGTGAGGGACGTGATGGGGAAGAAGAAATGAGGTTTGTTAATTTTGATTTTTTGTATATATATTATTATAACTTTATATTATAATATTATAAACTTAAATATACACACATTAAACACACACCACACATTTATACACATGCAAAATTAAATATATACATACATACATACATACATACATACATACATAATATATATATATATATATATATATATATATATATATATATATATATATATAACACAAATAAAACACATTATATACACATTATATAATTATTAACCCTAATATTATTCATGCATGCAAAATAATGCATTATTCACAAATTTTAGACCAATAATATAATTCATTAAAATAATATATTAAAATATAAATACCCTAATTTAAAGGCTAAATAAAATATTATTTCCCGAAATAAAAATGATTTAAAGACATGTTTACATAAAATATACATTAATTAAACATAAGATAATAGCAATAATAATTCACAAATAGTAAAATAATCAAATATAAATTTCAAAATTATTACACACTGCATATCCCAATACATTTTAAAATTATTTAAAATTCGAGATATTACAGGAATCATCTTCCCCTCAACTCAAGGAGTCGATTGAGCCAAGGAAGTCGAGCTCCCGCCGTCGGAAAGTCACCGACGACTGCTGAACCATGTTGCTGCCCGCTGCTGCTTCTGTCACTTCTGGCGACTTTTGCAACTTCTCCAATGGCGGTGGTGACGGGAAGAAGAAGAAAGGTGATAAAGATGAAGGATGATAGATGACAGGTGGTTGGGTGTCTGACAAAAAGAAGAAAGGCACAGTAAAGGAAGAAAAACCGGACAGAGTCGGGCGAGGAAGCTGCAATTTTTTTTTTTTTTTTTTTGGTTCTATTCTTTGTTCAATCTATTATATATATATATAGGTACACACACAAGTCACACACATGCACCTAATATACAAAATATAAAATTAACAACAATTAAAATTAATACTATTAATAAAATAATTGGATAATAAGAATATTATTCATAATAATATTAAACAATAAAAATAATACTAATGATAATAATAAAAATAATAACCATAATAATAACAACACACAACACATTTGAAAATAACAATAATATAGACAATATTTATGAAATAATTTAATAATGCAATAATGTCAATCAATAGGAATAAAATAATAATAATGTTCTTAAAATATTAATATTAAAATAATACTGTGATAATAATATTGCATGATAATTATAATAATATCTCACATAAAATAATAATGAAAATAATAACATTAATAATGGTAGTGGAATAATTTTAAAATATTAATAATACTCAAATCATGTCAATTAATAAAATAATGTTAGTACTTAAAAATAATATTAAAATAATCATACACTAAATTAATGTTATTAAAATAATAGTATTCGAAAATAATAAATATACACAATGAAATTTAAACGTCCAAAATAATAAGTTCCAAAATAATATATTTATGTAGAAAATTCAATTAAACATAAAATAATAATAATTAATCACAAAATAGTAAAATAATTAAATTTAACTTTTAAATTTTTATTAACACTGCATATCTCATTATATAATAAAATAATTTAAAAACTAGGGTTATTACAATTTTACTTATATTAGCTCCATCCATGCTAAATTTCTTAAGAACGTCTCTTGCATACTTGGTTTGATTGATGAAAATCACATTTTTGCATTGCTTAATTTGTTGTCCAAGAAAGAATTTGAATTCACCCATCATACTCATCTCAAATTCTCCTTGCATTAAATTAGAGAATTCCTCACACAAGCAATGGTTAGTAGCACCGAATATAATGTCATCAACATATATTTGAATAATTAATAAATCATGTTTGGATTTTTTTTATAAAAAGAGTTGTATCAACTTTTCCTTTAGAGAAACCTTTCTCTAATAAGAAGTTGCTCAATCTTTCATACCAAGCTTTAGGAGCTTGTTTCAATCCATATAATTCTTTGGAAAGTTTGAATACATGTTTTGGAAAATCAAAGCTTTCAAAACATAGAGGTTGTTCAACATACACCTCTTCTTCAATAAAACCATTTAAAAATGCACTTTTAACGTCCATTTGATAAAATTTGAAATCCATGAATGATGCAAATGCAAGTAGCTTCCTAATAGATTCTAACCTTACAACAGGGGCAAAGGTTTCATCATAATTAATACCTTCCTCTTTGTCACGACCCAAAACAGGGGCCATGACCGGCGCTAGGGAACGGGAATTCTTTCGAATTCGGAACCCGTAGCAAGCCTAAAAATAAAATAAAACATGCAATAGTAATAATAACAATAATATATATATGCAGCGGAAATAAAAATCATAAATATAATAATAACATTCTCATCACTGGATTTAAATCAAATCTCATCTCATATATATATAATCTTTCAGTACAAATCCAGTTTCAATATAATACATCTCTTTAAATAAAATACATGAAATCCCACACTTTAATTCACAACTATTGCAGTGTCTAGATTATAATAAAAATAAGACTCAAGTAAATAGTTTACATAAAGAAGCCGGGGCGGAAGAAATCCGGCGTATCAACCTGCTACTGAGGTATAAAGATGTTGACTCTCCTGAAAAATAGTCAACGGAGGGGAGTCAGACCTCACTGAGTGAATTACTATAATATATATACATACACACTAAGTGATAATGCATACAATCAACAGTATATATATATCTACTATATATACAGGCAAGTACACACAGATGCAATAAAATCATTTTATATATTTTATTGAAAATCATCTTTTATGAAGGATCACATAGAACCCTAGAATATCGCAACCTCAGAAAATAGTGTTAAACAACATTCTAGCCATACAGGCTCACTGAATCCAAATATATCCACTTAATCCATTTAGACAGTAGACTGGCCCCGAGACACTAAGTCAACCAAGCTCCAGCAGTCTGACTGCCAGTGTGATTGGCCCCGAGACACTTAGTCAACCGAGCTCCAGCAATCACACCTCCAATCCATATCTCACACATATCAATAATCATATTCAATCAATATCCACAAATGGTTAGTAATATAGCCTAAATACTATAGGCGTACCGGTACGTACTCGGTCCTAGTGTTGCCCACTAGGTAGCACGTTCTATTGATATCCTTCATCATTGATAATATAAAACATTCATTCATAAAAATAAATGATGCATGAAGTTCAATAAAATATCAACATAAATCATATATATACTAGAAATATACCAAAAATAAACCAGGTATATTTCGAGTATATATACGTCAAATAAATCCAATCAAATCATAAATTAAACTAGAAATATATTTAAAAATATTTTTAAATATAATTTATTAACAAAACATGTATATAATTTATTATATACAAAAAATAAACCAAAATAAACTAAATATAAACTTAAGAAATAATCAAATTATTTATGCATATTTAATCAACATAAAACATGTATTTCTAAATCATGCTTCCTAAGCATATATATATAGTATAGTAACTCACCTAGTGCGCTCCACAAGATGGGTCCGACGGGCCTGGTCCACTAGCCCTCGGTCTCGGCGTAACTAAACAAACAATAAATAACGACAGACATTAGAATAAACCTAATAGAAATCCTAGAATTCGATCTAGAGTATTAAACACAGAATCAGAAATTAGGGTTCGATTGGATATCACGTTTTACGAGAATTCTACCAACAATCCGGCAGAACCTCCCCTGTAAAACGGACATCTCTCTACTCAAAAGAGTAGAGCCGACCCTGCAAGGAAATACACTTCAAAAAACTACACAAAGCACAATCAAAATCCCACGGTCGGACTCCAAACTACAGTCCACCGATCGGGGTCCACAAACACAGAACAATTCTGATAATACCAAAAATATCTTTATAACATAGAAATTCATTTTATACGTAGAAATTACATAATTAACCTTAAAACACTGTAAAAATCGGTAAAAACTCATTTTATTAGAAAAACCGTATATTATATATATAATTGAAAATAATTCACGAAAAATAGTTTTAATTAGTTAAAAATACTAAATAATTTATAGAAATCATTTTTATACCTTAAATAACTATTAAAACCAATTAAATTACATTTTTATCCAATTTTGTGTAAAATTACCAAAATACCCCTATACACATAAATATACTTAAATTACTTCAAAAATTCACCAAAAATTATACAATTATCCAAAATTAATTTTTCTCAACATATTTATCAATAATATCAACAATTAAGCTTAATTAACCAATTAATTTCAAATAAAAACACATTCAACCTAATTTTCCCAAAATTCCATAAACTTCAATAATTCAAAATAAATACTTAGAAATTCATAAAAATTCCAAATAAATTCCTATAATTCATTTCAACACCTAATTTAACCATAAACCCCAATTTCATAATTTAAATAATTAATTTCCGAAAATTAGAAAATAATATTAAAATATTCAATAATACCCAAAAATCCAAAAAATCTCCAAAAATTCCACAAAAATTCATACATGTATATTGAGCTACTAGGAACAAAATTTGTGAAGGGAGTTTTCATGAATCAATCAATTTGAAGCTCAAAAAAATCGAAAACCCTAATGTGACCGAATTGAGTTTTAGCTCAAACCTCAAAATCCACTTAATTTCAGGCCGAAAGGAGCTTAGAATTGGAATCACCGGAGCTCAAGGAGTCGATGAAGACCAGCGGTGCACGAAATGGTGGCCGGAATCGTTGTCGACGGCAAGAAGCTCAACTTGCTGCCATGGCGGATTCCGGGCGATCCGGCGGGCTTCCGGTGGCCTGGTCACGTCGGAGGGAAAGAGGAAGGAAGGGGAAGGAGGTTGGCGGCAGCTGGTGGCGGCAAAGGGCGGTCCGGCGTGCTGAAACGGGAGGCGCAGTGAAGGTAGACGATCGGGAGAGAAGAAGGAGAGGGAGGGGCTAAACGGTAATTTGGCAAATCCTTTTGATTTTTAATGTATATATGTATATATATATACTTTACACTATATAATAAAATAATATTATATTATACACATTAAATATACACCACACACATAAATTTTAATATTTTAATAATTTATACTAAATAAAAATAATTAAATAACAATAAAACTAATAAATAATTAATAAAATATTAGGGTAATACTAAACCCTAATTAAATAAATATTTACACACATAGGCTTTATTTAGTATTTTAAAAATACGTATGATTTCATGCAAATCCGAAAATATATTTAAAATAATTAATAATAAATTATTTACGTGAAAATTTCCCCGAAAATGCAAGTCCCGGGAAAATTTTACGTAAAATACTGTAAATAATGCACAATAATAAAAATAGGTTTTAAATACACATTAACCCGTAAAAATATCATAGTATACATACAAAAATTATTAACACTGTATATCCCGGTACAGTGTAAAAATATTTTAAAAACACGGGATATTACACTCTTAATTATAACCTTTAGCGACTAGTCTAGCTTTGTTCCTAGTTATAACACTTTGTTCATTCATCTTATTTCTAAACACTCATTTGGAACCTACAATAGGATGATGTTTAGGTCTAATAACTAAGGTCCAAACCTTGTTTCTCTCAAATTGATTTAATTCTTCTTGCATAGTAAGGACCCAAAATTCATTACACAAAGCATCATCAATATTTTTAGGTTCAAATTGAGAAATGAAGGCTAAATTAACAATAGACTTTAATTGAGATTTAGTAGTTACCTGTAATAATTCGAGTTTTTAATTTATTTTATTTTAAAATAGGATATGCAGTGTTAATAATTTTAAAACAATAATTTATTATTTTATTATCTTGTGAATTATTATCATTTGGTGCATTAATATTTTAATATTATTATTTTAATAATTACATAATTGAAGTGTATTTTATGAGTGTATATATATATATATATGCACATATATTTAGGGTTTAATATTAATATGTGTGTATATTATTATTTTATTTTTGTGTAATAAATATATGTGTGTCTATATATATGCATGTGAATATATGAGTGTGTGGTGTGTGAATATTGTATAATATGATAATATATATTATAATATATAGTTTATTTACATATATTATATAGTTTCATGATTTTTATATACAAAAAAATAAAAATAAAAAACACCTCCTTATATCTCTTCTCCCTCCCAATCCCCCATCATCACCGTCTGCCATCCTGTTCGTTGGCCATTGGTGTGCCCCCCCACCTTCCGCTGCTTGCCAGCTAGCTCCGCTGCCTTCAACCTCCATCTACGGTGCCGTTTGAAGCTTTAAAAGCTAGAAAATCGAAAATCGAGCCCTTCATTGTTCATCCCGTTTTTGGCCACCTCTGTCCATACCGCCAATCTCATTCTCTTCCTTGAGCACCGGTGAATGTGTTTCTAAGCTTCATTTCGTCTGGTTTGGTTTAGATTTTAGTGGTGAGCAATTTTAAGTTTCGGTCACCTAGAGTTTTTTGATTTTTCTGAGCTTGATTCTTTATGATTCATGCTTGATGCCTTAACAAATGTTGTTCCTCTTAGCTTAATCTACATTCCATAATTTTTGTGTGATTTTTGGGAATTATTTTGATTTTTTGTGAATTTTTTATTATTTTTGTAAATTAATTATATAAAATATGAAATTGTGATTTTTGGTGTTATTGATGGTTATTGGTAATTTTAGAATTTAATTTATAATTTTTGTGTATTTTGTTTAATTTTTATAATTATTTTTAGTTTATGTTATTTTTGGAAATTTAGGTTAAATATATTTTGTTAGTAATTATTGGTTAATTAAGTATATTTGTTGATTTTAATGAATAATATGTTGAGAAAATAATTTTTGTGTAATTATATAATTTTTATTGAATTTTTTAATATTATTAGTATTTTATGTGTATTTTTATATATTAGGGGTAATTTGGTAGTAATTTTAGTTAAATATTAAATTTAATTGGTTTTAATATTATTTGAAGTATAAAAATGATTTTTTACAAACTATTTACTAATTTTAACTAATTAATACTATTTTTTGAAAATTATTTTCAAGTTATATATAAAATACTAATTGTGTAAATAAATGGATTTTTAGTAATTTTTAATATGTTTTTAGACTAATTAAGTAATTTAGATTTATAAAATGAATTCTTATTAATATTTGTGGAATTATCGAGAAATATTAATTTTTAATAATATTATATTATTAATTAGGATTTTTAAGTAATTATTGGTAAAATAATTACTTTTAGTGTTTTAATATTTAAATTGCTATATTTTGATACTTAAAGGATATTTTTGGTATTTATTGAATTTTAATATATTTTATTATATTTTATTGTGAATGGTGGACCTCGGTCGGGGGAATTTGTAGTTTGGGGTCCCAACCAAGGAGTTGTGAGAATTCTGGTTTGAAGTGTATTTTTCTTGCAGGACCGACTCTACTTTTTAAGTAAAGAGATGTCCGTTTTACAGAGAAGGTTCTGCCAAATTTTTGGTAAAATTCTCATAAAACGTGACATTGGGTCCAATTCCTATTTTCTGTTTGTGTTTGTAATCCTAGATCGAGTCTCTAAAAGTTAAGTTAGATTTTTTCTTATTTTTGATTTATTATTTTATTGTTAGTTGCATCGAGACCGAGGCCTAGTGGACCAGGCCCGTCGGATCCATCTCGAGGAGCGCACACCTGTGAGTTGTTATTTTATATATGCATGCATTTAGGTTGTATGTTTTAGAAATATATATGTTTTAATTGTATGATTTATGCATAAATGACTTAATAAGTGCTTAAGTATAATCTAGGTATATTTTTAGTATATTTTCAGTATATTATGAAATAAATGCATGTTTTTCTTTTTAATTAAATCTAGATTACTTTCAAATATATTATTGGTTTAATTTAATATGTTCCATGATTTATTTGAATTGATTTTACGTATATATACTTGAAATATACTTTGTTTATTTTAGGTATATTTCTAGTATATATATAGTTTATAATGTTACTTATAATGATATCATGCATCATTATTTTATGAATGAAATGAGTTATTTTTAATGAATGATATCAATAAAACGTGCTTCCTAATGGGCAGTACTAGGATCGAGTACGTATCGGTACAATGATAGATTTTAGGTTAAATTACTAACCTATTTGTGGATCATGACTTGATTGATTTGATTATTGTGTGAGGTGAATGAGAGTGTGATTACTGGAGTTCAGTTGACCTAGTGTCTCGGGGCCAATCACACTGACAGTCAAACTGCTGGAGCTCGGTTGACTTAGTGTCTCAGGGTAAGGATTAAGTGAATTTATTTAGAAACAAATGAGCCTGTATGGCTAAAGTGATGTCTGTTGTTATTTGAGGTTGTGATCATTTAGGGTTCTATTTGATCCATCTTAAACTAATATTTTTCAGTATTATAAATAAAATGATTTTTAGCATTTGTGTGTACATGCCTGTATATATATTTATTATATACATATGATTGATTGCATTTGACATTTTGTAATACGTGTATATATATTATAACAATTCACTCAGTGAGGCTTGACTCCCCTCCGTTGATGTTTTTACAAGAGAGTCCTCTTCTTCAGACCTCAACAGTAGACCTATCCGCCGGATTTCTTCCGCTCTAGCCCCTATTATGTAAATCACTTACTTGAGTTTTATTTTGTACTCTAAACGCTGCAGTAGTAATTGTATTTGATTTTATGCATGTATAAGATTTTAATTTAGAGTGTTTCTTTGAAGAATTGTATTAAGAAATTTTATTTATGATATGAGATGTGATATTATTTTATTAAAGGAAGTTGAGGAATTTATTTTATTATTTGAGATTTAATTTTCGCTGCATAAATATTTAATTTATTTTATTGTATTGCATGCTTTTCTTTTAAGGCTTGCAACAGGTTCCGAATTCAAAAGAATTCTCGTTCCCTAGCACCGGTAATAGCCCCCAGTTTGGGTCGTGACATTATCCCTTTTGTAGTGTCACCTATAATGAGGTCTTGAGGATGAGCTTTCTTGAATTGCTAATCCTTTGGAAGTTCATCCTTCAAGGTAGATTGAGATGTCTCTTCATTTTCCTCCTTACTTGGATCTTTAAATTCCAAAGGCTTACTAGCATTTTCTTCTTGTGTTTCCACAATCTCATTGTCACGTATAATATCATCAACACTACAAACATCCTTTCTAGGATCAAGTGAGTTTGATTCATCAAATACCATATGCATTGACTCTTCAACTACTAGAGTTTTCTTATTAAAAACCTTATATGCTTTCCTAGAAATAGAATATCCTAGGAAAATTCCTTCATCAACTTTAGAATCAAATTTCCCAAGATTATCCTTGGTGTTCAATATAAAGCACTTGCATCCAAATACTTTTAGATATGAGATTTTAGGTTTTCTATTGGTCCATAGCTTACAAGATATTTTATTTAAAATTGGTCTTTTGAAAAATCGGTTTGAAATATAACAAGATGTGTTAACGACTTTTGCCCAAAAGTATAGAGGCAAATTATACTCATGAAGCATTATTCTAGCCATTTCCACTAGAGTTCTATTTTTCCTTTCCACTACCCCATTTTGTTAAGGAGTTCTAAGAGATGAAAATGTATGAGAAATACCATTTTCATTATAATAGTTTTTGAAAAATTTATTTTCAAATTTGGTTCCATGATCACTTCTAATAGAAGAAATATAAAAGCCTTTTTTTTTTGAAATATTTTTGCAAACTTTTCAAAAGCTTTAAATGCATCATTCTTATGAGCAAGGAAACATGCCCATGTAAATCTAGAGTAATCATCAACCAATACATATGCATAATGTATTCCACTAAGACTAGCAACTCTAGTTGGTCCAAATAAATCCATATGTATAAGTTCAAGTGGCCTAAAGGTGCACACTACATTTTTTAGCTTAAATGAGGACTCAGATTATTTTCCTATTTGGAAAGCATCACAAGGTTTATCCTTAGTGAATTTAAAGTTAGGTAAACCAATCACAAGTTCATGTTTACAAAGATTATTCAAAAGCTAAAAATTTGCATGTTCTAACCTTTTATGGCATGTCCAAGTGTCATGAGAGATAGACACTAAGCATTTTATGTCTTTATTATCAATTTTATTCAAATCAATGACATAAACATCGTCTACTCTTTCACCACTAAAAATAACTTTATTTTTATTAAGACTACTAATAAAGAAATTTTTAGGATAGAAAGTTACTTTATTTCCCATGTCACATAATTGAATTATACTAAGCAAATTATGTTTAAGACCATCAATAAATAACACATGATGTATAGATAAGGATTGGGGATTACCTATTTCTCCAATGCCAATAATTTTTCCTTCTACATTATCTTCGAAAGTAACGTGTCCTCCATCCTTAGCATCAAGTTTGTTAAATTGCTCTTTGTCTCTTGTCATATGCCTTGAACATCTACTATTAAGATACCACTTGCTTTTTATTCTTATGAATTTCAAGCACATCTACACAATACAATTTAAGTGTTCTTTTGGATCCAAACCTTTCTTGGTCTAGGTTGGTTAGTTTCAAGATAATCCATGCGAAGTAAATTCATATGCAGTCTTCTATAGAAGCACACATTTTTAGTATGTCCTTTGATCATGCAATAAAAACATACAATATTTTTGAATTTATTTCTCCTAGGATGAAATGCTTTCCTAGTGTGTCCAACATTCCTTTAGTGTTGTGTGTATCTCCTATTGTTTTGTATCATTAAGTGAGATATGCATTAGCAATGGTGATGTGTATTTCGATAATTTTGTGCAACACATTTATGTGCATTATATTATATAGCATGCCTATTATAATTATGTCTAATGTACATATAAGCATGCTTGGGTTTATGGACTCTAGTTTGAGCCTTACCTTTTTGTGTTAATGAAGGATGAATCTTATGAGACTTTCCCTTGCTATTTAACACATGAGAACTTTTAGCTTTGAAAGTTTGAGTCTCATTTGATTTGGAGGTTAAAGGAGTGAAATCATGTGAAGCTTTTACAAAATTAATATGTGATGAAGATATTCCATTCTTATATCCAATTTTATGGGTATCTCCATGAAATTTTTTAGAGTCAAGAAGATTATCTAAAGTTTCTTTTCCTCTCTTAAATTTAGCAATGGAATTCTTTAATTCTAAGACCTTCTTAGAAAGATTATGATTTTCATCATTTGTTTTATTAAGTTGAACTTCCAAAGAATTAGAAGATTTTGCATCACTAACAAGTTTTTAGTTTGATTCAACAAGTTTAGCAATATCAATTTTTAAAATTTCTAATTATTTATTTAAGGTACCTAACTTATGCTTATAAAGTTTCTTCTTAGATAATAAACTTTTTCATTTAATAAGTAATTTGCTCATAATAGAGTTCTCATCATCATCATCATTATCACAATAATTATCAAAATCATCAAAGGACGAATAAGAAGTAGACGGTACCTCATTTTCATTTTCAAGGGCCATAAAGCAAAAATTGGCCATCTCTTATTATTCCTCTTCCTTTTCGAATTTGGAGGAATCATCCAAGTAGCTTTGAATGTCTTCTACTTATATTTTGTTCTCTTGTTCTTGAATTTGAGTTTGGGACACTCACTTCTAATATGTCCTGGTTTCTTGCATTCATAGCAAGTAACCTCCTTAGTTTTCTTCTTCCCATCTCCTTCGAATTTTTTTATCAAAGTCCCTTGTTCTTGAGAAGTTTTTCTTTCTCAAAAACTTCTTGAAGTTCCTAGTGAGCATGGCAATGTCACCATCTTCATCACTGGAATCTTTGATGTTTTCCTCTTCACTATCTTCTTAAAAAGCTTTTAGAGTAATACTCTTTTTCTTTTCTTCTTTCTCTTCTTGTTCTTCACCTCTTTACTTGATAATGAACTCATATGTTAAGAGCTTACTAATAAGCATATCGGTTAATAGAGTGGAGAGGTCTTGAGCTTCCTTAATTAGAGTAACATGAGATTCCCAATCCTTCTTAAGTAGGATTCTTAGAATCTTATTATTTACCTCTTCCTTGGAGAAATATTTTCCAAGTTTCTTAAGGGTTGTAAGGAGAGCATAAAGATGATTTGTCATCTTCATGATTGATTCATAAGGCTTCATTTTGAAGAGTTCATATTCATACATATGAAGTTGAACCTTCTTGCTTCTTACTTAAATGTTGCCTTCGTAGTGGTTTTCTAAAGTCTCCCTTATTTCTTTGGCCGATATACAATGTTGAAGCTTGCCTCCTTCTTCTCTTGTTATTGAAGAGACTAAAGTAATCATAGCTTTTTTATTTTTATGATTTTCTTTCTTTTGATCGATACTCTATTGGCTTCTTACAAGAGTAATTACCACACCATCAATGATAGTTGTAGATAGTTCCTAACCTCTTAGGATAATGTCCTAAAGTTTGATAGAATCACAATCAAGATATAATTCTATTTTGAATTTCCAATGCGGATAGTCACCACCATCAAAGAATGGTCTAAGAGAAAAGATGTTTTGTGATTCACTCCCTGTTACGACCCAAAACAGGGGCCATGATCGGCGCTAGGGAACGAGAATTTTTTCGAATTCAGAACCCGTAGCAAGCCTTAAAATAAAATAAAACATGCATTAATAATAATAACATAAATAAAATATTTTACAGCGGAAATTAAAATCACAAATAAGATAAGTAAATATACAACAATGGATTTAAATCCTCAACTCATATATATATATATATATATATATATATATATATATATATATATATATATTCCTTTAATACAAATCCAATTCAAATATTTAAAGTACATAACTCACACAAATATAATACATAAACCTTTAACAATTTTACAACTACTGCAGTGTCTAGATTATAAAATAAAACTCAGATAAGCAGTTTACATAATGAAGCCGGGGCAGAAGAAATCCGACGTATGGATTTGCTACTAAGGTCTGAAGACGATGACTCTCCTGAAAAATAGTCAACGGAGGGGAGTCAGACCTCACTAAGTGAATTGTTATAATATATATACATGCATACTAAATGACAATGCACACAGTCAATAGTATATATAATAAATATATACAGGCAAATACACACAGATGTGATAAAATCATTTTATACATTATACTGAAAATCACTGTTTATGAAAGATCAAATAGAACCCTAGCAAATCACAACCTCAAACAGTGTTAGACAACACTCTAGCTATACATGCCCACTTATTCCAAATATATTCACTTATTCCATTTGGACAATAGACTGGCCCTGAGACACTAAGTCAATCGAGCTCCAGCAGTCTGACTGTCAGTATGATTGGCCCCGAGCTCCAGCAATCACACTCTCAAATCATATCACACATTAAATTAAATCAATCCAATCAATATCCACAAATGGTTAGTAATATAGCCTAAATGCTATCGATGTAATAGTACATACTCGGTCCTAGTGTTGCCCACTAGGTAGCATGTTCTATTGATATCCTTCAATTTAAATATAAAACATACATTCATAAATATAAATGATGCATGAATTTCAATAAAATAGCAACATAAACCATATATATACTAGAAATATACCAAAAGTAAACTAGGTATATTTCGAGTATACATATGTCAAATAAATCCAATATAATTATAAAATAAATTAGAAATATATTTAAAAATATTTTAAGAATAATTTATTAATAAAACATGCATATAGTTTGAAAATATACCAACATATACCGAAAATATAACAAAAATAAACCAAAAATAATTTAAGTAATAATTAAATCATTTATGCATATTTATCAAAATAAACCATACATTTCTAAAATCATGTATCCTAAAACATATATATATAAAATAACAACTCACTGTTATTGCGCTCTATGAGATGGGTCCAACGGGCCTGGTCCACTAGGCCTCGGTCTCGGCGCAACTAATCAAACAAACGACAACAGAAAATCAGAATAAATCTAACGGAAATTCCTAGAAACTCAATTTAGAATACTAGACATAGAATTAGAATATAAATTCGACCGGACATCACATTTTACGAGAATTCTACCGAAAATCCAGCAGAACCTCCCCTGTAAAACAGACATCTCTCTACTTAAAGACTAGAGCCGGTTTTGCAAAGAAACACACTTAAAAAATAAACACAGAATTCACAACCACAATCCCTCGGTCGGACTCCAAACTACAATCTACCGACCGAGGTCCACAATTTACAGAACACTACGAAAATACCGAAAATGCACTTAAATAATAAAAATACATTTTATAAATCCAAATTACATAATTAACCCTAAAACACATTAAAAACTGATAAAAACTCATTTATTTAGAAAAATCATATATTATATATATAATTTGAAAATAATTTACAAAAAATAGTTTTAATTAGTTAAAAATACTAAATAATTTGTAGAATCATTTTTATACCCTAAATAACTATTAAAACCAATTTAATTACATTTTCAACCAATTTAGTGTCAAATTACCAAAATACCCCTATATATATAAATTTACTAAAATTACTCAAAAATTCACCAAAAATAGTATAATTACTAAAAATTAATTTTCTCAACACAGAACTCAATAATATCAATAAATATACTCAATTAACCAATTAATTTCAATTAAACACATAATTAACCCTATTTATTAAAATTACATAAACTTAATAAATTCCAAATAAATATATAAAAATTCATAAAAATTACAAATAAATTTTTAAAATGCATTTCAACACCTATAATTACCATAAAACACAATTTCATAATTTAATTAATTAATTTTCTAAAATTAGAAAATATTAATAAAATAATAAAAAATACCCAAAAATCAAAATAAATTCCAAAAATTCTACAAAAATTACCACATGTAGATTAGCTACAAGGATCAAAGTTTGTGAAGGAAGTTTTCTTGAATCAATCAAATTGAAGCTAAAAAAATTCAGAAACCCTAATAGGCCGAAATTGAGAAATTGAAACCTAGGAAAATCTAGACCATTTTAAGTGAAACAAAGCTTGGAATCACACTCACCGGAGCTCAAGGAGAAGATAGAGACTGGTGGCGTCGAGTTTGGCGGCCGGAATCACGTCGATCGGAGCTTGATCGAGTTTCGGCTTCTCTTTGCTTTTCCGACCAAAACATGCTGGAATAGGGAGCTTCAGGCAGCGGTGATGGCTGTGGATGATGGTGGCATGCTGGGAGGCACACTGACGGTAAGGGAAAAGGCTGACAGATGGCGGTGATGGTGGTAGGGCGTTGGGTTGGTGAGAAGAGGGGTCGGGGGCATTGTTTGTAAATTTGGTGAAGTTATATAATAATAATAATAATAATAATAATAATAATAATAATAATAATAATAACTTTAAAAATTTATACTTTAATATAATAATTTTATATTCAAAAATTCTACACCACATAATTTAAAAATAATTAATATATATACATATACACATGTTAATTAAATAACAACTATATAATATATACATACATAATTAAAATAATTAATAAACCCTAAAATTATTAAATATATGTATATATATATGCATGTATATGTATATATTTTAATACGACAATTAAAATAATGCATGAACTCATGCAAATACGTAAAACTATTTAAAATAATTAATATTAAATTATTTACGTGTCAATTTCCCAAAAAAAAATAATTCCTGGGAAAATTTTACATAAAGTACTTAAAATAATATAAGATAATTAAAATTAGCTTTAATAAATATCAAACTCATGAAAATATCATAAATATATATAAAAATTATTAACACTGCATATCCCAATACAGTTTAAAAATATTTAAAAACTCAGGATATTACACTCCCCATGATCTTGTATTCTAGCAATGAAGTACCTAGAATTCAAGCTTTGATACCAATTAAAAAGAGTCCTAGAGGAGGTGAATAGGAATATCAAACAAAAATGAGAAATTAAAAGAATTCTTTACAAGAATTGAATGGAAGTTGAGAAGGAAGATTGAAGAACACAAAAATTTAAGGAGTTCGAATTTAATAATAATCTTACGTCTCCACCTAACTTATCCCCAAGTTAGGATTTTCAATCACCCATAATCTTATTCAAAAGATTGAGATTACAAAAAAGTTTTTTGGCTCACTCTTATAACCTTACAATTTGAGTTTTCAAGGCTCACTCAAAAAACTAAAACCCAAGTATTTCAATGGACAACACTTAAACCAATTCCTTTAGAAATAAATCTCACTTTCCTTATAATCTAACCCAAGATTTAAGATAAAGAGAAATTCTATTTCTAACACACAACCAACTCTCATAAAAGTTATACAAAAAAAGAATTATTTAAGAGAATTTGAGAGCTCAATGAATGCTTAAGAAAGAATGAATGATAAACAAGTTTCTTTTTTTTTTAACTTCCATTCAGCTTTAGAAGTGTTTATATAGACCAACACTCAAAAATATAGTTATTGGAGGTGTAAATAATGTGTTCAATGTCTATATTTTGAATCATTGAAAGTGATGTTGTTAGACAACTATTCATGTATTGAAACCGTGATTAACTACTCAAGACATTTGAATTTGCCCATACTTTCTTCATAAAAGCTGTAGATATTTGAATTATCTTTCTATATCATTATGAATCACCTAAATTGGACTTCTTTAAGTCAAGATATGTCTAAAATACTAAGAGATGTGCAATCTGAAATGCAGACTAATGTCAAACAACTGTACCCAAGTTGAAGTCGTGATTTGCTATTCAAAAAGTTTGAATTTGCTTATGCTTTATTTATAAAATTATATACATTTGAATTATCTTTTTATATCATTTTTAATCACCTAAATTGGACTTCTTTAACTCAAGATATGTTCAAAATACTAAGAGTTGTGCAATCTGAAATGCAGACTAATGTCAAACAGCTATACCCAAGTTGAAGTCATGATATGATATTGAAAAATTTTGAATTTACCCATACTTTCTTCATGAAAGTTGTAAATATTTGACTTATATTTTCATATCATTTTGAATAACCTAAATTGGACTTCTGTAACTCAATATATATCCAAAATACTAAGAGATGTGCAATCTAAAATGGTACACATATACTTGAATTTCGACTCAAAATTTTCATACCCAAATGAACTTGAATTTTGACAAATAAGCCCAATTCAGAAAGGTCAAGATGTCTACTACAAATATGAAGAAAATAATTTTCTCATTATAAAGCTCTAAGGATGTCAAAAGCCTCCTTGAATCTCAAAGGTCCAATCAGCCCAAGATAATCATACTTCATTTTAACTTCCAATAGAGTCCAAACTTATACACACTTAAACAAATAAATTAAATGCTCAAAATTAAGTTTGTTAAGATTAAAATTAAGATTGATTATTGCTAAAGTCAACACAAATTTGGCTTCAAATCACCACTACACTTGCAAGAAATCCAAATCACTTAATTACTGAATTTTTTTTTATTTATGCCAAAACAACTTAAATTCAAAAGAAAAAAATTAACAATGAAAAAAATAAAAAAAATTAGAGAATGAAAAATATTAAGCAATCAATAAAATAAAATAAAAAGCTAATTTTTTTTTAGGTCTTTAGCATGACTAAAACCAAATTTATTCATTGAGGTTGATGAGGGAAAAGAATTTCCTTCTCCTTGGGAATTAATCTTGCTTGATACACTTTGCACCTCTATCCATTTATTAAAAAAAACTCTCATGTTGAATTGATGAGTTTAAGTGCACCATGAGAGAAGACGTGTTGCACCTTGAATGGACCACTTCATCTCGATCTTAACTTTCCCAGAAACAACTTCATTCTAGAATTAAACAAAAGAATAAGATCACCAAGTTTGAATTCCTTCCTGAGAATATGAGCATCATGCTATCATTTTATTTTCTCTTTGAAGAGCTTGGTGTTCTCATAAGCTTAAAATTGAAAATCATCCAATTCATTTAGCTATAATAAATTTTTTTCACCGGCTGCTTTTATGTCAAAATTCAGTGCTTTGATGGCCCAATAAGCACGGTGTTCAAGCTCCACCGGCAAATGATAAACTTTCCTAAAGACTAATCATTAAGGAGACATACCAATGGGAGTTTTGTATGTTATGTGATATGCCCACTTAGCATCATCCAATTTAGACGCCTAATCTTTTCTCGAAGAACCCACTATTTTCTTTAAAATTTTCTTTATTTCCCTATTGGTGACCTCTACTTGACTGCTAGTTTGAGTGTAATAGAAGGTAGCAGCTATATGGTGAATTCTAAACCTCTTGAGTAGTGAGAAAGCTGCTTATTACAAAAGTGTGAGCCTCCATCACTAATCATAGCTTGAGGTACTCCAAATCTACTAAACAATTTCTTAAAAAAAATTATCACCACTTTAGCATCATTTGTTGGTGAAGGAATGACTTCCACCCACTTAGACATATAATCTACCCCAACTAAGATATATTGGTTCCCAAAAAATGATGAAAAGGGACCTATAAAATCCAATCCCCAAATGTAAAAAATTCCCACTTCTTGAATTGATATGAGTTGCATTTCATTCCTCATGGAGATATTTCTTTATCTTTGATGTTTATCATAGTGTTCCACACACTCCTTAGTATCTTATCTTTGAATAAAGTAGGCTAGAAAAATCCACTCTCCAACACCTTTGTAGTAGTTTTTGTTGCTCTAAAATGCCTACCATATGTAAAACCATGACAATGAGACTTAATTTCCAATATTATAAATTTAGGAACACACCTTCTAATAAGCCCATCTCTACAAATCTTGTAGAGAAATGGATCCTCCCATAGATAATGCTTCACTTCATAAAGGAAACACTTCCTTTATTAATAGGAGAATTCTTGAGGAAGTACTCCATATGCTAAGTAGTTAAAAATGTCTACAAATCATGGAGTATTAAAATGTTGAACTGCTAGCAATAAAGCATTAGGAAATTCATCATTGATATCCTCTTCTGGCCTCACTTTTCCATAACCCTCTAATCTGGACAAATGGTAAACTACAACATTCTCAAAACCTTTTTTGTCTTTTATCTCCAAGTCAAACTCTTGTAAAAGTAACACCCAATGAATAAGATATTGTTTTGCATCCTTCTTAGCTAAAAGATATTTTATTATTACATGATCAGTGAAAATAATAACCTTTGAACCAAGTAAATATGACCTAAATTTATTAACAATGAAAACCACCGTAAGCATTTCTTTCTCGATTGTGGTGTAATTCAACTGGGCCTTTACAAGAGTTCTACTTGCATAATATATGAAATGGAGTTTGTTGTCCTTCCTCTGACCAAGTATTGCCCCCATAGCGTGGTCATTACCATTACACATTATCTCAAAAGGAAGTGCCTAATCAGGAGGTGAAATAACTAGGGCTGAAACCAAAGCCTCATTTAACCTGTTAAAAGCATTTAAATAATCATCATTAAATAAAAAAGGAGCATCTTTAACTAACAATTAGGTTAAAGGCTTAGCAATAAAAGAAATTTTTTATTATGAAATTCCTATAAAAACCCATATGTCCTAGAAATCCTCGAACTCCCTTGACTATTATTGGAGGTGGTAACTTCTTTATAATTTCTATTTTAGATCGATCTACTTTAATCCCTGCACTCAAAATCTTATGACCAAGGACTATCCCTTCCTCTACCATAAAATGGCACTTTTCCTAGTTAAGAACAAGGTTAGCTTCTTCACATCTTTTCAAGACCCTGTTAAGGTTAAAAAAAATATAATTTAAAAGAATCACAAAAAATGTAGAAGTTTTTCATAAATACCTCTATGATGTTCTCAATGAGATAAAAAAAAAATTATTGTCATACATCTCTAAAAAGTAACTAGTGCATTGCACAATCCGAAAGGCATGCGTTGGTAAGCAAAAGTCCTATATGGGCATGTGAATGTTGTTTTCTCCTAGTCCTCTGGAAAAAATAAAAATATGGTTATAACTTGAATAACCATCCAAGAAACAGTAGTATGCATGCCCTGCTATCCTTTCCAACATTTGGTCAATGAATGGCAGAGGAAAATAGTCCTTTCTTATGGTTGAGTTCAATTTTCGATAATCAATATATACTCTCCACCCATTAGCCATTCTTTTTGAAATCAGCTCACCTGCTTCATTTTCCATAATAGTCATTCCACTCTTCTTTATTACACACTACACTGGGCTTATCCACTCATTATAAGAAATTAGGTAGATAATGCTCACACCTAACAACTTGGTAATCTCCTTTTTGACCACCTCTTTCATGTTTGGATTCAAGCGCCTTTGTCTCTCTATAATAACTCTACTCCCCTCTTCTATATGGATTTTGTGCATAATAATTGAAGAACTAATCACTTTTATATTTGAAATCTACCACCCAATGGACATCACCCTATTTCTCATTATTTTACATATCCTTTTCTCTTATTCAATGGATAGCTTATTGGAAATGATAATAGGTAAAGTGTTTCCTCCCCTAAAAAGGTGTATCTTAAATAAGCAGGTAACAATTTAAGCTTTAGCTTGAGTGGTTTTACAATAGATGGAGGAGTGGGGTTGTCACTACGAACTAACATTTCAGGCTTAACAAAAGTGGATTCTTATGAGGGTTCACTATCTAGTTCACACTTTAAGCTTTTGTCAAAATCTTGTTTATTTAAATTCACCTTCCTCACACACTTGTCTATAACTTTTACTCTCATACAAAATTCCTCTTCAATTGGTACTTTATTAATCGAGGCATCACAAACTCCACACTCTCATCACTAACCCTAAGAGTGATTTTCCCTTTATAAACATCTATGATGGCTCTTTCAATATTTAAAAATGGTCTCCCAAGAATTAGAGGACACTTACTATCCTTTTTAAAATCCAAAACTACTAAATCCACAAGAAAGATACATTTGTCTACCTTAACCAAAACATCCTCGATGATTCCATTTGGTTCTTTATAGAATGATTTACAAGTTGCAAAATCATGTTCGTAGAGGCGGTCAACTTGCCAAGTTGTAATTTCCTAAAAAGAGAAAATGGCAGAAGGTTAATACTTGGACCCAAATCATATAAACATCTAGAAAATTCTTGAGTACCAACTATATAAGTAAGAGTAAAGCTCCTTGGGTCTTTTAATTTAGTTGGTAATTTATGAGTAATGATAGAGCTACAAGTTTATGTTAATTCCATTATCTGGTTATCATCCCATTTTTCTTATTGGTGATAATATCCTTAAGATACTTGGCGTATATTAGCATTTCTATAAGAGCTTCAGTAAAAGGAATATTAAGTTCAAGCTTTTTAAAAGTATTTACAAACTTAGCAAACCTCTTTTGATTATTGGGTTTCTTCAATCTCTGTGGAAAAGGCATCCTTGCCACATATTTCTATGAGTTAGGCACAAGCAGTTGCTCTTTCCTATCACTGTCCTTTGCTTGTTGCTCCTTGCCTTTCTTAGAGTCATCATCAATATTTTGAATTTCTTTGCTTTGTGTTTCCTCCACGTCTTTTTTAAGCACCTCTTCTGATCTTATCTCCTTGCCACTTCTAAGTGTAATTGCTTTCAGCTGCTCCTTGGGATTTATTTTGGTATTTCTTAGAAGATTCCCTTGATTTCTTTGTGCTACTATATTGGTAAGCTAATCCAACTGCACTTTAATATTATTAATTGAAGATGAATGGTTTTTAGCTATCTGATCAAACTTGGACTCCATCCACTTCTAATTTTTATCTTAATGGCTCATTTTATTAGACATAGCCTCTAAAAATTTATCTAATTTATTTTTCATTGCGGCCATACGATCTTGATAGGATTATTAAAAGCCTGGAGGTGCTTGCCTTGCCATGTTATACTGAAAGCCTTAGGGAACCAAATTATTATTATTATTGTTCTAAGAAAAATTTATATGATTCCTCCATCCCGAATTGTAAGTATTCAAGAATGGATTATTACCCTATTTTCCTTGAAATTGGTTCCCAACAAAGTTGGCTTGCTCTAAATTTGCATCTCCATACACACCATTGTTGTCACATCCATATTCTCCTATTGAGTGCCCTACTATATAACAATTTTCATATGGCAACTGTGAAGTTGTTGCACCCACTGCATTTCTATGGTTGAGATCCCCTAACTGCTTCGAAAGTGTTGCTATTTAGGCCTAAAGAGAAGTCATTACATTTACCCCAATTTTGCCTCCTTGCCTTGGTGGATTTTGACACTCTGATGGCTAAAAATTGTTATTATTTAAAATCTCTTCTAGAAGTGAAAATGCACCCTCAACTGTCTTTCACATTAAAGAACCTCCAGTTACTGTATCAATGGTGTCTCTAGTGGATCCGGTAATACCATTATAGAAAGTTCTTATGAGCACATCCCTTAGCAAACCATGATGAGGACGGCTTCTTAACAACTCCTTAAATCTCTCCCAAGCATCACTCAAGGGTTCCATGTCAAATTGTTGAAAGGTGGTGATATTTTTTATAATCTGCACCATCTTTAAAGGGGGGAAATATTTTACGAAAAAAGCTTTTGCCAATAGATTATATATAGTCATAGAGGCCGGTGGTTGTGAGTTCAACCATGCTTTAGCTCTGTCCTTCAATATGAATGGAAAGAGCCTTAAGCGAATTGCATTAATTAATACCCTATTGTACTTAAAAGTATCATAAATTTCTAAAAAATTAACGATGTGAGCATTAGGGTCTTCATTTGCCAAGCCATAAAATTAAACACTTGACTGGATCATTTAAAGTAAGGTTGGTTTAATCTCAAAATTATTGGCCTTACAATAATTTATCATGTACCATCTAGACCTAGCATGGCAAAATCTAAAAGTGTTCTTTCTTCTTCCTGTTGTTATGCCATGGTACTCGATTCCTCTTAAGAATGCCTCTTATTCTTTGTTTCAAACCGTGTAAGTTCTATCCTTGCTCTTCAAGTGTTAGGCATACACCACAATAATTCCTGTAGTAAGTAAAAATAGAAAATGAATATCTAAATTTAAAATAAAAAAAATTAACTTAAATCAAGCAAAACAAAAATAATTATATTGTTAAACTTATTCAATCCTTGGCAATGGTGCCAAAAACTTGATTCGCTTCTTGCAAGCATAAAAGTTTGTCAAATAATATAAAATAAGTAAAAGTAAATCCCATAAGGATTGAATGTTTATCCAACTATTAATTCTATTTTTAACTTGTTTAAGAATCAAATATTGAATGAATTATGATTGCTAAATTCTAATAATTAGGAATGAAATTAATGAATGAAAATCAACTAATTTAAATTTTAATAAGCAAATGATGAAAAATGATGTTAGGGATTATATCATTATATTTTAATTAAGTTGATCACAAAAAATTAGCCTTTCTTTCTATTGCAATTCTTGGGGTTTCAATGATAGCAATGAATATTTCTTAAGTAAAAATTACTTAATTTGTTTCTATCAATTGAAAAGACTTCAACTAATTCTCATTAAATTAAAATCCAATCAAGTTTAATAAATAAATCATGAAGCACATCAAATTAAACTTGAAATGAATTAAGCTATCTTTGGACTTAAATTAAATCAACAAGCATTCATATTTTTATTAAGATTAATATTTCTCAATAATTAACCTTAATTAAAAATCAATTATGACTGAACAAATCATAAACAATTAAGCTTAATGAAAGCTAAATGCAATTTAAAAGAAAAACTAATATATGGATCAACTTAAATTAAAATGAGTTCAACAATCCCTAACATAAATAAATTTAGCTAAACATAATATCCATTATCTCAAATTCAAAAATAAAATACATTGAGAACTTAGAAAAAATAAATAAGGAAAGAAGGAACTCTTTTATTGCAGCTCTTCTCCAAAAATTCTTGTCCAGTAATCTTTTTTTGCTTCTTCACGTTCTACTACCCCTATCTTTTCTACTTTTTCTCTTCTATATGTCTTCCACCTTACTTTTATTTATTTATTTTCTTCACCTCTCTTTGTCATTGTGTTTCTTCGTGTATATATCCTCTTGTCTAGCTCTAGCTCCCTCTTTTTTTCACTAATCATATCCTATAATATCCCCACATATCTTCACTCCCATCTTTATATCACAATTCATTTCATATCATTATGTCTCCTTTCCATGATGGCTATATTTTATTCTTTTTATATTCTCCCATTATTTCCCACATTAGTTTGTCTCCTTTCAGCCTAACATACCTCACCAATTAAAAATTGAATAAAAACACAACACCAAGTGTAGCCACATCATAATAAAACTGATCAAGATCATGTGTACTAAAATTGAAGGTAATCTTTTATAGTGACAGTGTACACTCCAAGAATTCCTTGTTAAATTCCAAACTCTTCATCACCTTTTCTATTTTCACAAAACCAAACATAAACATAAAAATAATTAAATTCTAATAAAAATTATAAAAATAAATACCATAATCATGCATCAAACCAACCTTAAAACTATTACACTTAACATATAATCAAATCATTAGCAAAACACATATAATCATATTGATTGTGAGAGAATCAGCCTTATAGAGACGTAGCCGAGGGCCATTAGAAGTTATTGGATTGGAAGACAGGGCAAGCAATGTTGTACTTGTTGAGGTGCCATTTCTTCTATAACTATATGCATAATGCAAAGCAATGACAAGAAACTTCAGCAAAATATTATTGGAAACCAAGATTCTAAAGCAGAGTTTAGTAGTATGGAATACAATAAAAATAAGAAGGGAATTGATAATAAATTTTTAATTGCTGAATGTTAAATCATTTAAAAGCTTTAATTCATGCCTTATAGGAAATATACATGAACCATGACATGGACCAGTAAAATAACATTAGAATTGTATTAAGCAAAACCAACAAAAATAAGTAAATAAGAACTAAAGATGTCTCGGCTTCCAAATGCCTTAGGCAAATTTAGCAATCATGTTCTAAAGTAAAAAAAGGAAAATTACTAGAATGAGGAAGGTGATTGAGTCTTAAATGATGCATGCGATTAAGATTGTAAAAGGGAAGAGGCCATTGGAGGCGATTCTGTAATAAATTGAAGTAACAACAAGAAGAATAAAAAGAATAAGTAAAAAATCTATATTTCAAAAAGAGGAAACCAAAGAAAAAAATGAAAAAGAAGAAATAGCAGAATCTATCCCTGAAGCAATAGCAGAATCAAGATCGACATTTTTAGGGCACGCTTGAAATTATTTTGGAAAAAAAGGATACGCGTGTAAATTATTGAAAAGAAAGGGCATTTAATGTTAATGCTCTTTGTATTTTGGGTATTTTTGTAAAAATCCCTAAAATATATTAGGTTAAATATTAACACATAGATAAGGCCAATACATGTGGAAGGGCTAATACATGGATCAACATCAATACATGGAACAACATTAATACATGGATTAACATCAGTACATGGTCCAAGCCCATTTAATCTCAACATAAGGTTTTAAACCTAATAAGTTGAGGTGAATAGTAACATCACATTGTAAAAACAATGGCAACACCACCACCACCATAAAAGATAGCAATCTGGTGCTCTTCATTTGGTAAGACAGCCTTGAGATGATGATGTTGTGGACTAATCCTAAAGCTTATGTCCAAACATTGAAGAAACAGTTAGAAGTTACACTTTCCTTACATCAGGCACTGGATTTTAACCCACACTTTCCTTCGCCAATAAAGTGAAGAACTGATATCATCTTCCTTTATATGATTGCAGGAAGACAAAAACCAAGAAAAGCAAAAGCCTACAGCAGAGCCAATAACAGCTCGACATGATTTAACGATCCAAGCAAAATAGAGGACGATAGACTTGCCAATCCATCTAAACCAAAAAGTTATCAACAATGAAACTATAAAAACATAATTATAAAGCTAAAAGAAATAGAAAATCAAAACAATCCAGGCAAAGGGATTGCTACTGGTTTTATTACTGGTTAAAACTAGTAGTCATCCCTTGAAAAACACTGTATGTCAAAGGCTGAACGAGAACTATCAAGAGAACTCTTATTTTCCTATTATTTATATTCGTTGCTTATATCCTATTTTGGTTTAGTCATTAGGCTTTAGAAATATACATATGCAAGACTTTGGAACCTGTTCATTAACTCAAGGATAGCAAGATGAAGGTTTAGTCTTGTCCTTTTAATTTCTTTTAATACAAAGTACACTAGTTTCTGTCACCTTTAGTAACTTTGCTACTTTCGGTGGTAGATTTCTTGTCCATTTCATTTAAAAAAAATTAACTTCGTCACTTGAGTGGTGGATTTGGTGTGTTGTGTAGCCAATTTGATTGGGGTATTGACTCTCAAGTTTTTTTTTACCATAAAATTGATTTTTTTTTTTAAAAACTACAATAGGGAAATTTTTTTGCTTTTTCTCACAAATTGGGGTTTATTGCACCATTGGTATCATAACTCTGACCCTTATTTCAAAATGGTACCATAATTTTAATTTTTTTCTTCTTTTCAGTACCTTAAATTCTATTTTGTTTCAAGTTAAAGTACATCAAACATATTTGATCAATTTTAGCATACATTGTAGTCAAAATAAATATATTTTTAGTATATTCACCACGTAAGCATCTCATTAAGCAGTCAAATCATCTTATGGACTCCATAAAATAAATTTTGCTAAAATTTTATTTTATGGGGCCCATAGGCAAATTTTGTTGAATAGGGCCAACAAGATTATTGGTTGTTTAATGGAATGCTTATATGATGAATATACTAAAACTATGTTTGTTCCAGCTGTCATGCATTCTAAATTTGATTGGATATGTTCGATATACTTTAACTTGAAACAAAAATAGAATTTAAGGTACTAAAAAGAAAAAAAATTGAAATTGTGGTACCATTTTGAAACAAGGGTCAAAGTTAAGATACCAACAGTGCAGTAAACTCCACAAATTGGCAAAAAGCTCGTGCTCCGAGTATGAAGAGAAAATTTTCAATACAAATTTAGACTAGATTTTGCAGAGAAAATGAGCTTTCATTCCACTTAAGGGTGTAATCAAGTCAAATTGATTCGCGAGCTATTCGAGATTAATTTAGAAAAAGTTCAATATTGACTTGATTATTATCGAATCAAGTTCAAATTCTAAATATGTGACTCAATAGGCTCACGAGTTTAATCAAATTTATATATATTTATCATCTTACCTTTTTTTTTATCATATTATAAATATATTTTATTAAACCGAGTTGAGTTCGAACTCAAATCAAGTTTGCATATTATAAAACATATATTTTAAATATTTAAATATTTTATTTAATTAATCAAGTCAAACCAAGTTGAGTTCAAGTATGTGAATTATTTAATCGAGTCAAACTCGAACTTAAAAAAAAAAAAAAACTTCATGAAGTTCAAGTCAAGTTGAACTCGAGCTTGATGGTGTATTAACTTGTCTTGACTCTATTATACGCCTAATTTTACTATAGTCTAATTTTAAAAGAAGTTTCTATTTTTTAAAAGGACAATGTCTTCTTTTATTTTTATATTACAATAATAATAAATAAAAAATAAATAAATTAGTTACAAACTATAGGTAATTAAATCATAGGAAGACGGATTCACCAAATACATTTTAAGTTTTTGAAATTCCATTATTTTAATTATTTATTTTAAAAAAATTTGAAATTTCAAAAAAAGTTATAAAATAAATTCTGATTAACACTGAGGCAAAATAAAAATTGCCTTTTAAAAAATTTTGTTGTGTCCTATTAGAAAAAATAAAATTTGACCCTTATTCCGGTAAACAATACCATTACAAGCTTCAATTAAAAACGAAAATGGATTTGTGAATGGAAGGAACCAAACCAACCAATAAGTTTTTTGAGCACATCTGTTAACATATCATGGCGTCCTCCCTTTTTTTTTTTAGATTATTAAATAAAATTTCAGATATTAGCACTAGTTTAAAAATAACATAAGAGTTGACTTGGAGTAAGTATTTTTTGGCCAATTCCCAGGCCTTGAAGGATCTATGATCTATGTTTTTTAAGATTAAGTACTGTTAAAGACTAAATGGAAAAATCTGAGGCCTTGAAGGAATGTTCCACTTTAATCTTTTTATCCTATTAATGGTAAGTTACAGGTACAGCAAATCGCTTCAAAATTCAAGCTGCTCATGTCGTTGGTTGAGTTGAGTTACTCCTTGCTTGTTGAAGCTCAATTTTTCTTTGCTGTTGAGGGAAAAAGATAGCCAAGCACGTCCACAGTTTCTTACACATTAATGCTGCTCCAATGTTTGTTATTTTGTCCAAGTGTCGTCTCAGTAGACTTGCTAATGTGATCAACAAGGCCATTGCAGAGGCAATACCTGAGACAATGAACAGTCCTAAAAATGACTCTGGTCCTAAACTGTGTCTCTCACCAGTATCATATGGTGACGCTGAGCAATTGGAAGAGGAAAGCATCTCTTCCTCCATTAGCTGCAGTTCCCCACTTTCACTTAATCTTAAAATTGCCTGTGACATGTCTATTGCTAAACTAGAACCCTTTTGAAAGACCTGCAACAGAAAAATGATATCTTCATCAACCTCAGAAAAAAAAAAGACAAGACAACAAACGAAGTAAGAATAGCAAGAAAGGAACAGTGTGAACTGCTTACAAAGCCAAAACGGCCCAGTTTGTAAGTGGGTCCTGCAGTGGCAAAGCCCCTGCAGTGTTTTGCAAGAAAGACTTTGGCATTAGGCACTAAAAAGAAAGCAGCTTCAATGTCTCCACTTGATAGAGCTTTTGCATGGTCGTTAATTGAAGTCATGCTTCTGATATGATTTCGTTTAAACCTTAAGACTTTCACTAAATACTGAATAACATAGGAGCTTCCATCACAACCAACCACAGCGTTTGTCCTTGTGAGCATGTTAACATCTATTGCAGATGGTGAAAACTGCGAGTTGGTCATGATGGAAGAAAGGCTTGCTGTGAATGTTGAAGTAACAACTAGCATCAGGAACAACCATGGAGCCAGCACAAGATGAGACAAATTATTAGCTGGTGTTTCTCCTGGGAGATTAAGACAATAATATGTCATCCAAATTCGGGATAAATACGTAGAATGACATAAATTTGTACGGTGTAGCTTTCTTACTCTGCACAGAATAGAGACTTGCAAAACAGACCCATAAAACAGTTCCAATTGGTCTGGCAGGTGAACGACCGCCGTCTTTATGGTTGTGCTGTTCAATAAACCATAAAACAAAACCAGTAAACAAACTCATGGTTGCCATGGTAAACCACATCCATGGGGTAAATGGGCTAAAGAACAACCAAGGCCGCAATTTATCTGTTCTAGTTTTCATCAACATAGTCAGTCCTGCTTCCACGTATGGTTGTGAGAACTCCACAAGTTGGTACCCCTCTGCTTTTATTATTATATCACCGATTGCTGCATCAAAATTCTTGAAAAAATAGATGAAAATAAATTAGTCATCTTGTATTTGCATTACATGTTTTGTCTCTTTCTACATCTTGCCATTTCAATCTTTTCCTGGCAAGAAACATCACATATTATCCTTTCCTTTCTAGTTTCTAGTTGAAACTTAAGGGCTAAGGCATGCAGAACAAGTTAAGCAGTAATGGAATCAAAATCTATTGGTTCAAACGGCACGAGTTCTCTTAAGAAAGATCTCGGGTTACTTTTAAACAACGTTTCAATGTCGAATTTGCGTATGAAAACAAATCCTAAAAGAGTTTTGCGTTCGATCAAAATAGTCAAGTCTCATGTAACTACGGGAAATCAAGAGTATGAAATGCAAAAAAAAAAACATAAAATAAAAATATAATAAGTGAAATCCTGACCTTCAGAGCAACCTCCCTAAGCAAATCATCATAAGAACCATTAAAAGGAACCTTCTGGTAAATTAATCTGTACGGTAGAAGCCTAACTGCTGCTTCAAAGACATCAATGGAGAAGCCGGTAATGTGTTTCTCATCATGGCTTGTTTCAACAAATTGCTTGAAAGTTGATCTCAATAGTATGCCAATCTTCATCGTTTTCCCTGCCATATTTTTATTTCCAAATCTGTAGCCCTGTGCATATTTATACCTCTAATCGATGAAGCTTGTGAAATTAGATTTCTTGTATTCGACAGCCTTCTAAAATCAAGAACATCTGGCAAAAAGCCATGAGACTGCTGGTGTGTTGAGAGCCTTCCCTGCTTACATCCCATTCGTTTCAATTCTTCTGAGTTTGTACGTAAAAAATAATCCCCTTCCACTTGAAAATATATATAATAAAATCAGCCTCATTTACTTGTATTTAAAGGAAAATATATTTGCTAGAAATAAAGAAAATCAGCCAAAAATACACTAATTAGACTTGTCTAGCCTAAACTCAAGCGATAAAGTGGGATCTAATTTATGAAACTAATTTCAATTAAGAACAATCGTGCAAGAATAATGTGCTTTAAACATCAACGACAACTCTGATACCATATTAGAAATTTGAAGAAAATAAACTGAAAATACACCAATTAGATCTTGGTCCAATTTAAAAGTTCAAATTACTAAATGTAAGTATCCAATTGATATATAAGCTCATTTAATTTAATTTATGAAACTAATATGAAATTAATTGCATTTAACAATATTAATCACAAAAAACAAATAATCTGAAGTGAAGTCATCAAGTCCGAATTCTCTAAAAATCCTTTGAACTGGTAGTAACTCTACTGATCTAATTATGGTTGAAGGAGATTTAAGGTTTTTTTTTTTTTCCAATTTCATTTAACAAAATATGAGATTCAACTCATAAAAACAAAATTAATTAGTATTATAATATTTCTAATATTTAATTTTAAATGTTATTTTATTATTATATTGGTTTTTATTAGTTAAAAATTATTTTTTTTTTTAACAATGTATTAGATATTATGTTACAATTTGATAATTTTTTTTAAATATAACTAATGATGGTATTATTTTACTATCTTTTATTATGTCCAATTTTCATATTAGTAATTCGTTTGTATTTAATATTATATACAAAATGCTATTTTTCTTAATTATGATTCAAGTCAAGCTGACAATTATATTAATTATATTCAAAATATTTTAATGAGAAATGATCTAATGGTTATTATTTTCTAAAGGCATCATAGATTGTAAATTTAAATTTTTTAATTTATAAGATTACCTTTTATTTTTAATAAAAAAAATTAATATTATAGATTAACCAAAACATAATTAATTGCAATTACCAATTATCAAGTGATCTTCATTTATTCTTTGAATTATCTATGCCAATATGAAGAGAACCATTCACTTTTTTTCTAAATTTTTTATATTTAAAATTTACCGTAAATATTTCCTAATAACTAGTAACTAATTTCTTAATAACTATTCACTTTCGATAATAATAAAAAAAAGCCTCTCCTGATATATAACTAATGAAGAAAATTATTGAAAGGATTTGATCCTGGCTAGAATCATAGCAGAATATGTGGAGCTATATATGGCAAAAATGATTTAGCACTCAGTTTATAGACTTACCAGCAGGGTGAGTTTGTGGATTCAGCGGGCAGCCATAAACATCTGAGCCATGGACAGCGGTGTCTGTAACATTTTTTTGCCCCACCATTCTAGAGGTAGTGGTGGAACTTTCAACCGCACTGGCAACAGCGTCAGAAGAAGAAGAAGAAGAAACAGAATTAATAGACTTAAAGAAAGTAGTACTTGACGTTACTAGAAATAATAGATTTAAAAGACTCAGAAACAGTTGCAGGAACAATAGAATCCATTGCTTCTTCTCCATTAAATTTTCTTCGTTCAATTAAAATGATCAATGACATGAAGTTTGTCCAATTATTGGGTTGGGTGGCGTTGTCTAGTCCACGACTGCTGCAAACGTCGTCGTTATCTCTCGAATACCTAAAAAATATGGCCGAATACCTTTTTCACCCTTAAACTTTACCATTTTCGGCCATTTCACACATCAACTTTTTTTTAACCAATAACATATATGAATTTGTATTTTGGGCCGATTTCATCCATGGTCAAACATAATCAAATGCGTGTGAAGGACGCATGATGACATGACACAGGTGAACATCCATGTCAAATATTTCACCCTGAACTTTTACACTTTTGATCTATTTCACTTATAAACTTTCAAAATTAACTAATTGCACATGTGAACTTCTATTATAAATTTCATAAAATATTAGTAATAAATTTAATTTTTTTATTGTTATGCTAATAATTTTTATTTAATTTTAATTAGATAAATATTTTTATTAAAATTGATTAACTTGACTAAATTAAAATAATTTATGAAAATTTTTATATTAAGATTAGCTATAATTATTGAATATTAGCTAAACTAAAAAAATTTAAATAAGCTATAAAACTCGTAATTAAGTTTGAATATAAGCTTACGAGTTAACTTATAATTTTTATATTTAATAATTTAATTTTAAATATATAATATATAAATTCTTATTGTAAAAATATTTTAAAAAATATATTATTAGAATAAAATTATAATTTTTGTTAAATATATTATAATCTATTTAGTAAATAATTTATTTTAATTTTTAATGTCTAATTATATAGTGTTCCTATAAAAAAAAGGTTGAATGCTTTTTTTCACTTCTTTATTTCATTTCATTTTATGCATCAACTTTAAAAATTAACCAATTAAACATTTAAATTTTTATTTTGAACCAATTTCACTCATAGACACGTTAGCTTATATTAACATATCAACTCTTCTTTCACCGGTCACAGCTCTCATATTTATTGGGCTCATGCGCTTATCTATGCTGTCAAATGATTTGTGAAGTAAAAAAAAAAAATATCATTCATGGATGAAATCGATCCAAAATAGAAATTTATATGTGTTATTAGTTAAAAACAAGTTGGTGTGTGAAATGAGCTAAAATGTTAAAGTTCAGGGGTGAAAAAAAAGGTATTCGGCCAAAAAAAATCGTATCCATCAGATGGAAGCCACACTGTTCGCGCTCTGACGTGGACGGCCCAGATCTAAAATATCACCAGTCAAGAAATCCAAGCCAATTGATAGGACACAAAAAAAAAAAAAGGGAAAAAAAAAAAAGGAGAAGAACGGGAGAGAGTTTATCGATAGCATCGGCGTGAGGTAATCGGATCGGAGAGCTAGGATTTCGAGAATCGAGAAGATGTGGCACGAAGCGAGAAGATCGGAGAAAAAGGTGCACGACATGATGGACGCTGCTCGAAAAAGAGCTCAAAGACGAGCTGTATACTTAGCTAAAAGAAGAGGCGATCCTCAGCAATCTATTCAAGTCATCGCCTCTCGATGCCGCACTTATCGCGACGACGGTCTCTACCAAGCCACACAAGATCAGCAGGGCCTGTATGTTGCAATTTTTACTAGTAAAAAAATATCTCATAATTATGCTCCGATTTCAATCTAATTCGTTTTAGCTAAGCTGCTGCTTTTTCTTTTTGTTTTGATTAAAAAAATTTCTCAGGATTCCTTGGAACGGGAAGCAGGATGTTTTAATCGACAGATTTGACGGTCGTGCGTTGCTGGATTTTATTAGAGAGGCTAATGGTTCTAGACGATTCAGGCAGCCGGAAAGAACGGAGGAAGAAGAAGAATTAGAAGAGTTTGTTAATTTTGAGCGTTATCGGGATTTAATTAAGCACCGTCGTAGAGGATGTCGGTACTTTTTTATTATTACCAGATTTTGATAGATTGATTGATTGATTATGTGTTTAATTCTAATAAATAGCTTTTAAAATTGAGTTAAATTTGAATATCTATGGATTTGTTCGATGTTAATTTTGTAGATTCTTTTTAAGTTACTGATGAAGACACTTTGTATTGTAATTGTACATTTTTCTAACAGTTACTGATGAAGAAGGTCTGCAACATGTATGTCAAGAGATGGAAGCTAAGCTTACTTTTCCATTTACTTCCGAAAGGTTTGTTCATCTATTCAGTTGACTAAGCTTAATTTTGTTTCTGATTATTAATGCCATTCTCAACTAGTTCGGATACATCATCTATAATTTTGTGTGCGTGTTGTGTGTATATGAATGTGGTGGTGGTTATACTTCCAATAGATTTGAATCTTAGAAGGTCTATTTTGTGGATTTTATGAGACTCTATTGGCTGTTTTTCTTTTTATACTGTGAGCATGGAGTAGAAAGATAAACTGTGTGCTACTATAATTATTGTGTTGTGGACTCAAAAGGAGCATCAATCACAGCTGATTGTCGAGCTTTTAGAATCAGCCTCTTTACTGGCGTTCCAATTGATGTTCCATTGATTTTTTAAGTGAACTTACTTGACACCAGTATTTTAAGGTGAAATGGATTGTCAATGTTATAAGATGGTCTATAACCATTCCTCACTTTAACTTTTGTGTCGTTATAATTGCCAATATATGGTTGCATATTATCTCAAGTTTGTTTCTCTCTCTTTCTCTTTCTTATTCTGGTTTTTCTTGGATTGCAAAATACAGTACATCACAGTTGGCACATACTCCTTCAGGCAAGGGTTCATATTCACAAGTGGGATTCTCTTATGATGATGATGGAAAAGAGGAATCTCAATTTTCAGATGGCAACGATAATGAAGAAGATGATGAAGATGATGACGAAGAGGAGGAGGATTTTAACAGTGATGATAGCAATGATGAAGGAATGGATATGATAGCAAAAGAATTTGGGGTAAAGAGGTATGGGTGGCTTGTTTATATGGATAAGAAGGCGAAAGAGGAAGAGAAAAGGCAAAAGGAAATTATCAAAGGCGATCCTGCAATTGTAAGTTGGAAACAATGTCTGTTGGATTTTTTTTCCTCCGTCTGCTGCTGTAAGAAATAATAACATATGCATTTTATGTTTTTGGGTCTAACTATATGCAGAGGAAGCTGAGTCGCAAGGAAAGGAGGAAAGCTTCACAGATAGAAAGGGAAAGAGAGAGAGAAACTGCCCAGATAACAGGAACTCGAGTGCTCCACCATGATCCCTACCGGTAGACAGATCTTTGTTTTCGATCAACATTCAAAGAAACTTATTAGCAATTGATAAAATTATGCATAATGATTCTTCTTTTTGTTTGTGCAGGGAAGCTAGACGAAGTCCTACTTATGAAGCTTATTCTCGTTCCAGAAGGTAGGCTGTGTCTTTTGTTGGCTTGTGCAACTTCCTTATTTTCTTTCTTTTCCCATGAGAGGATCTGTTCTAGATATGAATAATTATATGTTCCAGGTCAAGATCCAGGTCACGGTCGTACTCGCCATCACATTCAAAGCGCTATGCTCGTGGAGGGCATTCTGATGAAGTTCATCGTAGCAAGCCAAGGACTCCTAAGATAGAATATATCACTGAGTTCGGAGGCTCTGGAGACGGGGACAAGCTGAAGCTTGAGGGATATTCTCCACCATCGTCTCCGCCATCCCAAGCTGATATGTTGAGCCGGTCGGAGCACTCGACCTTTAATTCTTGCAAAGATAGATTGGACAGTCTTTACACTGCTGCAGCTTACCCATTTTGTTACCTGAGGAAAACTTTTGTGGTTTAATATAGATCAGGCCTAGGGTTACCTTCTTGATAAGTGCCAAGATGGAGAGGGAAGGAGGCTTCCTTTCTGAAGCTTATTTTTTCCCTGAAATGGATTTAATATAGTCGCCTCCAAGTTGTGTGGAACCTTTGGAATGGTGTCTAATGCTTGTGCTCTTCTGCAGGCCACCTTCCGGTCGCATACTTGAGGCACTGCATGTTGATCCTGCATCTGGTGTACCCCTTGATAAGGAGAAGAGCACTAAAGTGATGAAACCAGCAGTAAGGTTTGTGATAATGTCTGCAATGATATTGATGTTCCCACACATTAGTATTATATGGACTATTAAGTAAATGGATGTGCTACAAAACTTCTGTATTTTTTTTAATGGTTTATCCACTCCCTTCTCCCTATGTAATTTTCCATTTAAATGACTCTTGTTCCCTTTTCAACAGCACCCCATCAGCATTGGCAAAGTTAACCAAGCCAGGTACTTCAGGGGTACCCTCAAAACAGCCGCTGGGGGAGAAAAGAGAAACTCCTCAGGAGAGACTTAAGAGGATCATGAGCAGACAGCTAAACAAACAAAGTATGATATAAAATAAAATGTGCATTCTTTAGTCATGTATTTAATCCAATTATTGATCTTTACAGCTGTATCCTTGTTTAAGTGTTGACGAGAATAGCACTAAGAAAGAGATCTTTTTCATTGTTGTTATTTTACGTGTTCACTTTTCTGCTTGCTCTTTCTTTCTTTTTCTTTGCTGATCTTGAAATGGAGAAGTGGAAGGGTTGGTTAGAATGAGGAAGGAGATGTTTCGGGTGTTTTCCATCATTATCTGTTTGAGTCGCTAATGTTCCATTTTCTTTTCTTCTGCAGTAAAAAAAGATACTGCTGCTGAAATTGCTAAGAAACGAGAACAGGAGCGTCAGAGACTAGAGAAACTTGCAGAAACAAACAGATTAAGTCGCCATAGGCATCGGAGCCGGAGTAGGAGCTACAGTCGTTCTCCACCTAGGTATTTATCCTATTTTTTTCAGTGAATATTCCATCTCAAAATAATTAAAAGGATAAAGGTTTCAGTATCAGTCTAGTGTATAATTGGCCAGCTTGACATACTCAGTTTTCATGATAGCTTAATGAAAATATTATTGGTTGTTCTTACATAATTTTAGATAACAAGCTTCTAGTTTTATTGAGTTGAGTATTCTGCTGTGTGCATCTTGTTGAGGTCAGGTTTTTGCAACCTTGTTTTTGCTGCATCTCAGGAGTAGGCAATGCTTAGCCAGTCTTTACCATTCTTATTCCGTCATGTAAAAGTCATGTTATAAAAATTTCCTTCAAACATAAATTTGTAACAGTTGATGACTGTCAGGTATTGCAGTTTTTGCAAATGGGAAAAATTAGTAGTTCTTTTCTAATAATGTGATGAGGGTGTCCTTTTCTAGATATTTTTTCATTGGAGTTCTTTGTTAAGTCTTGGATTAGTTCCTTCCTCTAATTCATTCCTTGTCTGCTTATTATTTCAGAAGATACCACCGCAGCAGAAGTCCAAGTAGGACCAGAAGTTCTAGAAGACACCATTCTCGCTCCCGCTCTCATTCTCGTTCTCGTTCCCGCTCAAGGTCCCACAACCATACTCGTTCCCGCTCCCGCTCACAGTCCCACAACCGTACTCATTCTCGCTCCCCGTCTTATTCGCGCTCACCAAGGTGGCAGGGTGGTTTATTTTTTATAGTGTCATGAAGTGAATCACTGAGGAGACTAATTTAAAATTTTTCTCGCTGCAGGGTTAGAAGTCGTTCAAAGCACTCATGAAGATCGATATGCTGGGGTCATGGATGTTTATGTTATATTTATATATTAAGCTTCATGTTTTATTTATGTATTATGCTTTATTTTCTCTTAAGAAGTGCCAGCCGCATTTTTGGCCCTACGGTATTTATGGTGTTGTGATAGGAAAAGGGAGAAATTGTACGAGCCTCTTTGTTATCTGCTGTTTTTGATTCGTTTCTTTTTTAAATTGCATCTACCATTTGCATGCAGGCACCACCCGATGAAATAGAATAAGTTAGAATGACTGGACATTCATATTTGAGGCCATTCTACCATGCATTGTTTTGTAATTATAATCACAACACCTCAATAGTTTATATTATTAGCTCACTTGATGTTTTAAGGTTTTGGGTTTATTTTGGAATATGAAGTAAGAGAGGGAAGTGATTGAAGTGTTCGGAGTTCAGACATGATTGCTTGATCTTGCTCACAAGTGGAAAACACGGGGGGGATGTGACCTATATCTGGAATTGATCTAAGGTGTACAGAGAATACAGAAATGGAGCAGTTAATGCGATGTTATAATGTATTAATAGTACAGTCTGGTTTTTTCAAAGCGCTAGAGGAACTTGCATTTGTATACTTTATAAGAATGTTGAACCTTTTTTTTCCAGTCTGTGTAGACTGACTGGGATAAGAAGTTGAACCATTGAACACCTTATGTTCAGTCATGCTAAACAAGTTAAAGATTGAATCATCGGTCCATGGAGGAAATAGGCTTCACCTAAAGCTTTTCTAGTTTTGGCTTTGAGCAACTTCCATTAAGCAAAACCTAAAATTAGGTAATTTCGATTAAAGCCATTTACGTTTGTGTTGAAAGTGGTGAAACTTTATGTCAAATTTCTGTCACCAACTAAATGATTATGATGACAAGAAGAAAAGAAAGATAAAGATAATAAAGTTGTGAGCAAATTCATATTTTCCTTGTGTGTCTCACAGCAGAAAGGTGCATGGAATATCATGATTATAAACATATTTTACAGCTGCAATTGTGCATGGTCCAAATTTATAAACAAGGAGACAGCAAATTTTATGTAATCTCTTACTAATGAAGAGTTGGGTTAACAGGGGAAAAGGTGCTGCCAAGAATTGGTTTTCCCTCTTTTGTCCTAAATATTCTGCTTCAATCAAAAATAAATATAAAAATATCTTCCGAAACAACACCGATGCATAAAGTGTCCTAAAATAAATTTTGTATCATTTAAATCTGAAAAATTGTTGATGATAAACTAGTTTTCAATCATTCAATAAGGGCCATAGGATTGACTTTTAGACAAAAATGTAAGAAAGCATACCCCAACTCTTGAAATTTGGATGAACTACACATCCAAATTTCAAGAGTTGGGGACTATTATCTGAAAAAATGCCTTTTCTCCTCCAATCCTCCCAATTCCCCTGGCCATACGTCACAACAATTATCTGAGCTTTGGACCATACTCACCCTGTAGAAAGTCAGACATTTGTTTAGTCTCATTTTGTAAAAAGAGGCAACAAGTGACCCCATGAAAATGATAAACTTACAGTAGCTAACCTTTTTTTTCACTTAATTTGATTACCTTGGAAAACCCCACTACTTGTACCCACATAACTTTATGTTCAAATAAAGGAATTTAAAGTGTAGAAGAATCCAACTTGCACTATATTAATGCTCTTTGCACAACTTTTGGTGGTTTTTTTTTTGGTTCTCTTTTTGCAATTCGTGTACAACAAGGGATTTCTTGCAATGAGTTCATCTTCTAAAGGCCACAAAACAAATAACTTGTAAAACCTCACTTTTATATATTCCCCATCTTCATCACACGCACGCTTTCTCATAACCCATCAAAAGGAAAGCGATGCCTAGCTATATATTTGCCTATCTTTAGCTTCAAAGAATATTTATTCACTAACTTTTACTTGCCTATGTAGATTCAACTAAGAGATAAAGAATCATCATTTTGAAATAAATTTTGTGACCACCACACGAGGGGACACACTTCCACTGTGAAACTTAATCCCTTCTTTTCATCTTTGGTTGAGTGCTATCGACCCACATATAATTTCATGGCAAAAAAAAAAATCAAGCCCTTGTTCCATTGATGAACAAATTGACCTTACTAAGGATGATGATGTGTTAGCTATCTTGACGTTGACACTAAGCTTAAAGTCTTTGTGGAATTGATAAATTAATAACAATCGCGATATATGTAGCGGACTTACAAATTTTTGGCTTTACAGTCTTTTTTGGGTAAAAATGATGTTTTTACGAGCCATGACAATTGCAGTTCATGATATAAAACAATACCCAATTAATAAACATGTTAGACATATATATTATCGCGTTTATATATAAATTATATCTTTACGTAATATACACCATTTTATTTTGTGAATGCATCATTCATTGTATAATTATATATATATATATATATATATATATATATATATATATATATATATATATATATGTTAGCAAAAGCATCATAAAAAGTTCTAATCTCACAACACATGCACCAAAATAAGATTCTATAATGTAAACCTTTGTGCCCACAATCAACTGCCTTTTGAACTCTTTAATTTATCAAGTTAATTTAATGTTTATTTAGCTTTATTAGTATGTTAAACAATCAAGCAAAGAATCCTAATTAATTAATTAATTATCAGTTTATAAATCCATTTGAAGTAGGCTTTATCAAACCATTATGATTTCTAACAAAGACTAGAGCTAAACGCACTTGTTTTATAAGTTGCATAAAAGGTTAATGAAGCACATGGAATGGTGTATATATCTCTTTTGGATTTATATATTAAAAGGCACTCTTTAATCCAAGAATATATATATATAAAGGAGAAGTAGGTTAGATCCTTGCCCTAGATATTAATGATTTTATTCTTCTAGCATGCATTTCTAACCTTATTTAATCACTCAAATTTTTTCATAATCATATATCACTTTGTAATTATTCGAAATAAATGGATACACCCTTAGCACAAACGTTTTTGTTTGCTTCAAAAATTTGTTTATAAAATGGAGCATGTACAGAAGAAATGGAGCCAATGGTAGCGTGGCTCCATAGCAATAATGCATACATAGACGGGCAAGGCATATATAGATGTTATGCTATGCCTCTTCTACTGCACTCTAGAGAACATGTCATTGTTAGAATTACCTTTATAGGACCGATTTTTCTCCACTTAAATATGTTGTAGCGTTTTGTATCTTTTGGAAAGTGGTGCATGAATGGCTAATTCCAATACGTGCATAAGAAACATATATATATAGAGTGCAAATTAATTTTATATGAAAATGAGAAAATTATCTTTTATTATTTACATAAATTTCAAAGTATGAAAAGAAAATATCCCATTAATAATTGGCGGTGATGTGAATGAGGTCCATCTCATAAACAATTGGTCAGCATGAACTAAGTTTAGTCCACGCAGGAGTTGAGTGATGAAGAGATTCCATTAGCATATATCAATCAAGGATAAAGTTCTTGGTCAAGTTAGATGTAGCTAGTAGTGATATTTATGAACGAATACAATTTTAATTAATTTGTCTTTTTATATTTTGAATTAAAAAGTAAAAAGAAATAAAAATGTAAATTTTAAAAATCGTTTTTTTTTTTAAATTTTTATATAGACTATATAGCAATATTCATCATTGTCCATCAATCAATTAAGTATGAATAGTACTAAGGTGGGTGTCCAAAGGGTCAAATAGTCTCACAGCCAACCGACTGGCCTATTCATGGACGACTTTGGTGCGGACATGGGTTAGCTAGGGACCATCCTATGCATATTCCTTAAGTGTTGCTCTACATCTAACCCTACAAATCCAATCAAATCCTTAATCTCTTCATTATTTAAGCTAATTAGCGTATCCTCATCATGTTAACAAACCCAACTTCGTTTCTTCTTTCTTTTTTTCTTCAGCATTTTTTGTGGTATAGTAATTATTTCAGCTTTTTTTCAATATAATATTTTTTTAAAAAAAAATTATTGATTCTGAATACACTAAATTAGTATCACATTTTTATTAATCATGTGTAATGCTATGTATATATGTATAGCATGTGGACTTTCTTGTCAGCAATTGCTTAGAAAGCTCTATATGTATAGTAAGTTTTATTGTTATTTTCAATTTCTCCTTTAATCAAAAAATATATATGTGTATATATGTATGTATCGAATCTAATCATTGAACACAATACAATTAAAGCTCTTGATTGGAGTAAGTAAACGTTTATCATTTTTTTAATTTGATGCTTTCAATATTCAATAACTTCAAGAGTTCCGAATATTTTGAAATTCAAGTTGAATTGACTCATAAGGGATAAAACTCTCCCAATATTTATAATTTATATATAAGAACCGAATTCAAAATTTTATTTAAAAGAATATGTTCTTACCATTTATTTTTAATTAAAGGTAATAATACATGATTGATCATTAAAAAAAATTCCTTTACCATTTAACTATTTAAATATTTGGCTACTAATTATAATTAGTGTATATGTGGTTGCTTGAAGGGAGCATAACTTAGGCTTAAGGCATACAAAGGGATTAATGCTGTCTTCTACAAGCAGCAGGAGCTATGTGAAGTCCATATATAATCGACATGGACCTACACCCAATGACATACAAGCCATGGCTACCGTCGAATTGGTTGCACAATCAGCACCCTAGCATTGGTGACCTTGGCTTAGAGAGTTGTAGCTTCTGGTAGTGGTCAGCTATGTATGGGGAGGGTGTGCAAATGGTTAATCGGTCGGTTAACCGAATCGATATTTTTAAAAATGATAACCGCTAACTGAACCAATGAATAGAGGGAGAAGTTTGGTCGGTTATCCGTGAACTCATATATTATTGTAAAATGCTAAAAAGTACCAAATCTTGATAGTGGCATAATGGTTGTGTGTGTGGAGGAAGCAGCAATTGGCACCGGTTCATACATCTACCTATTGAAACTGATCAGTTAAATTCAGTTTTCATTCAAATCTCTTTCTACATACAGCCAAATCATACCTCAATCAGTACAGCATGTGAATGTGCAAAGCTACTATAATTGGCTGAGGTAAGAGTGTGTCTCTGAATTCAAATATTATTTTAAAATTTGCATCTGAATTTAAGAATCATCTATTTTTCATAACATTTAAAATAAAAATGATAAACATAAAAAACCAGTCAAAATATTGTTTGATAGTCATATATTATTTTTAGTCTAAATTACTGATATTTAGAATCTATTAAAATTTAATGAATTTGATTTAATTCAGATAGAATTATATAAAAAATAATTTTTTTTATAATTAATTTATTGCGACTGTATATATTATAATTTAAATTTAAAATATCATTTAAATAAAAATAATTTCTTCCGAATTATTTCATGAGTTGTTAATTTTCATAAAATATTTAATAAGCTCAAGAATACGACATTTCAATTAGTTGTGTAATGTGTTCTATTCTATTATGGTACCCTAGGCAAAATTATGTACGATGCTTTGAAATCTTTTTTTTTTTTTTTTCTGGGAAGAAACCCCACCATCCATTTTCTTTTAACGTTTGAAACAAATAATCAATTCATTTATATATATATATATATATATATATATATATATATATATATAAACCACCTTATAAATATAAATGTAATTAGGCTTTACTTAGCCATAGAGCCATAATTCCTATAAAGCCTATATGGGTAAACCCACTTGCTTTTGTTACTTGAAATATAATGTTAATTTTCGTTCGAAAAAAAAAATAATGTTAATTAAGTATAGGTACCTTTACTAAAATCCTCCAAAAAGTCACTTTATCGACTAAAATATCTCAAATTTTTATTTATTATTTGTATGCCTCATTATGCTAAAATAATTATATATGTGTTCCCTTTAACGTAAATGATGGAAAAAAAATGTAAAAAAAAATAATAATAAATCTATGCTCCTCCATCTTCATCATCTCCCTTTCCCATCCTCAAGTAGCTTCATCATCTCAACAACACTACCATATTATTCTTCTTCTTTTACCACAAGCTACTGGATCAGCTTTTTCATATCTCCAAGCGAGTTTATGGTACCTTTTTTTTTTCTTGCTTTCTTTAATTGTTTGCATTGATGGGTTTTGCTTTGTTATGTTTTTCACTAGATTGATTAATTGTTTTCATGTGGGTTTTAATCGATATCATTTTGCAACATTTGGTGTTGTTTTTGTTGTTGGGTTCTAATTCAATCTTCATTTACATGTTTTATTTATGGGTTTTCTTTCGTTTTATCATTACATTACAGTTTATGTGGTTGCTGCATAGATATGTATGTTTTGAGGTCTTTCAATGATTTCATTTTATGTGGATTTTTTATTTTGACTTGCGGTTTTCTTTGAATTGTGTAAATTAGTGAGCTTTTCGATCGTTTTAACATGCACCTTTTTGTTGTCAACTTTATCATTTTTTTTATTTGAAATTTCACAAGGCTTTATTATTTTTGTCACGATCCGAACCCAGGGCACGTGACCGGCACTAAGGAATGGAAAAATATAAAGCTCCCGAATCCCGTAGTAAGCTTTAAAAGAAAAATGCATAATATTTAAATTTTGAAACCTTAAAATAAATAATTAAATCACAAAGCACATTATCAAACTGATTTTTCTCAATATAATTTAAACCATAATATCATAGTGCATAAAATAAATAAACAATAGTTATATAAATAATATCTCAATACACAATATTATAAATACATGATATCCTAAATAAAATATGCAGTTATACAATTTTCTCTACTACAGTACACGAAAATAAATACAATACAACTAAGTAGACCTATGTAAAATAACCGGTGATGAAACTACACGGCGAAGAGAAGTAGGCCTAATATAAAAATCCCAAACTCCTAAAAAAATAAATTGAGGGAAGTCAGATCTCACTGAGTAAGTTAATAAAAGAGCTGTACGGTTTGAAAACATTTTTGAAAACCGTATAGATATGGTGAAAATAATTTATAACATATATAAAATATATAGCTTTTGAAAAATCTTGGTAGAACCCTAAACTCAATTCTAAATGGCCAACTGAGCCCACTTAAACCAAATGGACAGTTGGTCCCCGAAAGTAGAGGCATCAACCGAGGCACAAAGTCGCAGTCATTCACTTAATCCAAACACATGGCACTGGCGGTCCCCGAGAGCTAAGGCATCCACCGAGGCACCAATCTCAGTCCATTATTAACTTTCCACATCACTGGCGATCCCCGAGAGCAGAGGCTTCAACCGAGGCACCCATCCCAGTTTATAACCACAAGTCATACATATTTTGGATCTATCTCTCAATCTCCACCATGTGCACACGGTCTTGGTGAAACCCACCAAGTAGCCCGTTCTACCAAAATTTCTCAAAACTAATTTTTTTAAAATAAATAAATAAATTGCAATAAAATTCTCGATAACAGCATTTACTTCAATTGATAATGTAAATAATACTAAAAATATGAGTGCACTCAATTTTAAAGAAAACATATGCACAAATCAGTTTATTAACTTATAGGATAAGCGAGATGGCTGACGACCGCGCGTTTGCCTCAATCCAAAAGTTCCCGCTCCGGTACTCTCTAAAAATAACATATTCATTTTTAAAATCATACTTATGGAATAAGAAGGGAAATTAATAAAACTTACGAGACTTTAGAATGACTCGAGAAAAACTGGATAAGACTCGATAGATTGGAATATCCTAATTTACACTAGAAAATTACGAAAGGTGTCACATTTTACGAGAAAATCTATCAAAATTTTATAAAGTCTTTCCTGTAAAACGGACATTTCTCTACCGTAGATAGAGGCATTCCTGCATAGAAAAATGCACTTCTAGCATTCACACTTAAATACTCGGATCGACTCTCCAATACTACATTTAGCCCGACCAAGTTCATAACCCAACCAAACAACACAACTTAATTCTATTAATAAAATTCACATTTAATTACTTAAATAGTTTAATTATATAATAAAAATAGTTTAAAACCCATTTTATTACCAAATAATGTAATATATTATTTGAAAATAATTTTCAAAAATTAGTATTAATTAGTTAAAAATAGTAAATAATTTGTAAAAATCCTTTTAATTCCTTAAATATTATTAAAACCAACTACAATATATTATTTAGCTATAATTAGCACAAAATTACGTATTTACCCCTATAATACAAAAATATACATAATATACTATTATTACTCAAAAATTCTATAAAAATTATACAAATGGATAAAAATTATTTTCTCATCATATATATTTCTAATATTAATTAAAACACATATTTAAACCATTATTTCAACAAAAATCTAACTCTAACCTAATTATTCAATTTTGGCATAAACTATAAAAATTCATAAAATTTATATGATATTCTCAAAAATTAATTTCTCAACACTAAAATTAATAAAAATATATAATATCACTATAAAAACCAATTTTATAATTTAATAAATTAATTTACCAAAATAAATAAAATATTCAAAAATTCACAAAAATCAAAATAAATTCCAAAAATCACACAAAAATTCATAGAGGTAGATTGAGCTACTAGGGATCACATTTGTAAAGGGATTTTGCAAGATTCAAGCTAGATCAAGCTAAAAACAATTTGAAACCCTAGAACTCAATAAACAAAAATCAACAAAAACTCAATCAAATGGAGATTAAAGCTTAAACTAAGCTTGAAACGATGCTCACCGGCACAAGAGAAAGATAAAGACACTAGAAATGTGTGAAATTATGGTCGGAAATGGAGGTTGCCGGATTCTATGGAAGTTTCAGCTTCTCTTCAAAAATGGACATTGTCGGTGCAAGGGAAGATAATGCAGAGTGGTAGAGCTGGCAGAGGAAGGTGGGTGGTCAGTCGGACGCTGGGGAGGTGCAGTGAGGGTTAAAGATCGGGATAGCAGAGAGAGAAAGCTTGCATAGTGGTTTTAACGGGAAGTTTCTGTGTTTTGAAGTATAAATGCATATGTTTATGTATATTTATTCATGTAAATGTTTATTGTATGTATGGGTATGCATGGGTTTATGCATGTGTCTATATATTTATACATAATATTATAGTATTATATAATAAAGTAATATTAAAATAATGTGGTCAACTTTATTTTAGTCAATAATATACATATATATATATATATATATATATATATATATATATATATATGCACACTATATATATAATACACAAACATATAACCTTTGATAATAATAATAATAATAATAATAATAATAATAATAATAATAATAATAATAATAATAAGAAGAAGAAGAAGAAGAAGAAGAAACAATATCATGAAATAATTAAATAATAAAAACAACACTCAAAATTAAGTCAATCAATAAAATAATATTTGTACTTAAAAATATTATTAAAATAATTCTTTTCAAAGTAGTAAGTATAACGTAAATTAATTTCCAAAATAATAAGTTTTGAAATAAATATTTGCGTAGAAAATTATAATTAAACATAAAATAATAAATATTAACCACAAAATAAATAAATAATCAAATATAACTTTTGAATTTATTAATACTGCATATCTCATTTTAAAATAAATAAATTTAAAACTAGGGTTATTACAATTTTCTTGGTTGAAATTGGCACGACCAAAAATAGGGGACCATGACCGGCGCTAGGGAACGGGAATTCTTTCGAATTCAGAACCCGTAGCAAGCCTTTAAAATAAAATAAAAGCATGCGATAATAATAAAATAAATAAAATATCTTGCAGCAGAAATTAAAATCTCATAAGTAATAATGTAACTCATAAGCTGATTTAATAACACAAATTCATCTCATATATATATAATCTTTCAATACAAATTCTCATTTCAATCCTTTAAAATTTAAATCTCAAACATATATAATACATATTGCTCACTAAAACAACTACTGCAGTGTCTAGAATACAAAATAAAATCAAGTAAGCAGTTTACATAATAAAGCTGGGGTAGAAGAAATCCAACGTAAGGGTCTGCTACTGAGGTCTGAGGATGAAGACTCTCCTGAAAAATAATCAACGGAGGGGAGTCAGACCTTACTGAGTGAATTGTTATAATATATATACATGCATAGCTAAATGACAAATGCATACATTCAATAGTATATATAATAAATATATGTACATGCAAATACACACAGATGCAGCAAAAATCATTTTATATAATACGAAAAATACTAACCGTTTATGAAGGATCAAATAGAACCCTAAATGATCACAACCTCAAATAGTGTTAAACAACACTTTAGCCATACAGACTCACTTATTCCAAATAAATTCACTTGTTCCATTTGGACAGTAGACTGGCCCAAAGACACTAAGTCAATCGAGCTCCAGCAGTCTGACTGTCAGTGTGATTGGCCCCTAGATATTTGGTCAACTGAGCTCCAGCAATCACACTCTCAAATCATATCTTACATCAATCAAATCAATCCAATCATAATCCATAAATAGGTTAGTAATTTAACCTAAATTCTATCGTCGTACCTGTACGTACTCGGTCCTAGTGTTGCCCACTAGGTAGCACGTTCTATTGATATCCTTCATTTAAAAAAATAGATCCATACATTCATAAAATAAATGATGTATGAAATTAATTAAAATAACAATATAAACCATATATATACTAGAAATATACCAAAAATAAACCAAGTATATTTCGAGTATATATACGTCAAATAAATTCAATTTAATTATAAAATAAACCAAAAATAAACTATACATATACTTAAAAACATTTCAGATATAATTCAATAATAAAATATGCATTTAATTTAAAATATACTTAAGCAATTATTAAACCATTTATGCATATTTCATAAAATTTAAACATATATTTCTAAAACATGCAATCCTAAAACACGTATATATAAAATAATAACTCATAGTTGTGTGCTCCTCGAGACGGGTCCGACGAGCCTGGTCCACTAGGCCTCGGTCTCGGCGCAACTAAACACATAAATGATAACATAAAATCAGAATAAATCTAACGAAATTCTAGAGACTCGATCTAAAACACTAGACACATAATAGGAATAGGAATTTGATCGAATGTCACGTTTTATGAGAATCCTATCGAAAATTCAGCAGAACCTCCCCTGTAAAACGGACATCTCTTTACTCAGAAAGTAAAGCCGGTCCTGCAAGAAAATACATTTTGAGAATATACAGTCACATAACCCCTCGGTTAGACTCCCAAACTATAATTCTACCAACCGAGGTTCACAATTCACGAGATATACACAGAATACATTTAAAATGTCAAAAATACTGAAAATACCCTTTATAAATCAAAATATAGCAAATTAGATATTTAAAGTACTAAAAATAATTATTTTATCAATAATTACAATAAAACCCTAATTTTAATAAAATATTATTAAAAATTAACAATTCTCGATAAATTCATAAATATTAATCAAAAATTCATTTTATAAATCCAAATTATATAATTAGCCCAAAAACATATTAAAAATCAATAAAAACTCATTTATTTACAAAATTAGTATATTATATATTTTTTGAAAATAATTTTTGAAAAATAGTTTTAATTAGTTAAAAATACTAAATGATTTGTAAAAATTCATTTTTATACCACAAATAATTATTAAAACCAATTTAACTAAATTTTCAACCAATTTATTACCAAATTACCAAAATACCCCTAATTATATATAAATTCACATAATATACTATAATTATTCAAAAATTCACTAATTAATTTCTCAACATATAATTCAATAAAATCAATAATTATACTCAATTAACCCATTAATTTTAACAAAATACTTATTTAACCTAATTTTCTAAAATTCACCTAAACTAAATAAATTCATAATAATTATACAAAAATCAAAAAAATTACAAATAAATTTCTAAAATTCATTTTAACCCCTAAAAACACCATAAATCACAATTTCACAAATCATTTAATTAATTTACGAAAATTAGAAAATATTAATAAAATAATAAAAAATTCACAAAAATAAAAAAAAATTCCAAAAATTCTAAAAATTATAGGATGAGCTACTAGGAACAATCTTTGTGAAGGAAGTAAGCTTGAATCATTAGAATCGAAGTTAAAAAAAAATTAAAGAACTCAAAATGGCTGAAATAGAAAATTGGTAACCAACAAAAATCTAAACTAAATCAAATGAAACCAAGCTTAGAAATGCACTCACCGGAGCTCAAGGAAGAGATAGAGATTGGCGGCATCTAATTTGGTGGCCGAAAAATGGTTGAACGGCGATGAGCTTGGATTTCGACTTCTCGGCCAAAATCAGGCCTAAAACACGCTGGAAAAGGGAGTAGCAGGCGGCGGAGTGAGCTGGAGAGGGTGGTGGCATGCTAAAAGGCACACCGACTATAAGGAAAAGGAGTTACAGCAGCGAGAATGGGAGGAAGGGGCGTCGGGCGATTAAGAGGAAGAAGGAGGGGTACGGTATATATATATATATATATATATATATATATATATATATATAATCATGCGTGGAATCATGCAATTTAATAAAATGGACTAACGTAAATAATAGTTATTTATTTAGGTTTTAATTTTTCAAAATAAAATTCTCAGAAAAATTTTACGTAAGAAATTTAAAATAGTTAAAAATAACTTTAATAATTAACAAAACAATTAAATAATCAAATATATTTATCAAAATTATTAACACTGCATATTCCGATACAATTTAAAATTATTTAAAATCTCAGGATATTACAGAAACATAGTTCCAAGTTTATTGGTTCATCTACTTGTAAAAAACATAGCACTTTGTGAATAACAAGTAATAAAATTTTCAATTCAAATTTGTCATATTTTTTATTTAAAATTACACATTTAAATGGGCACTGCTGCAATTGGAATCTGGCTTGAAATGTTGGACTTTGATTTGAATGATCCAAGAATTTTAATTTCCGTCATAGTGTAATTGAATTTGCTATTTTTTTTATCTTATTTATAGTTTAGCAAAACTAAATTAGAATATAGTTAGTGCCTATGTAAATTTGCATTAAATAACTTAGAATTATGTTATAAACCCATAACTTTTACTAGTATCATGCACTCTTTAGATTTACTTACATGAGTTTTTTGGACTCAATCAAGTTCTTATATATTTTTTTTATTAATGCACTAGGGTCAAACATCCCAAAATGGCTTTCAAAGTACATAACATTTGCAAAACCAATCCATTGGACACCTACAGGAAATGAAGTTCTTTTCCATCTAATCTGGAACATAATTGGCAGATCTTTTAATAAAATAAAAAGAAAATAAGTGTTTGGTAGCTATATCAAGGTGAATATCATTTATTTATCACATTTGTTGTATATGTATAAAAATGACCATATAAACTAATGCTTGTAGCTAATTAATAAGGTGGATACATACGAGTTTGTCAAGTTATGTGTGTCCTTTTTTTACCTTGTTATTATTTTATCCACTTGTATGTTAATATTTCTTTATCAAAGAGTATAAAAATTATAATATTGTGTCGTGTTTTAGTTTTCATTTGCAGATCATTTGTTTCATTCGATATAGCAGGACGTGTAGCATCGGGACTCTAGCTAATTCTTGTGCTGGTGTATATGTTGATGTGTTGTATAGCTTCGTTAAAATCTTTTTTTGTTTTGTTTTTTTGTTTTTTTGATGATGTGTAGGTGACTGGTGTATGTATTTTATTGTATTTGGATTTTTTTTATTGTTGTGCCCTTATGTAATATCCCGAGTTTTTAAATAATTTTAAACTGCATCAGGATATGCAGTGTTAATAATTTATATATATATATTTGATTATTTCATTAGCTTGTTATTTATTAAAGTCATTTTTAATTTTTTTTAAGTTTTTTAAGTAAAATTTTCCCGGGAATGTTATTTTTGGGGAAATTAAGATGTAAATAATTTAATATTAATTATTTTAAATAGTTTTATGAATTTGCATGAACTCATATATAATTTTAAAGTGCTAAATAAAATACATATATGTACATTTATTTAAAGTGAATTAGGGTTTAATTAATTAAATTAATTTTTATTATTTAGTTTTTATATTAATTAATTAATTATATATGTGTATATATTATTATTATATGTGTGGTGAGTATTAATGTGTGTGGGATTATATATTATTATAATATATAGTATGGATATATATGTATATATATATATATACATAAATTATAATCAAAAATCAAAAGTTTGCAAATATTACAAAAATGCCACCAGGTCTTCTCCTTCCCTCCCGATCGTCCCATCTCCATTTTCGGCATCTATAACTCGATTTTCTTGCCGTAGGTGTGCCTCTTGGCTTGCCACCACCACCACCTCCAGCCTTTCCCGACGCCTGAAGCCACCATTTTCGACGTGTTTGGCCAGACTTTTCCAAGAGAAGCCGAAATCACTTCCATCGCCGTTCAAGCCGATTCCGACCACCGTTTTTGACACCGCCGGTCTCTATCTTCTCCTTGAGCTCCGGTGAGTGTGATTCCAAGCTTTGTTTCACTTAAAATGGTTTAGATTTCCCTAGGTTTTGATTTTCCATTTTCGGCCTATTAAGGTTCTTGATTTTTTTGAGCTTCAATTTGATTGATTCAAGCAAACTCCCTTCACAAACCTTGATCCTAGTAGCTTAATCTATACTCTAGAATTTTTGTGGAATTTTTGGGAATTATTTTTACTTTTGTGAATTTTTGATTATTTTATTAATATTTTCTCATTTTCGAAAATGTTTTAGTTGTTATTATATATATATATATACAGAGATTGAGTTCTGTATAGATGTGGTTCCAGGTACTACTCCTATATCTATGCCACCCTACAGAATGGCTCCTGTAGAGTTAAAAGAGTTGAAGGAACAGTTTCAAGAGTTGCTAGATAAGGGTTTCATTAGACCCAATGTTTCTCCTTGGGGTGCACCAGTCCTGTTTGTAAAGAAGAAGGATGGTACCCTAAGACTGTGCATTGACTACAGAGAGCTGAACAAGGTGACAATAAAGAACAAGTATCCTCTCCCGAGGATAGATGATTTATTTGATCAGCTACAGGGTGCACAGTTCTTTTCTAAGATTAATCTAAGGTCGGGTTATCATCAGCTACGGATCAGTGAAGTCGATGTTCCTAAAATGGCATTCCGCACTCGATATGGCCATTATGAGTTTCTGATGATGTCTTTTGGTTTGACTAATGCACCAATAGCTTTTATGGACCTGATCAATAGGGTATTTAGATTATATGTGGATCAGTTTGTGGTAGTCTTCATCGATGATATACTGGTATATTCGAGGAGTATCGAGGAGCATGTATATCACTTGAGGACTGTACTGCAGACACTAAGAGATCATCAACTTTATGTTAAATTCTTGAAGTGTGATTTTTGGATGGAGAGTGTTTCTTTTCTTGGACACGTGGTGTCTAAAGACGGTATCCAGGTTGATCCACAGAAGATTAAGGTAGTGTCTGAGTGGCCTAGACCAACTTCTATTACTGAGATTCGGAGTTTTCTGGGTTTAGCCGAGTATTATAGGCGGTTTGTGCAGGATTTTTCCAGAATTATAGCCCCTATGACTCGCTTGACTCAGAAGAATGTTATATTCGAGTGGTTAGAAGCTTGTGAGAGTAGTTTTTAGCTGTTGAAGGAGAAATTGACCACAACCCCAGTACTAGCTTTGCCTAATAGTGTGGATAAGTTCACAGTTTATTGTGATGCCTCTAGAGTTGGCCTTGGTTATGTGCTGATGCAGAATGGTAGGGTGATAGTCTATCCTTTGAGGTAGTTGAAAAAGCATGAGCAGAACTATCCTACACATGACCTTGAGATGGTTGTAGTGATCTTTGCTCTCAAGATCTGGAGACATTATGTATACGGGGTGACTTGTGAGATTTTTACTGATCACAAAAGCCTTAAGTACATTTTCCAGTAGAGAGATCTAAATCTGAAGCAGAGGAGATGGTTGGAATTGTTGAAAGGTTATGACTGTGAGATTTTATATCATCCGGGCAAGGCTAATGTAGTAGCAGATGCCTTGAGTAGAAAGTCCTCAGGCAGTCTTGCTTACATCAGTATTAAGAGGAGACCGTTGATCCAGGAGTTACATCTGTTGATGAATCAAGGTCTGATAATGAAGATCAGTAGGTCAGGTGGACTGCTAGCTCAGTTTAAGGTGCGATCTGTATTGAGGGATAGGATTAAGGCAGCTCAGAGCTGAGATCCTATTCTAGAAGAGCTTGCAGAGAATGTTCGAGCAGGGAAGTTCACTGATTTCACACTCGATGATGATGGGGTGTTGTGGATCAGTGGTAGATTGTGTGTTCTTAATGTGGATGATTTGAGAGAAGAGATCATAGAGGAAGCACATTCTACAGCCTATAGCGTACATCTAGGTGTCACTAAGATGTACCACAGTATCAGAGATTTATATTGGTGGGACGGATTGAAGAAGGATGTCACCGATTATGTTGCTAAGTGTTTGACGTGTCAGCAAGTGAAAGCTGAATATCAGAAGCCTTCTAGGAAACTTCAACCTCTTACTATTCCCGAGTGGAAGTGGGAAAGGATAGCTATGGATTTTGTGGTAGGTTTACCTCGTTCTAAAGATGGATATGATTCCATCAAGGTGATTGTAGACAGGTTGACCAAGTCTGCACATTTCTTACCTGTGAAAGCCACCTATTCTGTAACTAGATTGGTGAAGCTATATATGAAGCATATTGTGTGCCTTCATGGAGTACCTGTGTCCATTGTGTCAGATAGAGGTTCAGTGTTTACCTCTCATTTTTGGCAGAAGTTGCAGGAAGCAATGGGCACTAGGTTGGACTTTAGTACTGCTTTTCATCCTCAAACAGATGGTCAGTCTGAGAGGACGATCCAGACACTGAAAGATATGTTGAGGATGTGTGTCCTAGATTTAAGAGGTAGCTAGGATGATCATTTGCCTCTCGTAGAATTTGCATATAATAACAGCTACCATAACAGTATTGGCATGGCACCATATGAGGCGTTGTATGGAAGGAAATGTAGATCCCCTCTGAGTTGGGATGAGATTGGGGAGAGAGCTTTGACTGGACTTGCGATGGTTCAGGATGCTACAGAGAAAGTCATCGTGATTAAGTACAGATTAGAGACTGCAGTTAGCAAGCAGAAGAGCTATACGGATCCTAGGCGCAGAGATGTAGAATTTCAAGTTGGAGACTTTATTTTTCTGAAGGTGTCTCCGATGAAGGGTGTTATGAGATTTGGCAGGAAGGGTAAGTTGGCATCAAGATATATCAGACCATTCGAGATTCTGGAGAGAGTTGGCATTGTTGCATATCGATTGGCTTTGCCCCCGAGTATGTCTTAAGTGCATCTGGTGTTTCATATCTCGATGTTGAGGAAGTACGTATCAGAGCCTTCACACGTGTTGCAGCCCGACAGTGTAGAAGTGAATAAAGATTTGACATTTGTGGAAGAACCTATGGCGATCGTTGATTATCAAGTTCGACAGTTGCGGTCGAAACAGATTCTAATGGTCAAGGTTCTGTAGCGCAGCAACAGAGTTGAGGAGGAGCATACGTGGGAGATTGAAGCTGAGATGCGAGCTTCTTACCCGTATCTCTTTCCTTATTGATCTTGTAATTATTCTTTTCTGGAATTCGGGGAAGAATTCTTGTAAGGGAGGAAGACTGTAATATCTTGAGTTTTTAAATAATTTTAAACTGCATCGGGATATACAGTGTTAATAATTTATATATATATATATATATTTGATTATTTAATTAGCTTGTTATTTATTAAAGTTATTTTTAATTATTTTTAAGTTTTTTACGTAAAATTTTCCCTGGAATGTTATTTTCGGGGAAATTAAGACCTAAATAATTTAATATTAATTATTTTAAATAGTTTTATGAATTTGTATGAACTCATATATAATTTTAAAGTGCTAAATAAAATACATATATGTACATTTATTTAAAGTGAATTAGGGTTTAATTAATTAAATTAATTTTTATTATTTAGTTTTTATATTAATTAATTAATTATATATGTGTATATATGTGCATATATTATTATTATATATGTGTGGTGAGTATTAATGTGTGTGGGATTATATATTATTATAATATATAGTATGGATATATATATATATATATATATATATATATATATATATATATATATATATATATATTTATATTTATATTTATATATATACATATATACATAAATTATAATCAAAAATCAAAAGTTTGCAAATATTACAGAAATGCCACCCGGTCTTCTCTTTCCCTCCCAATCGTCCCATCTCCATTTTCGGCGTCTGTAACTCATTTTTCTTGCCGTCGGTGTGCCTCTTGGCTTGCCACCACCACCTCCAGCCTTTCCCGACGCCTGAAGCCACCATTTCCGACGTGTTTGGCCGGACTTTTCCAAGAGAAGCCGAAATCACTTCCATCGCCGTTCAAGCCGATTCCGACCACCGTTTTTGACACCGCCGGTCTCTATCTTCTCCTTGAGCTCCGATGAGTGTGATTCCAAGCTTTGTTTCACTTAAAATGGTCTAGATTTCCCTAGGTTTTGATTTTCCATTTTCGGCATATTAGGGTTCTTGATTTTTTTTAGCTTCAATTTGATTGATTCAAGCAAACTACCTTCACAAACCTTGATCCTAGTAGCTTAATCTATACTCTAGAATTTTTGTGGAATTTTTGGGAATTATTTTTACTTTTGTGAATTTTTGATTATTTTATTAATATTTTTTAATTTTCGAAAATTAATTAAATAATTTATGAAATTTTGTTTTATGGTAATTATAGGTGTTAAAATGAATTTTATAAATTTATTGGTAATTTTCGTGAATTTTATATATTTATTTGGAATTTATTTAGTTTATGTAATTTTTGAAAAATTAGGTTAATTATGTGTTTTATTGAAATTAATTGGTTAATTGAGTATATTTATTGATATTATTGAATTACATGTTGATAAAATTAATTTTGAGTAATTATACTATTTTTGGTGAATTTTTTATTAATTTTAGTGAATTTATATATATAGGGGTATTTTGGTAATTTGACACTAAATTGGTTAAAAATATAATTAAATTGGTTATAATAGTTAATTAAGGTATAAAAACGATTTCTACAAATTATTTTGTATTTTTAACTAATTAAAACTATTTTTCGTAAATTATTTTTAAATTATATATATAATATACGATTTTTCTAAATAAATGAGTTTTTATCAATTTTTAACATGTTTTAGGGTTAAATATGTAATTTGGATTGATAAAATGTATTTTTATTATTAAAGGGCATTTTCGGTATTTCTGTGTTATTCTGTGAATTATGAACCTCGATCGGTGAATTATAGTTTGGAGTCCGACCGAGGGATTGTGGTTGTGTTCTGTGATTATTTTGAAGTGTGTTTCTTTACAGGACCGGCTCTACTCTTTAAGTAGAGAGATGTCCATTTTATAGGGGAGGTTCTATCGAATTTTCGGTAGAATTCTCATAAAACGTGATGTCCGGTCGAATTTTGATTCTAATTCTGTGTCTAGTATTCTAGATCGAGTCTTTAGAAATTTTCATTAGATTTATTCTGATTTTCTGTTGTCATTTGTTTATTTAGTTGCGCCGAGACCGAGGCCTAGTGGACTAGGCCCATCGGACCCATTTCGAGGAGCGCAATAACAGTGAGTTGTTATTTTATATATATATGTTTAAGGGTGCATGTTTTAGAAATGTATGATTTATTTTAGTAAAATATGCATAAACGATTTATTTATTACTTAGGTTTACTTTTGGTATATTTTCGGTATATTTTTAACTATATGCATGTTTTATTAATAAATTATTCTTAAAATATTTTTATGTATATTCATGGTATATTTTTAGTTTATTTTGTAATTTAATTAGATTTATTTGACGTATATATACTCGAAATATACCTGGTTTATTTTTGGTATATTTCTAGTATATATATGGTTTATGTTGCTATTTTATTCAAATTCATGCATCATTTATTTATGAATGTATGTTTTATATATTAATGAAGGATATCAATAGAACGTGCTACCTAGTGGGCAGCACTAGGACCGAGTACGTATTGGTACGCCGATAGCATTTAGGCTATATTACTAACCTATTTGTGGATATTTGGGAGTGTGATTGCTAGAGCTCGGTTAACCAAGTGTCTCGGGGCCAATCACACTGACAATCAGACTATTGGAGCTCGGTTGACTTAGTGTCTCGGGGCTAGTCTACTGTCCAAATGGAATAAGTGAATTTATTTGGAATTAGTGAGCCTGTATAGCTAGAGTGTTGTCTAACACTATTTGAGGTTGTGATTTTCTAGAGTTCTATTTGATCCTTCATAAACGGTGATTTTCAGTAAAAATATATAAAATGATTTCGTTGCATCTGTGTGTATTTGCTTGTATATACTTATTATACATACTATTGACTGTGTGCATTGTCATTTAGTATGCATGTATATATATATTATAACAATTCACTCAGTGAGGTCTGACTCCCCTCCGTTGATTATTTTTCAGGAGAGTCATCATCTTCAAACCTCAGTAGCAGACCTATACGTCGGATTTCTTTCACCCCGGCTTCACTATGTAAACTGCTTATCTGAGTTTTATTTTATAATCTAGACACTGCAGTAGTTGTAAACAGTTGTGTAGTTTATGTATTATATTTGTGTAAGTTATGTATTTCAAAGATTTGAACTGGATTTGTATTAATATATGAGATGAGTTATTCGATTTAATTTCATTGGTGGATATTTATTTTATTATATTTATGATTTTATTTTCACTGCAGAATATATTATTTATGTTATTATGATTATTGCATGTTTTATTTTATTTTAATGCTTGCTACGGGTTCCGGATTCGAAAGAATTCTCGTTCCCTAGCGCCGATCATAGCCCCTGTTTTGGGTCGTGACACCTTAGCCATTTGTTCTTATCATTTAATGTATATACATGTTTAACTTCCTCCCATAACTAATTTATTATTGTTATCTATTTAATTTAACTTGATCAATTTATGTGTGGATTTGAGGGATTGCCTCTTATATATTATGTAATAAATACATAATATTGTGGGACAGAACAAAAAATCTCATATACATTCCTCAAAACCAAAAAACCTAAAACAAGAAAAATGAATCAGAAAACCAAAAATAAACCCAAAGGATACAAAAAAAAATGAATCGGAAACTAAAAATAGATTTAAAGAAAATCAAAATAATAACTCTCCTTCAACTATGGAATATTTGGACACAAAATAAAGATTACATAAATACAACAAACATACAAAAAATGATTTTGTGTTACAATTATATTGTCATTAATAAAACAAAAAAGTATCAAAAATTAAAAAAAAAATAATACCAAATTAAAACAAAAAAGTATCAGAAACAAAAAAAAATAATCAAACAATACCAAATTAAAACAAAAAAGTATCAGAAACAAAAACAAATTCAAAACGATACCAAATTATAAACACAACATAAAATGGCAACATCCTATTATGACTCAACAACACCAAAAATTTTAAAAACATATTCATTTCTTTAAATTTTTTCTATTACAATAATTGCAACTCGCTTAATTTCAAAGAAAATGTTTAGTTTTAAGTTATAGCATATTTTCTGTATACTTTTGGTTTAGTTTTAGTTTTCCATACAATAATAAAATGAGACTTTAAGATATAGGTAAGTTTATACTACCTTTTAAGTGGAGGAGAACTAATAAAATCAACTTCAGCATTCTGTGAATATAAAATTAAATCAAAAACTAAAAAACAACAAAAAATAAATTACAAAAAACTAGTAACAAAATATTTCATATCAACACCTTTCACATTCTGTTCACCAAGACCACCAGAATGAGTAGGAACAGAAATAGAATCAACATTTTGAACACCTTGTTCAATAAAAAAATTACAAATAAAAATCACATAAAAAATTAAAAAAAAATTCATAGAGTAATGCTTGCTAGCCCTCTCACAAAACTCAATAAAAAAATTAATTTAATAATACTACTAGATTTACAGGATTATATATTTGATTTATTGAAATTAAAAAAATATTTAGAAAATAATGGTAAAGTTATTAAAAAAGAAGGAACAAAAGAAAAGAGATTCTATTTCAGTATAAAACGTTAAGAAATTTATGAAATAAAATCCCAAAAAAATATATATTGGCTAATGCTCCACTAAAATAAAAAAAAATAAGAAAAAATGAGAAAATAAAAATTTTGAAACAAGATAAAAGCCAAAAAAGAGAAATTAAAAATAAAAAAGAAAGGAAGGAGGAAAGAATAAAAAAAATAATAAGGAAAAAAGAGAAATAAAAAATAATAAAGAGAAAAAAAATAAAAAATGAAGGAAGAAAAAAGAAAAAATAAGAAAAAAGGCAAAAATAAAATTAAAAAAAAAGAGAATAATGAAAAAAGAAAGAAAAAATAAAGTAAAAGAAAGAATGATACATATCTTTAAATAAAAATGATACACTTGTAATTAAAAGTGATAAAATAAGTAAAAAAAGTTAAAATATTTTAATTAATAAATTTAAAAAAAATTTATATTTATATAAAAATCTCTGAAGCATATGCTAGGTTGATAAAGCACATAAGAAGTACAACATATATTTCTCTCTTATAAATTAAGAGTTTTTTTTTTAATACAATATATATATAAGAAAAAATTATTACAGTTTTCTTTGCGTTTAGTATATTTCAACAATTTACTGATTTTTACTTTCTTTAATTAACCTTATTGTGTAGTACAGAATATTATTATAAGTGGGGTTTGGAAGTGCCCAACAATTATGATTTCGATTTATTGTATATCTCCTAACCTTTCATTTCACACATGTTGCCACTCAAAAATATATATATATATATATATTACAAAGTGCAAATCTTGTCCCCTTATTCTGTCATTGTCAATCTTTATCAAGACGAATTACATATGAAAGTTACTCATGTCACCATGATGCTACCACCATTTACTCAACTATATGAATATTAATTATTCTATCCCCTCAAAAACAAATATACATACAGCCTATATAATTACACTTGATCTAATAAGAAATTTAAAGTATTAAATGAAAAAAAAAATTCAAACTATAGAAAATTGCACCATTTTTTTCTTTTATTATCTAATTAATGTGGAAATAAAATTGTTGTCAACATAGAGTATATTATACTGTACATATATTTCCGACCCAAAAACAATACTATATATATATATATATATATATATATATATATAAAATCTAATGGTTGTACGTAATTTCTGGAAGCACATAGGGCTTCATTTTTTGTTACCCATATGGGTGGCCTACGATTAAGAGTCCTCTAAGCACGCATAGATATTTTTATTATTTTTTCCACTAAGATCTACCAATTCCAGCCATCACTAGGACACTTTTCTTTATGCAACTCACTTCTATTAATTTTCTACCTGAATTAAATTTGAATTTTTTCACAACTTAATTTTTTCTAAAGAGCCAATGAAGCTTGGCTTAATTGGTCAAGTGGAGGCACTCATGACCCTAAAGTCATGGATTCAAATTCTAGTGTTGCTAATATTAAGAATTGTCTCCTTGATGCATACTAGGCCAAAAAAATTGACACTCTATATATATTTAATAATATTAATAATATATCATAAATATTAGATATGATATATATAGAGTGTGTGTATGTTTTGATTGTAATATCTAAATGGTTGTTCAAAAAAAATTTCTAAAGAAAAAAATTATATTAAAACTCTTTACCATTGCATATCGAATAAATTTTATATCAATGGCAAACTCTCTCTTCTCCTTCTTTTTCCTCCCACCCTTCCACCGATCCTAGTTCATATTAGTTTGTTCTTTAGTTTTATGGCCAAAAGTCACAAAATCTTTTATTTTTTTTAGTCATGTAATATAGTTTGTTGGAGGATTTGAGCTTAAAACTCAAATCTAAATAAATTTTTGGTGTTTGATAGCTATGGATATGGATGGGTTGCTCCCGTCTATGATATTTGGGTGTCTTGATAGCTATGGATATAGTGGCTTCCTCCACTCTCAACAATCCAAGGAGAATTAGTAGTAATACATATTTGCTCAATATTCAAGCTGGATGATGTGTTTTTCAATTTCAAGTATCACTTCCTCCTTAAATATAAGAGTAGAACTGTGTGTAACTGAACACACTCAAAGTTCATGAATATATCATATCTAGTTTGTAATGTTGAGCTTTATATTTTATTGCTTATACTTTAATTGTTTAAAAGATTTGGTTTAATATGGTTGATGTACAATGATATTCTGTTGAATATCTCTTGTATTCTCCTTTTATGAAATGAAATGCTCATTTGGTAAAAAAATAAATAAATTTAATACTCAATTGAATTAATTCTTATTTAATAAGTTATTAATACATCATTAATAATAATATAAATTTTATCATAAAAAATGACATATTTCATTAATAATAATATAAATTTTATCATAAAAAATGACATATTATCCATAAAGAGCTATCATTATAATGTTATAAGATAATTATTCAATTATTAGCTATTTTGTGATAAGGTTATTTTTTGTTACAGTGGTTACAACTTTAGTTTATCACATTGTTATACTTGTTTAGTCATAGAAGTTTATGTTAACTCAAACTCTTATACTTTGCTATTGTATATATTAACATATGTAATATTGCTTAATATCAATATACAATATATTCAAGTTGTTTCATGGTATCAAAGCAGTAAGTGGTTTCACAACCCATGTCAACCTTAAATACAGAATCAACAATAATTACTTCGACTATGTTTTCAATAACCAGCCAATCTAACATTCAAACATTGCCCAACATTGCACATTAGCTACCCATTTGGTTAAACTCCACAAATTTCCTAATTTGGCAAGCACGGCTGATGCCACTACTGCACAGTTACGATTTGGCGAAGCACATTAACGAAAGTTGTAGTCCACCGCCATCAACAAATGCTGATGATCAACCAAATGTAGCTTACAAGTTATGGTTCTAGCGTGATCAACTTATGCTCAGCTGGATCATTGGCTTGATGACCAAAAGTTATATCCCATAAATCGTAGGAGTTGTTAATGCTAGACAGGCTTGGATTTGACTTGACAGCACATATGCATCAGGTTCCAAAACTTATGTTTATATTGGTACTCAATTCCCTAAAAGAAAGCTAGCACCACAATTAGGAGATTCTGGATACGGAATACCAACTTCTTTCAGTCTTGTGTTCATTTAGAATTACTTTATGAATTATTATTTTATTCTCTATTTACATGCAGTTTCATATAAACCCTAAAAATAATCAACTCCAAGGAAAACTAGTCATGAAATATACAATTAAATAATGCATTCAATAAATCACATAATCCCTAAGTTAGTCTAATTTACATGGATTTTAAATAAATGAGTTAAAGTCTACATATTTTAAATTATAAGTGAACCAAAAGACCTAATTCCTTTTGATTTTAATTAAATGAACCTAAGTCTACTAATTTTTATTCTAAAAATGGGCCTAAATCTACAAATTATGGAATATTTAAATTAGTGGGCCTAATTCTATATGTTTTAATTAAATAGTGATCTTAAATCTACAAATTACGAAAAAGGCTTTAATTAAGTGAGTTAAGTTTAAATTAATTAAATTAAATTAAATTAGATGAGTCTATGTCTAATTAACTAAATAGGCTTAAGGATATTCCTAACCTAAAATCTAATTAATTATGGGCCTAAAAATATATTTTAAATAATTAAACCTAATTAATTATTAAGTGAGATGGGCTAAAATAATTACCTAAACTTAAATAAATAAATCAAGATCTAAAGTGGGCTTAAGGCCCCAAAACACATAAAAATAATAAATAAATCCTAAAAACAAATAAAAACATAAAAGAAACAATTAAATAAGATTAAACAAATAATTAAATTAATCCTTACTAAAACCCTAATTTTATTATCAAGCAACTAAATTAATCTACTTCCTCCATTGATTTTAAATAATTACCTAATTTTACTAATTAATTCAATCAAAATAAACAAACAATCATACATGTAATTTTATTACTCCCACTATTGGGGCTATTACATTAATTCATAAAACAATTGATAAAATAAAGAATAAAGAATAAAATAAAGACAATAAAAATAAAAATAAAACCCTAGAAACTAAGTCTCTACAAGGCTTTATTCCTAATTTTTCACAGACTTTTCATGAATTCATCCCTTCCACTGGATCACCATGCATTTTTCCTCCGTACTCATCAAAATAAAATGATAAAATTATAATTAATGAATAAATTATGACAATAACATGAAAGAAAAAAATAATAAATAATACAAAAATAAAAAAAGAAATAAGAAGAAGATGATGATTCTTATAAATGATTTGGGGTACTCCTCCGATTAGTAATTCACCGCTTTTTATAAATCTTCGAATCTTCTTCTTCAAAAATTCTCCACGAATCTTGAATTAATTGTTAAATTAAAAGAAATTTTTTGTAAAAAAAAATAACTCAAAAGAGAAAAAAACTAATTCAAAAAACGTTTCTCTCTTTTCTTTTTCTTCCCGTCTCTCTCTCCTTTTTATTCCTTCTTTTTTTCCTCTTCACCGTTCTTCTTCTTTTCCTATTATTCTCTCTTTATATAGTGAAATTAGGAAGCTTAACCCCAATCCTAATATGATTATAATTCTTAAAGTATAAGATTAATACTTAAAATTATATTTAGGAATTTTAAACCAATTAGGATTGAGTTAATTAAGAATTTTAAACCAATTAAAACTGAATTAAAAATAGGAAAAAAAAGACGGAAGAATTCAATTCCGACTGGGATTGTGTAATACCGATCGGAATTGGTGTAATTCCAATCGGAATTACATAATTCTGGTCAGAATTATAGAATTCCGACATGTATTTTTTTTAATATTTAATTACAAAAAGACCCTTGGAAGAATTTAAATTATGCAATTAGGTCCTAAAAAAACCTTGCAATTTAGTCCCTGAAAACATTAAATCCTTCCTTTAAAAGCTACATGTAAACCCTTAGAATTTTAAAGATTAATTATCGAAGACATTTTCATCATTGGAGTCCTTTACTGCATTCATAACATATCGTCTTGAAATTGGGTGTCTACATCCATCACCGAGGATTTACCCATCCAGTCGAGCTTTTCCATTCAAACCTTCCATAAACCTTACCAGGGCCACCTGCACATCTTTCACTTCTCATCCTTGGATCATGAACATTTGAGCAACCTATTACTTGATACCTGAATTGGAAAACTTGTCTCTTCATTTAGAGTACACTAGACTTGATGAAATCAAAATTGGTATAGGTACTACCCTTCCTATAATTCATACTGGTTCAACTTCTTATTTTTTTCCTAATCGGACTTTTCGTTTGCATGATATTATATATGTTCCAAGTGCATACAATAATTTGATTTCTATATCTTCTTTTACTTAGTCTAACAGTGTTTCTATTGAATTCTTTCCTAATCAGTTTAAAATTAAGCACAATTGAATGAGGGATTTACTGCTTTCAGGTCTAAATGATCAAGATCTCTAATCTCTTCTTCTACTACCAAGTCCTTCTATCAAGCCATCTAAAGTCGCTCCCAACTGCTCTTTACAATAGTGGCATGCTTGCCTAGGACATGCTTCTTTACTTATTGTTCAAAAAGCTCTTCATAATTCAAATATTTCTTTTATTTCTAATAAATTCTCTATATACAACATGCTCACAAGCAAGAGCCACAAATTACCTTTTCCTAAGTTTGTTTCTCATGTTAATGGACCACTAGACTTAATCTGTTTCTCATGTTAATGGACCACTAGACTTAATCTGTTCAGATTTTTGGGGACCATCACCTGTCCTTTCTAATGATGGCCATTATTATTATGTTTTATTTTATGACCATTATTCTAAATATTATTGGATTTATTTTATTAAATTCAAGTTATAAGTTCTTAGTGTTTTCATTCAATTTCAACATTTAGTTAAAATTTTTTTAATTGTACAATCAAAAGCTTTCAAGCAGATTGGGTAGAGAGTTTCAGGCCTTAACATCTTATCTCTCTAAAAATGGTATCACTTAACGTATTGCTTATCCTAAAACCCCTGACCAAAATGGGTGTGCTGAACAAAAATATCGCCATATAATTTAGACTGATCGTGCCTTAATATATCATTCCTATGTCCTAAATGAATATTAGCATTATTCCTTTGACACTATCATTTACATAATTAATTTTTTACTCACTCCCATTCTCAATTACACTACACCATTTCATAAATTATTCACTCATTCACCCCAATGCATTAACTTGAAAGTTTTTGGTTGCCTTTGTTACCTTTGGCTCAAACTATATGCTCCTCACAAACTAGTTCCTAAAAGCAAATAGTGTGTTTTTCTTGGATACAGTAAAATACATAAAGGTTACTATTGCCTTGATATATTTACATAGAAAATACTAATTTCTCTTTATGTTGTCTTTGATGAGCAAGTGTTTCCATTCTCAAGCATTGATGAGACCACTTTGGTACTAAACCATGATTCAACATCAATAATTTTTCTACCTCAAAATCTACCTTAACCAATTCCTATGCCACTACCTCTAGCACTACCCACACATTCCTTTATAAATACTCTTTCACCATAAATTGACCCTCCCGCCATTAACCCACCAAAAAACCACCCGAAGGTATCTCCCTTAAAGTGGATCTATCCAAATACACTAAACCAAACTCATCACACACTATTACTATCCAATGCACTATTCAATGGTCACTTGGTCCCAAATGGGATCACTTAAACTTAAAATACTCTTAGCCACAACCACACCTAATCTTGAACCCATAAATTTTTAACAAGCAAACAAATATCCTCATTGGCGCTAGGATATAACAGAAGAGATCCAAGCATTAAATTCTAATTATACATAGGAACTTATCCTATATTCACCATCCATGAACCTATTGAATGCAAATGGGTTTATTGAAAAAAATGCAAGGCAGATAGTAAAAGGCTTCCATCAATGATATGGACTTAACTTTAATGATACATCCAGCCTAGTTATAAATCTAGCCACCATCCAAGTTCTGCTCTCACTTGTCGTGTCATACAATTGGTCGAATAAGTAATTGGACGTATCCAATACTTTTCTCTATGGTCACTTTGAAGAAGCTATGTTCATGCAATAACTACCTAGTTTCCAAAATCCATAATTGCCTTCACATGTCTGTTAGTTAAAATAGTCTCTATATGGTCTCCGTCAAGCACTAAGGCAGTGGTACGAATGCCTCACTTCTCACTTAAAGCACTTTAATTTTCAAGGATAAAAAACAAACACCTCACTATTTTATTATCATAGGGGCTCAATCACTCTTTTTTTTCTAATCTATGTCAATGATGTCATCATCACTAGTAGTTGCTCAACCTCCATTCAATGAGTGATTGACCATCTTTACCATGCTTTTACAATTAAAGACCTCAAAGCACTTCATTACTTCCTTAGCATTGAGGCTTACTGGCAATCAACTGGTTTACTACTCACTTAGAGCAAATATATATGAGATCTCTTGGAAAAAGTTGATATAAAAAATGAAAATGAAATTGGTACACCATCCTATATAACACACAAGCTTAAGCTCTATGACTCCCCATTATTTCCTGATCCCATACTTTTCCATAATATTTTAAGTAGACTTCAGCATTTAGCCCTCATAAAATCTAATGTTTCTTATTCTATAAATAAAGTTTCCTAATTCATGCACCAATTGGCAAACTAGGATTAGATAGCAATCACCTTGTTATACCATTACTACATTTAGCGATGCAGATGGGGGAGGTTCACATAATGACAGAAAATTGACTTATAGTTACTATCTATTCATTGGCAATAACTTAATCTCATAGGGATTTAAAAAGTAACGAATAGTTGTAAGGTCCACCACTAATGCAGAATATTATGAAATTGCATATACCATTAATGAAGTCCATTGGTTATAATCCTTATTACAAAAGATTGGTTTTCCATGTCAATAAGCACCTATGATTTGGACTGATAATCTGTTGAACCTTAAGGGGTAAAATAATCATTTTTATGGTTATAAGTAACTAAGTAAAATTATATTTAATTCATATGTTAAGTGTTTTTATTCAGGTTAATTAAAATTACAAAATTCAAGTTCGGACACAAGCAATAAAAATTCAAGATGTTGATTTTTCAAGTCTGTAAATCTATTATAAGTGGTAATGAATTATCATCAGTGGTGACTAGGGAGAAAATTGAAGATCAAATTTTTTGTGAAAACCTAAAGTCAAATTGGTCAAATATGATGGGAATCTTTATAATAATTAGTTCCAAGGAAATTCCTTCCATTATAAAATTTTAGAGCAAAATTATGAAGTTCAAAATTGTAAATTTCCTAAAATTTTCAAGAGTAGTCATGACTAGTATGACCACCAATGTCATGAGCAAAGTGGTTATGACACACCAGTCATGAGTGGTGATAGAGATGTCATGAGTAATGATGACCAACTCTAAAAAGTGGTAGAAAGTTTCATGACCAGCGTCACCACTAATGTCATAAGCAAATGAAGATATGACTCGCGTTAATTCAAATTTTCATTTTGGCACCCCAACTATCATGACCAATAACGACTTTGTCATGAGCAATGACCAACCTGCAGAGTTTTTTTTTTTGAGTGGTTCAAACGACTCTAATTGCATTAAATGCACCCCCAATAGCTTTTTTTTTTTCTCTATGAGGGTTTACATATCACCTAAAACAGAGCTGGAAATAGTGAATGAAGTTAAGAAAACATCTTTAGAGCAATCTTTGAGCATTTAACCTTGAATTCATTCTTTCACCACCTAAGCTCTCAATTTTAATTCTTGTAATTTCTTTGTATTTTAAGAGTATTTTTGAGTGCGGGTTGGTGAGTGTTTATTTCCTTTATTTAAAAGCTTAATAGTGAGAATAAGTGAGTTAGGATTAGGATTTAAACACTAGTAAGCTAAAAGCAATGTTCTTAGCATGTGAGTTTAAGTGTGAGCCTATGAAAAACACTTGGGTTTGAGTGTGATCATTGGGAAAACACTTATAAGCTAAAAAGGATTGTTCTTAACACTTAGGTTTGAATGTGAGCCATTGAAAAACACTTAGTTTTAAGTCTGATCCTTGGAAAACACTTGGGTAGCTTGATTTAAGCTTATAAGGGTTTAATCTACACCTGGAAGTAGATTGATAGTGGATTGAAATTTTTAACTTATGGTTGAGGAAGGGATGTAGGCTTTGAGGGTCAAATCTCTATAAATTCCTTGTATTTTTTAGTTCTTTCTCATCGTTCTATTATGCTCTAACTCTATTTTTAGCTTGCTCTTTATTAAAAATTAAAAATTCCTTGTATTGCTTATAAAGCCAATTCACCCTTCCCCCCCTTTTTCGCACTTACGGAATTACAATTAGTATAAGAGCTTTGATCTCCATTCTTGAAGATTTAACCATCTTGGAGAAAAAATCATGGCCTTCATAAGTCAGGTGGTTGCCACCTCCAATGTTCATGGTCCTAGCTGCACAAAACCTCCATTTTTTTATGGTACTAATTATGCATATTGGAGAAATAAATAAAGATTTCTTGGATAGTGAATGAGTCAATTTATGAGATATTATTGAAGAAGGTTAGAGTCCTCCAATAAAGAAAAATAATGAATGTAATGAGGTGATCATTCTTAAAAAGGAATAGAATGATATGCAATCCAAAGCCAACTTAAGAAATAGAAAAGCAATTACCATTCTCTATTGTGGCTTGAGTAAGGAAGAATACAATGGAAGACCATTTGAGATCTACCAAAAAAATTTGGGAATGTTTAAATACTAAGAATGAAGGCACTAGTTAAGTCAAGAACAAGAAATTGCAAATGCTTGGAAAAGAGTATGAATTGTTTAAGATGAAGCCTTATAAGAAAATTAGTGACATGTCTAGTAGGCTTATCACTTTCATTGACTCTATAAGAAAACTTAGTAAGAAATTTTTAAATGAGAATGTCAACAACAAAATTCTTATGAGTTTACCTCAAAAGGTTTAGAAAGCTAAGATGGACTCAATTGAGGAAGCAAATGATCTCTCTATTCTATGTACAAATGAACTTCTTAGGAAGCTTTTCACCCATGAAATCAAAATGAATCAAGTGGTAGAGGAAGAGAATGCCAAAAATGACAAAAGCATTGCTTTCAAGGCAAATAGAGACACTAGTGATAGTGACTCAAGTGAGAATGAAGATGAGTATACAATGATTTCTAAAAAATAAAAAATCTTATCATGAAGAAGAGAAGGGGATTCAAGAAGCAAGACTCAAGCAACAAGGATCAAATGATTTGCTATGAATGTAACAAATCGGGTCATATTAAATTCGAATGCCCAAAGTTAAAGAAATCCTTCAAGAAAGATAGGAAGCACAAGAAGGAAAAGAAATAAGCATTTAAAGAAACTTAGGATGATTCTAATGATGATGACACCAATGAGAAAGTTGCCAATATTCTTTGCTTTATGGCATTAGAGGAACCTTCAAATGATAAGGTAACTCTATATTTTGAATCCAATAATGAAATGTTACTTGCTTATAAAAAATTGATTCTTAAATGTGAAAAGTATTTATCTAGAATTAATACATTTAAAGAAATGGTAAACAATCTAGAAGAAGAACTTGAGAAATCAAGAATCTCTAATGAAGAGTTAGCTACTTCATTAAATGAATATAATTCTAAGAAAATTGAGATTGCAAATGAGAATGCAAAACTTATTAAGCAAAATGTGTTTTTAAAAAATGCAAATGGAAATCTCAAGGAATCAATTTCTAAATTTAATATAGGAAAGGAAATTATAGATGGAATAATTTTTATGACTTCCATTCCTTTGAAATCTAAAGGTGGTATTGGTTTTAAAAATGCTTATGCTATTGCATCAAAGGTTGTAAGCCTAAGTACTCCAATTACTAAGGTTTACTAATAATCTAGTCTTAAAACCAATGGACCTAAAAAGTCTAATGGTAAAAAGACTAACAAATCTAGAGCCAAGAGTATCTAAGCCTAAAAAACCTAATCATGCTCATTTTCATGGTTTTCATAGTTTTAAAATGAAAGAGCATGCACCAAATATTAGATGTCATTATTGTGGTATGATGGGATATGAAAATTCTAAATGTTTTATTAGGAGGACTTATTTGAGTTACTTAAATAATGAATCTTTCAATACTGACCCCTAAGTACCTAAGTGCATTTGGGTACCTAAAGTGTGATAAAGCATTTTCTTGTAGGCGAGCTTGAAATCCACAATATGCAAAGAAAAGTTGTATCTAGATAGTGGATGTTTAAGGCACATGACCGAAAAGGCCAACCTCTTCACTCATTAAGAGATGAAAAAGGGAGGCAAAGTTACATTTAATGACAATGCCAAAGGTAAGATTATAGGCATTGGTCAAGTTAGTAAGAAAAACTCTATTTACATGGAAATATCCTTTTGATTAATGACTTAAAGCACAACTTACTTAATATTATTCAATTATGTGATAAAGGTAATAGAGTGACTTTTGAATCAAAAAAATGCTTTATAACTTATATGGAAAAGAACAAAGTAATTTTCAATGGTAAAAGAGTCACCAATGTTTATACTATTGATCTATCATTTTTTAACTAACCAAGGTGTTGAGTGTTTTGTTGCCATTAAGGATAACACTTAATGTGGCATAGAAGACTTAGTCATACTAGTAAGAAGCAATGGAGAATGATCAAGCTACTTTCTTTCCAATTGAGTAATCTCAAAATGTTGGATGGTAATTCATTGTGACATATATTTACTTGTGTCATTATAATTAATTGTTTAAACTTTTAGTGGTTAATTTGTTATATCCTTGAACTTTGATTAATTGTGATGCAACATGAATTGGTCCCTATTGTGCTTCAGGAGGCTTAACCCAAGTTCAAAGGCTTAATTTTTGAAAATTTTGGATTTAAATTATGATTGTTATACTAGTGTTGTTGGCAGTGAAGGCTTTGTTTCTTAAATAAATTCATGTTTTGCTTAAAATTATTTTTAATAAGTCAATATTTATTATTATAAAAATCTAATCACTGGTTATAATTCATTTGCAATCAGTTTTTTATGTATTTAAGTTTTTGGACAGAAAGTTTCATGATCATTGTCATTACCTCTATCATGAATTTTAATTATGACTGCTTAATAATGTTCATAACTATCTATGTCATTAGTCATGATTAAATGGACTTTAAAAGTGCGTAAAAAATATTTATCATGATCATGACACACCCTTCATCACCTATGACGCGCCTAGGGTTGCAATGAGGTATTTAAAGCACTTTATCTCTTTTCCTTCTTCTTCCTAGCGCAACCCACTTTCTTTTTTTCTCTGTTTTAACCTAATTTTTTTAGATTCCTTTTTCTTTCTGCATTTTAACTATATCTCACAACATTATCATCATCATTCATCATCTTCTCATCTGTAGTGGGAATTTAAAATAATTGAAACACCCTTTTTTCAATTAGTCCTTACTTGAATAGTGTATGTCACCATGTCAACCTCACTTGAGCTAACAAAAAAGGAAATAAAGATGAAAATCATGCAAAAAAGGGGGCCCAAATGACCATATGCTCTATTTTCTTACAACCAAAGAGCAAAAAGAAAGAGGTGAGAGCCACAATAATGTCAAGAAGTTTGAGCTTTTTGTGCTTTGGTATGGAGAAAAGGCTAAGTTAAGCTTATTTCAATATTATATTTTGGATATTTGATATTTTGAATATTCTATGATGTGGATATTTGATATTTATGAAATGAAATTTTTGGGATTAAATTAGAAGTGCTATATTTAGAATACTATTTTTGTGCTTGGTTTGGTTATGGGTATTGATCACTGAATATTTATTTTACCAAGTTTGTTATTTTTATGCTTGAATTGGTGCGGTTAGTATATTTTGGATATTCTATGATTTGTTAGTTCATTACTGGATAAAGGTATTTGATTTTTTATTTTGTTAAATTGGAAGTTATTGGTTATTGATTTTCTATTTTGCCAAATTGAAAGTGTTGATGGTTGCGTAATTGCACTATTTCGTTGGGGTGTGTGTGTGTATATATATACATATATTTCAAAACCGATAACAATTCACAAGATCAATATTTAACAAAAATCAATATATATATATATATATTGGTTATGCAAAATCTGGTATAACTCTACAGTTTATGATCTTTAAGTCATGGCCATGACTTAAAGATATTTGTGAGTTAAATTTTCACTAGCTTGTGCATTTTATGTTTGAGGTTCTTGTTAGTATTCTTGAATCCAATTGTGGTAATTATGACAGTAATCTACCTATAATCCCCATGAATATGATTGTTTTTAAATCTTGCATTCCATTTTATATCATGGATTTTTATTTTTCTTTTTAAACAAATTTTTCAAGTCTTTTTAGAACTTGACATGATTATAGCCTTTCATTTTTTGGGACATAGTTGCTGTGATTGACACTTTTTGTCTCCATCATCTCTCTTATTGTTTTTGATAGTAACAAAGGGGAAGAAAGTTAAAGTGTAAAATGTTTATGATTATTTTTGGATATTGTGAATTATGTTGAGGGAGAAAAGTTTTAATATGGGGGAAAAAGGTTTATTTTTGGATATTGTTATTGGTAGTTTAATGTTTAGATATTGTGGATATTGGACATTATGCATTATGTTTATTCCAAAGTGGGAGAACTAATTTTAAATATGATTTGGATACTGAAAATTATTGGTTGATAAATATATTTTCTTTGAATAAATTTTAGTTGATGTTTAAAGAGTTGAATTGTGATTGATATGATCACGATAGTGCTTCACTTACATTTTTCAATTATTGATGTCTTTGTTGCTCAAATATGCAAAATATACTTGCTTAATGATTTTTTACAATTTTAATTTTAGGCTTATTTTATGGTGGAGTAATTCCTTCCAATCTTTTACTTAATTTTACAAAATTATTTGTTACCATAAAAAAAAGGGAGATTGTTAAACTTTAAGGGGTAAAATAATCATTTTTTATAGTCACAAGTAATTAAGTAAAATTATAAGCTTAAATCATTTTTTATGGTCACTAGGGAGAAAATTGAAGATCAAATTTTTCGTCAAAACCTAAGGTCAAATTTGGTCAAATATGATGGGAATCATCATAATAATTGGTCCAAAGCAAATTCCATCCAATAGAAAAATTTTTGGAGCAAAATTATGAAGTTCAAGATTGCAAATTTCCTAAAATTCTCGAAAGCAGTCATGACTAGTGTCACCACTAGTATCATGAGCAAAGTGGTCAAGACACACCAGTAATGAGTAGTGACAGAGCTATAATGAGTAATGACGACCAACTCTAAAAGGTGGCAAAAAGTTTTATAACTAGCGTCATCACTAGTGTTATGAGCAAATGAAGTCATGACCCACATAAATTCAAATTTTCATTTTGGTCCCTCAACTGTCAAGACAAATGACGAATTTGTCATGAGTAATGACCAACGTGCAAAGTTCTTCTTTTTGGGTGGTTTAAATGGCTCTAATTACATTAAATGCACCTCCAACAACTCTTTTTCTCTATGAGGGTTTAAATACCACCTAGAATAGAGCTAGAAATAGTAAATGAAGTTAAGCAAACATCTTTAAAGCAATCTTTGAGCATTTAATCTTGTATTTATTCTTCAACCACCTAAGCTCTCAATCTTTAATTCTTGTAATTTATTTCTATCTCAAGAGTGTTTCTTGAGTATGAGTTGGTGAGTGTTTATTTCCTTTAGTCAAAACCTTAATAGTGAGATTGAGTGAGTTGAGATTGAGATTTAAACACTTGTAAGTTAAGAGGATTGTTCTTAGCATGTGAGTTTAAGTGTGAGCTTTTGAAAAACACTTGGATTTGAGTGTGATCCTTGGAAAAATACTTGTAAGCTAAGAGGATTGTTCGTAGCATTTAGGTTTGGGTGTGAGCCGTTAAAAAACACAAAAGTTTAAGTGTGAGCCTTTAAAAACACTTGGGTAGCTTGCTTTAAACTCATAAGAGTTTAATTTACATCTTGAAGTAGATTGATAGTGAATTGAAATTCTCAACTTGTGGTTGAGGAAAGGAGGTAGGCTTTAAAGGCCGAATCTCTATAAATTTGTTGTGTTTTCCAGCTCTTCCTCTTCATTCTATTATGCTTTAACTCTGTTTTTAGCTTACTCTTTATTAAAAATTCAAAATTCCCTATATTACTCAAAAAGCCAATTCATCCCCTTATCTAATTGCTATATATTTAATCACAATGCCTATCTTTCATTCCCAGTCAAAACATTTGGAAATCAATTTTCCATTATGTTCGAGAGAAAATTACCGTAAAAGAACTTGTTGTGCGCTACTTACCGACAGATTCTCAAGTTGTTGATATTTTTACAAAACCACTGTCAAAGTCCAGATTTCAAGTTCTATGTGCCAAGTTGACCCTCGCCTCTGCCCAGACTCAACTTGCGAGAGGGGCCTTATCGTTTGTTACAGTAGTTACACTTCTGGTTCATCACATTTTTATATTTGTTTATGTTAACTCAAAGTCTCGTACTTTGCTGTTGTATATATTAACATCTGTAATACAACTTAATATCAATATACAATATATTCAAGTTGTTTCATTTTGAATATTTTATATTCAATAGTCAAATCTGTAATATATATATATTAACTATTTTATATATAACTATTAAAAATATGATATGTGTAATCAAAATTCAAATTATCAAACTATAAATGTGGAATTAATAATCTACAACCACAAAGATTTAATGATTCAAAAATTTTATGAATGGATGCCATAGAGCACACGTACGTGTATTCGTTTCATAAGTAGCTCAATTAATGATGAAACTTACATATCACAACACATGTATGTACAAATGTAACATAAGAAGATGGCTTGAAGGACAAATAATCATGGTTAGGGCAAACATAACATTTTAGGAATAACATTGAAGAAGACAAGCAAGTGATTGTGCACTACTAGTCCACGTGGACCACATTGATTTGTCAATTTTCTCTAGACCCACATTGCCTTGCTAATTCCACAACGCAAAGACAAAACTAAGACATGGATCTTTTGCCATCAAATTTAATGGACCAAGTGCCCATTTTGGTTCCTCATTAACACGACCATTAGTGACCTTTCCTAGACTTTTGTAGCTTTTGGCATGGTTTTGGTGGCCATGCTTTAGATTTCTCTCAAGCCCTACAAATCAAATCTATTGTGATTTACTGATGTGCTCCCCAACTTCTTCCTTTGTCATCCATGTTTTTTTTTTTTTTTTTATGATAAGATTTCAAATGGGTTCCCACATGTAATTTTACAATTTTAAAAATAATTTTAGCATCACTAAATTAAAATTTATTGAAATTGTAGTTAAGAAAATCTTAAGAACATATTACAGCTCTAGGTGGCAAAAAGGTGACATCAAGGTGCCAAATCTTCTCATTGATGTGAGTTCTTGAAAAGATCAGCCTATTTCTTCTTTACCATATTAATATTTTCTTTCTGATAATATTAAAACAATACTTTTATAAAGAAAGTGTATATAAAAAAATCAAAGTGTGAAATTATATAATATGTTTTTTTATTTTGCAAATTTATTTCTGTTCTAGCAATAAATATTTATTAAAAAAATATTGATAAAAAATTCAACTTTAATGTGAAAATGACTATACAAGGTCATCGTGAGAATTTGTATATATGTTATGACAATTTGACATGTCCTTAATTATTTGTCATATGGTCCTCAAAAGTCTATAATAAGCTAAAGACTTTTCATACATTAGAAGGTTAATGAAGTGGTAAACAAGTTACTTCCAAGCTAATTAAGGTGGTGCAACAAGTGGGTATCTTTTGCTTAAGTTGGATTAATTGTTACTCAATAAGAATATGAAAATACATGTATGTGATTATCCAGTGTCATCTTATTAATTAGAATTTAATAAATTTTAAAGGCTGATGATTTAAATAAAAATAACTGTATGTGTATATATATATATATATATATATATATATATAATAATCCATGTTAATTAACTAGGCATTATAATCTGATTAGATGTCTAAGCTAATAATTAAGAAAGTAATGAAAAATGATCTCTCAAACAGTTGACTAGGTTTCCATCTAATTTAATGATATATAATTACCGACCAAATGATTAAGTCTATAGCCCAAAAATCATTTTCTTTTTCCTGCATCAATGAACGAAAATCAAGGCCATCCTCACGTTACTTATTTTTTTCCTTAATTATCTATAGTCCATGTCAATGAAGTACAATTTCGGTATATTATTCTAAAATCTATTCCTAAATCTCATATATATATATATATATATATATAGTTTTCCACCACCATGTGATTAGTCTGAACAAATAGCCGTTAATCTCCTGTCAGATGTTTAATTAATTAAGATAAACAATACAATAAGAACATTAATTTGCACCCATGTTTGGGTGCTAATAGATTTTCTTTTTATTAAATCGAGATTATAATTTAAATTCAAAATTATGATTTTATGATTTTATTATATATATATATATATATATAACAACTACTGAACTTTGCATTTCATTGAAAACTAGAGAACTACTGAGGTGCACAATACATCAATAAGCATATACTAAATCTATCGCAACATAAAAATAAAGTTACGATTTTTAAATTGAGTACAAACCATAAATTATAACGTGTGAAATTACTGGTCTAAGAATACATACACTAAAAGTTAATATAAGCTATAAGTGATGAAATATTCAAGCAGTAACTATTTTTTAAAGGTATTATGAGGTGTAAAATTTAATTTTTGCCTAGTCATCGATTTAAAAAGGGAAAAACTGTTACTTGATGTATAATTTATCACAATTTAAGTTATATAATTTTTTTATTAAAAAATCAATATAATTTAAGATTTTAGACCCTATGAATTGATTATCTTCCATGGAAAAAAAAATAAACCCATCAAATACCACCAACAAAAACATTCCTAAAACCAAATCCACCATGACTACTTAGATCTAAGGACTTAGCAGGACCTTCTAAATATGTAGAAAAAGCAAATATATATATATACATAAGAGTTGGAGAATAAACTCCAAATAGAACTTATTTACTATAGACATTAAGCGAAAATAAATAAAATGGTTAATTTTTTAATAAAAATAGTCAAAATCACCCTAAAAACTCCTAAATCACCTCAAAAATCCCTATAGCAAGAGGAAAAAGAAAAAGAGGAATTAATCTTTTTTATATTTTTATTATAGTTGTGAGAATAATTTTAATTTCATTCAAGTCAAATAAAATTGACTAATATATAATTATTTTTCTCAATAAAAATTTTTATTTATTTCTTGATGAATGCTAATGGTTGATTAATACCTCCAATGGAAAAAAAAAAAAAAAAGATACAAAGCTATGCATATAGCTAGAACTAGAAATTGCTTTGTGAAGTCATTTTAATGATTAATTGGCCAAATAATTTTATGATGTGTGACCCCATGCAATGATCAATATATAATTTCTCATTAGACAAGAGAATTTTGCAACATTATATGCAAGAGGAAAAATAATGGCAAAGAAGAAGGTGAAAGTTGTGTTTGTTTGTTGCATGCCAAAAATGGAATGTTCTTCTTTAACCAACACAAATTCATATGAAGCATATAACATTTTCTTCTAATTCAATTCCACTTTGACATGACCAAATATAAATCCAATTGTGAGGTCATTTATTAACTCTACAATGGGATGAACTTACAAAAATTGGGATTGATTTTATTGCATTTTTAATATATCCTTAAAAGTGATTGAATAAGTCAATATATAACATTCAAATTATTTCACATTACTAATAAGTATGGATGCGAATTCATATTATAAATAATTTATATGAAATTATTGTTAAAATAAACTTAAAAACATTTATCAAAATTTCAATTTATTTTTTTTTAATTAATTCTATCATATAAGTAGTCCAAACAAAAAGCTTGAGAGGAAAGATATCGTCTTAAGATGTCACCTGTGGAGGTTCGAATTCCACGGGCTACCCTCCTCCTATCGTATAGGTGGACTGGTGGAACTTCTGTCCATAAAGCAAAAAATCTCGAGTCCTATACTTCCTCACCACATCTAAGGATTTAAATCCTAAGTATTGCACATGGCCCCTTATGTATGGATCCATGGCTCTATATTTAAATCTCTAATAGATTTTTTTAATAGTTAGAGTATTTTAATTCTCCAGCGTAAAAGAAAAAGTAAAGGTAACATAATTTGAATTTTACTCTCTACATTTAAGTGTACATACATTTTATCACTTAAGGTATTTATGAAAAATTTATAATGAATTTACCGACTGTTTGTAATGTGATAATCCACTCAATAAATTATTTTTCAAAATTATATTACTAAATTATTCAATGTCGTTGGACAAATATTTTTATTAATTGAAATTTAGTTAACCCAGCTTGGAATCACATAATGGTAAAATTACTCTAATACTCCTCAACTATATTTATATGGGAGCATGCATGATGCACCGGTAACGGTCACAAGAAGTGTAAATTAATACAGCGGCATATATATATATATATATATATATATATATATATATATATATATATATAAGTGACGTTAAAATCCAACTGCCGGCTGTTATATTAGCTCCCAAAGATTAGGGGTTGGCTCCTGAGCAGCCGATCGTTTCTGTTCCTGTCTTCATCAATCCTACAATGGATGATGGGGCCGGCCATCTTCTTTTGTATTTAATCTTTTGAATTTTTTTAAATGTCTTTCCCATTTGTATTCAACCTTCTTTAACCCAACAACTAAACGTTAATCTACTCCTTTTATTTACCTATTATTTTTTTAAAGAACTAAATTTAGCATTTAAAAAAGTTAATTAAGCACCATTGAAAAAATTATCTACTCTAAATGCATTTTATTAGATTTGTAACACATAAATATATATTTTTTTCTTTTTTTGTCCGTAGTATCTAGTGTTTAGAACTCACTAAATTCAAAAGATTCAATTTGATGTGAGCAAAACCATAAGAGCAACATAGATTTTCTAACAATTAATTTAAAATGACTGCATATGCTATGATTTAAATTCAAGATGTTTAAATGAAAATAGATTATGTCAATTAATTAAATAGTTGTTGGTAAATATATATCTTATTTTTATCAGTGAAATATAAATAACTAAAATATATATCATAAACGATTAAAAATATACAAAAATCTTTCAAAAAAAATCATAAATAAAACTTACCTATGTAGAATGCATGTATTATATTCAATTAATAAATAATATAGTATAACTAGATTTAACATATACAACATCGCATTTTGTGACCTCTATTCCAATTTAATTGATGTTTAAGGAGTATGCACTTAGATTAAGAATTGTAATTAATATAGGTATAAAATATTATACTATATGTTTTTCCAATTTTTGGGTGTGCCAAAAGATTGTTGGATTTTTACAAGCATGTCAGAGGAGAAATTCCTTAAAAAAAAAAGACTTGACTTCTTTTTTAGACTGATTGTAAATTTCCAAATTCATTTACCACAATTTGCTTGGATTCAACAAGATTTAAATTAATAATGATAAGAGAAACTATTGGAAAATTAAAAGAGAACTTGTATTGATTTTTGAAGTTTAGTACAAAATAAAAGTATATTGCAAGGACAACAAAACTACTACAAAAACTAAAGAAAATGATAGCATAAGCTAATGATTGGCTAATGACAATTATTGATTATAGATGTTTTGTTGAATGTGTAGATGTTGGTGTTGTGTTTATAGATCCCTCTCTATCCATTTGAACAACTGTTTATTTGGAATCTTCTTGCTTTGGCACCAAGTTGCTCTATAAAAATGGTCTCCAGAATCTTCTTGTATCTTGCTCATTAAATTGTAGTGGACTGGGTCTTATTTTTAGGGTTTCAAAATTTAATTAAATCAAATGGATCATTAGCCTTAATATATTTTAGCAAAAAAAATAATAATTATGGCACGAACAATGCCCCCCGCATGTAATTAGTTTAGGCAATCCAATCCTAATTTACATGTGAAATAAAAGTCATAAATATATTTTTGCATAACTTTTTATTTAGCAAAAAATCTAGACTCACTCTTTGAAGAAATATATTTAATTGCTCATTATTTTTTTTCTTGAAAAATAACACATGCCATGAGCAATAAATAATAATGTTCAAGTCTTAAAAGAGCCTTCCCATTTCATCATCAGATGCACTTGGCCTATTCAATTGAAGTTTTTTTTCTTTCTTTCTTGAACTAGTTATGTCTTTTCTTTTAGATTTTTTTCTTTTCTTTCTTCTCACAACTGGTTTCTTCTCCTTCCTTTTACTCTTTTTATTCCTATTTTGCCTCTTCTTATTTCGGACCTATTAGACAGCAGCCAGCCAAGGTAGAATAGCCTCCGTAAACCACCATTACCAACAAACAGCCCATGACTGCTTCTTCCCCAGTCGATGCATCAACCTAGCAACGGAAAGCTACTGTTCTGCTTGGCAGTGCACAATATGATGCTGCTACACTCCTCGAGGCATTGCTCCTAGACAACACTACGCCAAAATAAGCCACCACCACCATTAGTGAGCAATATGCCTAAGCTCCAATCATTAGATCATTATCAGAAGCTATTGTCCTCTTCAAACATAAAAAAAAAAACAGCAAGAGAACTACTGTCCCAAATTAATTTCCAACCCCAAATCAACAAGTTTCTTATTAGAGCCTAATATTGTTATAAGGAGAGATTTTTATTATTAGAAAAATCTAATGAGAAGAGGAACCATTGTAAACCATGTTTGAATCCTCCAGCTCTTCAACACCCTCAATTATCTGTGACTATAAATATGTATCTACTAAATCCCCATTTGTAACTATATCCCCTCCAATTAGCCACACCACTAAAGAAAAATACAACTACTTATATGAGTTTACTTATCTTCCAAAAGATTAAAAGATAGAATAATCAAAAGCCCCTTTGCTTAATCCTTATTATGCTTTTTTCAAAACCCAATCCAATTAGAAACAAACCTTCAAGAACCTTATAAAAAGACCATCTACTTCAAGCAAAGAATATGTCCAAGACTCTAGCTTTGATCAACACTAAATCCCTGCTTCTCAAACTTAACAATTTGTAACTTTAGAAATTCCCCCAAAATTTCTCAAAACTTAGTTAAGCTAAGGGTACACCCATATCCATTTTGGTACTATAAGGTTGGGACTCACATATCATGGTAGACCTGGATTACCTATTATTGGAGTTGCACTTCTTGACTCTAGGTATAAATAACTGTCATGTTATGTTTGGGATGGTTGAAACCTCTTTGAATGTTGGGTCAATATTCTTTATCTTTTTCCTAAATTATAATTTAGCCTTGTCAAACCCACATGCCTTGAAAGTCCAAATCCAAATCCTTGGTGCTGAGCAAATAGCTACAGCAAAAACAACAACCCTTCATTATCAGATCACCTATCAACTGCAAAACTATGTTATAAATCTGTCTTTACTATCTGACCAAAATGATGCCCTTTTTATAAAAGCAGATTCCTATAATTCTCTAACTTGCATCCACATTCCAAAATAAATTTCTAGGGATGAGTAGTTAACTTTATTCCCAGAAAAGTGGATTATAAATTATGAGAAATCTCATAAAGTAGTTGAGCCAATTCAAAGTACGGATCCAGTATTTGTCAAAAAACTTAATGGAATTGTTGAAATAATTTTTAGAAAGAGACAAGAAGTCCCCACGATGTTCAACACTCAGTTTATGATTTCTTCTTGTCAAATAAAAGAAAAGGCTCTTGTAACTTATTTTAATGATGTTGGAAAACTAATTTATGATTTTAAGCGTGATGGTCATTATTACTTTGATTATTATGATTGTGATGATTATTGTTTCTCTGATGATGAAGAAGAAGAAAAGAAAAAAAAATTGCCAAGAAGTGTAGTGAGAAAGTATTCAAAAAAATGTTTGATGATGATGATCTTATAGTGAGTAACAACCCTCAAGAAAGTATGATTTTCTTATATCATACTCTCCTCCTACTTGGTACAAAACCCAAACACTAAAAAACTACCACCATAAACCTGCAAACTAAAACCCTTATCCTATTACAAGCAAGCTTTAAAATGGGTAAAGAAAGAAAACCCATTACCTTTAATTTTAGACTCACAAATTTCAAAGCCATTACCTTAAATATACATGTTTCAACCTTCAAATTTTCCACCTTTAGACCTTGAGACTGATGCTAAAAAAATAACATAACCATATGTCTTAAACTCTAATATTATTAATGATGATGGAAGACCTCAAAGGACTACACTTGTAGAGGCAGTCCTAAATTGGTAGACACATAATGCTTGTGCTCAAAATCAAAAATTAAAAAAAATCAAAGAAAAGATTGATACTATTATAGAGCATGTCAAATTGACTAACATTAGACTTTCTGACTTTGAAAGACAAATGAGAGTTGTTCATTTAGAATTAACAAGATAGATCGAGTCAAAACATCAGGAGTTAATGTAGATTGTTAGCAATAGAGGCACTATTATAAGCATTCAGATGAAAGAAGTTGAAATTCAAAAGTTAAAAGCTCAGATCACTCAGCTTGAGAAAGATTTGAGTATTAAAAGGGATTCTTCAAAGGCTGCTCCAAAATTATTTTCTCTAAATCTAATGTGATTCTTGTATAACCCTTTTCCAATGCCAAGCCCGTCAACTTACATGACCTTTAGCTTTTTAAGTCAACCTTTATTTCTTAAAGCCTCTTCAGCTTTAAATATACCTTCAAAATTTTAGGGATTTAAAAAATAAAAACCCTTTAAAACTACCTCCCAAAACCAACCTACAGAGACTATTAAAAAAAGGAAAGACAATCCAATTTCCTTAACCAAAAATACCTAACAATCCACCCATAGAAAAAATGCAACTTTCCTCCTCTTCTACTGAATCAATTAAAGCAGTAGATAAACCTTCGCAAATGATGATTAATCCAATTTCTTTATTTTTGGAGAAATGTGCTATTAATACAATGCCTAGCTTTAAAATGGATCTAACCATAGAAGAAAATTTAAAAGCTGATTCTTTTGAAAGTGACTTTAGCTCTTTTGAGTCAGACTATGAAATTCCTTTCCAATTGATAGCTGATATTGAAACCTCAAGGACTAGAGATCCTTATGTTGAAGAAGTGAGAGATCCCATAAAAGAAATAAGTGATTTTGAAATATAACCTCAAGCTCAACCTCAGCAACAAGACTCACACAAGTCTACCACCAGTGGAAGTTACTTTACTCTGGATGATATTCCTCCTACCCAATACATGAATAGATTCTTAGATTTTAGAACTTAGATTAATATTCAAATTCTTCTTTCTAAAGTTGGTCTGAGAAATGTAATTGAAACCTTTCTAGCAAAAATGGTAGGAAAATTAGCAATTTGGTTTGCTTTACTCAATATGTATGCCAAAATACAACTGGTAAATGCTACATCAACTGAAGAATTTCTAGGACTCTTGCATTATGAGTTTCTAGAAAAGTGGGAAGATGATTTTGAGGTTTCCAGGAAAGAATTCTATCAGATGAAGTGATGTTCTTTAAAAAAGAAAGATTCAGATAAACATTTTCAAAATATGTCCATAAAGTTTTATTTTTTGGGCAAAACAACCAATCCAGACTTGAAGCAAGCATTTATAGCCTTTGTTCCAAAGATTCTTGCCACTAGAATGTTTTTAATTCTCCAATAATCAAACCAGAAATTTGGAGATGTCCCTCTAGGCCATTTGTACCAAATAATGATTCAAGCCTATACACAGTTATGTGAGCAAAGAAAAGTGATCAAAATCTATTTGGGTAATAAAAAGAATCCTTTGGGGAAGTTATCATATGACAGACCAGACCTACAGATCAAATGTAAAGATGCAAAAAAGTATATCTGTCCAGACAAGAAGAAGCACCATTTCTTTGAAATAAAAAGAAAAGGAAGTAAAGGAGGACCTAAGAAATGGAAGTATTACAAGAAATGGAAGTATTACAAAAAGAGAAAGTTCTGTGAAAAATAGAAGATGGACAAGTGTTACATTAATTGTCCTTCAAAATAAAAAAAAAGGTAGAAAAGATGATTAAGCAAATCTAACAAATTACAGTAGTCAATTTTGATAATGCAGATCTCAAGTCTCTCTTTTCAGAGGAAGAAGAACCTTCACTAGAATGCATTTTTACTGTTTATCATGAATTAGATTTAAATTTTTCAGATTCTGAAGAAGAAGCATTGCAATATCATGATCAATTTATGGTTAATGATATGATTGCCTTAACTCATGAAAGCCATCTTATTCCATTATTCCCCATCCAAATTTACCCGACCAATTACTGCAAGCCCATAAAACTCATAGTCTTGATTGATACTGGAGCCAAAACAACCATCTTTAATCCAATAGCTCCTCCAAAGAAGCATTGGAAAAACCATTCAAAATTTTTTCATGCTACTAATAGAGAAATTTTTTAGAATACCTTGAAAACCAGACAACCTATAAAAATTCAATTCTTTCCAAGATGTTATATTTGGACTCACATTCTTAGTTTGCCCTTACCTGGCAAGGATATAGTTCTTGGATTTTATGTCTATTGGAAAATGAAAGATATAAGAATTTTTCCAAATAGACTCACTTTTAAGAAATATTTCAGATGCTTCACCACACATCCCTCTATCCTTTTCATAGATAAAACCATTGCAACCCTTGACCTTCAACCCATTCATGAGTTTCTAATAAAGAAATACAGTGCACAATCTTACACAGAGTTCACAAAGAAATGCTCATTTCCTTTATGGAAGAATCTAGATTTCTACATTTCGTTGCCCTTCAAGTAAAATGAAAATGTGAATCCTATAAAGGCCACTCATCTAGGAATGACTCCCACAAACCTGAAATTTACAATTGAGGAATGTAAACAGTTAGAAGAATAAGGTTTGATTACGCAAACCAAATCAGAATGCGCATGTCAAGCTATCTATATGAATAAATGATCATAATAAATCTAAGGAAAAAAGAGATTGGTTATTGATTATCAGCCCTTGAATTTCTTTTTAAGGGATGACAAATTTCCTTTACCAAAGATCTCCTCATTATTCACTTTCTTGGTGAGAGCAAAACTTTTTTCAAAGTATAACTTAAATGTGAGATTTTGGCAACTTGAAATAAAAGAAGAAGATAGATATAAAACTAGGTTCTACATTCTGAACCATAATTATCATTGGAATGTGTTACCATTCAGTTTAAAAATGGCCCCACCATTATTTCAAAAGGCTATGGTAAAAATATATGAGCCTCTCTTGCATAGTACTCTGGTTTACATTGATGACATTCTTCTTTTCTTACCAAGCATTGAAGCATATGAGAAATTGCTCAAATAGTTTGTTAATCTTAAAATCAAATATTGAGTTATGTTGTCATCCATAAAAATTCACATAGGCAAAGAAGAAATTGAGTTTCTGGGAATGCAGTTCAATGAAGGAAAATATCACCTTGGTCCTTATATTGTAAAAGAATTGAAAGAGTTTCCTAAAGAAAACTTATCTGTTAAACAAATTAGATAATTTCTTAGGATACTTAATTATCTCAGGGATTTTATTCCTCACTTGAAAAAGAAGACAACACCTTATGGGCCCTTCTAAAGAAGAATCCTCCACCATGGTTAGCAGTTCAAACTGAAGCCATTATTTGATTAAAAGCTTATATTAAAAAACTTCCAGACTTACAGATTCCATCAAAAGGGAAGAGAATTCTTCAAACTAATGCAAGTGATCAATCTTGAGGAGCAATTCTCCTTAAAGAAGACAACTAGAAGAAGCGAAGAATTTGTGCTCATGCCAATAGAAAGTTCACAAATGGAGAATGCTATTACCATTCAACCTTCAAGGAAGTCCTAGTAGTCAACTATGGAATAAAGAAATTTGAATTCCATTTAGGAAGATACCATTTCAAAGTAATCATAGACTGTTTATCTTTTTCAAAGATGCTAGAATTCCAAGGAAAGACTCTCCCTCATCCTCAACTTTTAAGATGGAAAGAATGGTTCAGTAAATATGACTTCGAAGTGGAACATGTCAAAGGAGAAGACAACCTTATCCTTGATCTCCTAAGCAAAACATCAACCTCAACAAACCCTTTTAATTAAAGGATTTACCTTTAATCTATATGTTCCAGCCTGTCACTAATTTCCTTGAAAAATGAATCCCACCAAACCTGTCCCCAAACATTTCCATAAACGTACTCAACCAAAAATCCACCCAATAGATTTTTGAACTACAATATTATCTTATCAGAAATTATAGTCTAGATTTTTATAAAAGACTTGGATTTCATCCAGACTATCCCTTCACCTGCATCTTTAGTTTCTTATATCAAAACCCTTAAAAGGAATTTGATTGGCCACTAGAATTACTAACCCTATTTTGGTATCTTTATTATTTGTATTGGATTATTTTTTATTTACCGCCAATAAAGCTTGTAAGATATATCTGAATGCTTGAAGAAGGTCAAAGATCAAATCCTCATCTGTTAACTTTCATGAAATGGTTCCAAAAGTTTTCAAAATGGAAGTCTTAGTTAATAAATAAAGTCTACACCCAACAGGTTTCACTAACCATTGAATGTCACACCATTATTGTCTTCTGAAGATCCTTCTTGAACTTAAAAAATGAATTTACCATAATCCCCTATTTCAATATCTATGGATCATACAGACACTCAATGACTCATCACTTTATCTTTAATAAGGATGACCTGTCACCTTGGTGAGAATTTCAAAGATTTATATTTCAAAAGAATGGAATAATTCTAAAAGAGATATGGCTAAAAATATTTGAAGACACACTATGGGAGACTTTCCCATTATAATATGGACAAAAGCTATTGACAAACAAAAGATTATGGGAAGAGACACACCAAGTTGGAGCTAGCTTATCAAGACTTACTGAGAAATCTTTTCAAGATGACCCATAAAGACCTTTAATAAGATACTCATAAGATCTTGACTCAGAAAGTAGTTACAGTAGAGACTAATGCAACATGTCACCAAGTCACGAGCCTATAGTAAAAGTGTTTATTGTACCTACGTATTTTGTTAGTGGTTATCTTGCCATAACCACTTTTTCTTTTGTCTTTTCTTTTATTTTGTAGTCTTGATTGATCTTTTAATCAGGCTTATCCTTTGTATCCAGTGCTCCTCATCACTATAAAAGGAGGTTTCTTACTATTGTTTAAGGCAAAGAACCCTCGATAGACACTGCTTGTTACAATTAAAACCATGAGTTTCTAAAAAACTTCTGCTCTTCTTCTCTAATGGTTTACTAATAATGACTATCTCTTCTACTTTTTAATTATTAAAGAGTATGCTTTGTACTTGCCTATAATAGGGATCTAATATATAAAAAATTTAATAATACATGATCATCTAGTAAGATTATAGTTAGATGAACTATAAAAAGGGGACAAACTATCTGGCCAAAAATTGGTTGTTATGATTATAAGTACGGCTTTGGCTAGTCCATGATATAGTTTGTTTAACTATAATCTTGGTAGAGCTTTAGATAATTGGTAAATTTTGCAAACCATTCAAGCAAGTTCCAATTAATTTCCCAAGACAAATTCTTTTGCCAAAACTTCCTTTCAGAGGCACATAAGAGGTATTTCACTTTTCCTTATATTTGTTCAAGAATTAATTGTAAAATTAATTGCTATAAGCAATTCTGATTTGTGGTTTGGAATGTATTTTGCTTCCTTAGAGAATATTTTGCCAAAAAAATTTTTTTTGGCATTGCTCAAAAATTACATTTTTGTGATTTTAGCCAAAATTAATTCATGTATGTTTTGGCTCTTCCTTTAAGATTAGCTAAGAATAATTTTACTTCAACATTGATTGCATTAGCTCTAGCCAAATAAATCATATATTATGATTCGGCTAATGCTAATGTTATTTGTGAGCTTTAATCACTTGATGAACTTTGAGAGCAAACTTACTTCTCTTGTAAACTTTGATTATTTGCTTAGCCAAATGTTTATTAATTTGATGAATTTGGCTATTTTCCAAGGCTTCATTCATCTTTGGGTGTGATGAGAGATTTTTATCATAGCTGAAAAATTATTAATTTATCACTTTTGTTGATTAAGCTTTTCTTGGAAAATTCCATACCCAAAATAATCTTCACATCTCCAAGTTGCATGGAACTCTCATTTTTAATTTGTGATGCATCAGCTAAGTTTATTTTACTTTAGAAATGTCAACGCCAAAATGCATTCTCAATCCTCTTACCTACTTATTTAATTAAAAATTCTGGTTTTAATATTAAATTTTCATAAGAAAATGCATTCACATTTTGGCAAACCATGCCAAAATGATTTTTAACATCACAAATATGCTTACCATATATGTTGGCCATTCCATAAGATTTATGCATTTGCATGCCTTGGGATACGTCAAATGAAAAATATACATGTTAATTGAAGATTTAATTCATTTAGCCTCTATAGCATTTCGGCTTTATTTTGGCAATTCCATGCCAAAATAATTTTGCATTCTCCAATTTTGCACATAGATTTTCAGCCCTTAGCTCTCTTTCCTAACCAAAATTTACTTGTTTAGCCTATTTTATTCGAGCATTAAATTTTTGGCAATTGTAGCCAATGTTTATCTTCCTTGAATTTTTTGTCGAATTTTGTTGTGCCATATCTCTTTATGCAAAGCCTAGCCATTATTTCCATGGTTCATAATGATGCTCTGCTACCAAAAACTAAAAAAATATTTTTAGCCAAATTTCCATGAACTTAAGTTGAGCATTTTTTCGAAATATAGCCAAATTGTTGCAATTTCTTAGCATAACTTCATATTTTAGCTCATAGCTTGTCATTAATTTCTCTAAGGCCCTAAGGCCTTAAAAATGCATTTCATCAAGCCAAATATTTTGTACAATATTCTATCAAAATTTACCTTTTCAAATTCTCATTCTTAACACGATTTGACCAAGATAAAATGAGTTTATCTTGGCCTAAAATTTAATTAAAACTTTTAGATAAATTACAAAACTTTATCATGAATTTCTTTTGCAATTTAATTTTTAAGCAAAATTATTTTTAGCCAATTAGGCCAAATTAACCTGTCAAACTCATTCTTAACCTATACCTTCTTTAGAAAATTTGTTCTCCTTGCTCTGGAAAAATTGACTAAAACATCATTGCTTCTCTTTTAAACACTTTTTCATATTTATTTTAGCAAAATTTGTCAAATTTTTTCTCTTGTGGAATTTGTCTATCTAATTTAGCTTTTATTAAACTGAATAATATTTTTTAGATGGTTATCATTTATCCATCTTTAAGAACAAATTTCCTTAGGGAAAATGAGCTTTACTTATTTTCTGCGCATATCCTGCATCTTCTAACATCTATAACCTAGTGAAACTTTGAATAGCATTTTATTAGAGACAAAGCAAAATAGTACATGGTTTATAAAACCATAAACTTGCAAATCATAACAATTTCATTCATGCCTATGTTTATTTATTTTAGCAGTAAATTGTCAAAATGTTGTATATTCTCATAGCACACTATATTCCTAGGAAAATTTTATTTCATGGCCAAATTACTTATTTATTTAGCCTTTATCTTGTAATTTTTTTGCTTGGAAATTGTATAGCTACATATTTGCTCTTCATTTGTTATGTATCTTAGAGATTCCAATTTATCTTGACTTTTAACAGCCTATTTGCATCTTCTCTTAATATTTCTCTAGTTCCCTCTTTACAGAGAAGATAAATTTATTATTCTCTGGTCATTTTGCTTTGTATTTGCTTGTCTGTTTTCCATTAACCAGATTTTTCATCTTTTAGCACCACTAATCACATCACACTCATATGTTGCATTTTAAACTAGCAAGCGCACGATTGTGGTTGTAGTAGATAGATATCATTCCCTCAAGGACTATATATTGATTACTAACAATATTTACTTATGATCTTAGCTAGTAAAATGAGTAATTTAGCAAGGTTTACAATTTAAATAATAGAAACTTAATTAGAAGTAAAATCAAATATTTGTAAACACAGAGCTTAGATTTAGTTTCACTATTCCAATCCAATCATGAACACATCATTAAGCAGAAATCTTGAATTCAATTAAGAGTAATTGCTCTAAAATACTTAAAGACTTTTTCAAGTTCAATTAAGCATACAAGGATTAAAATCTAACCTACTCTCGTGGCTAATAATTTAATCCAAGCTCATTAAGATTTTTAGCAACTAATTTGTCACCATAATCTACTATCGTGACTCCCTGAAGAGCTCGCCTACTCCCGTGATCAAGTTATCTAAGTTCTAAGTGTCTTAAACTAATGAATTCCCCTAACTCCTATTGGTGAATTCATCCATAAATATGCAATCAAATAGGTCTGGAATGATAATAAGATAAATATTACAATACAAAGAATTAACAAAAATCAAATCAAATATAAAAACTTGTGTTGAAATCATGTCATGAAATAGCTACTCCTAACCAAGACTTTGAAAGAAAACTTAGTCATACATGGCTATGGAGAAATCTACAAATATAATTAAAAAGACAAAAAGATGAAATAAAAAATAAAATAAACTTTTAGTCTTTTCTCCTGGTCTTCTTTAATTTCAATATAGCCGCTCCCTTTGATCTCTGTGACCCTCTGTTATGTTTTCAAAAGGGTGTTTTATTCCTTTATATAATGCTAGGGTATAAAAAGAATTCTCTTTAATCTCCAACTCCTTCTTATTTTCAAAACATGAAATTTTTCCCTTCATGATATGGTTTTGAGGCACGACCGTGCGCTAATCCAAAGTGATATGAAAATTTACTCGGTACACTATACGACTTTCAGCACATAAAATTTTATTAGTCATGTATCATTTTGGGTCAGAAATCCTCACTCACATGGCATGGTCATGCCATGACATTGTTATATTGATTATTTAATTGTAGTTGGCTTCTTCATGGCTCGAACATGGCTTGATGCATGACTTCTCCTCATTTGCTTCTTCATCATATGGCATATGCATGCCATTCTACATCAAAACCTTTATACTTAGCCCAACTCCTTTTTGATTCCTGGGGCCCACTAAACATAAAGGACAAAATCAATTAAAACTAAATAAAACTTCTTAAATATACAATAAAGAATAAGAATCCTAATTAAATATTAACTTATAAAAATCTCCTAATTAAACCCAAAAACTTTTTAAATTAATTTATTCCTTATTTAAAATTTATTAAAATTCAACTCTATAAAAAACACGTAAATAATAAATATATCAACATACACCATAATCATGCATTACCAAAATGTCAAATTTTCGGCTGTTATATTGCCCAAATTTCATCAATCATATCATAACACTTATTTCACACACTAGAGAAAAATACCAGTGGATAAAAAAACACCAAAATTCAAATTTGCTAAATAAATAAAAACACATCAAAACTTGCAGAATTTAAATTTCTTTTATTTAAGATAATTACTTATCAAGCAAAATTAAAATTAAAAAGCCAAATATTGCCATTAAATGGCAATTTCTTGGCCAGAGAGGCTAGTTATTTTTTTTATTTAGCTTTTATTTTCCCACATTGTGGGATATGTTTTCAGCTTCACCTCCTTTCACACCATTCTTAAGCGTAATAGAGAGGTAATATTCAACCACTTGATATGCAAAATACTCCCTTTTGTGCCACCTTTTAAAACTCAGTATTTCAATTAGATTTTTCGTAAAGAAGACATGAATAGATTTTTTGTTATTAATAATAATCGAAAAAACCATTATTGCATTGATTACCTTTCTTGATAACTTTTATATGATGACCCTTTTTATTTCTTCTAGGGAAGTTAACCTCCGAGTGTGGAACCTGGTGACACCTCCCTCAGCCTCTTGCATCAGGGGCTCCTTTTTGTTAGAAAGTAGATACTCTATAGCTTTAGACCTGAATTTGACTTAGACCACTTGTTCTTTTTACTTTCTCTCAAAGGCCCTTTAGCTCTATAGTATTCTTTTATGTGCATGAGTCAATGTTTGAGAAAAATTCTTATGGCGCCATAGTTTGTTTGGTTGAACAAACTATGGCACCACAAATCTAGATTGTATAGGCCTTTCATCTTTCTTTGATATATATTTATGGTTATTTCTAAATGAGTTTAGAGTAAATGACCTTTCATCTAGTGCTAAAACTTTATTATGAGGAATTGACCTCTAATAATTTTTAAACATATTTAAATTCATCTTTGAAGGTTGAACCACCTTTTTTTTTCTTTGATTTCTTTTTCAGATCCACGAGCATTCTTGAATCCATATTAACTGCTATTGAGGAAATTTAGCTCTATCTCCTTTTCTACATTCAAGTATAATTTCACTTTTGGAGATTGAGGAGAAGATAAATGATCTTGATGCATCAACATTTAATCCTAAGGAATCAATGTTTCGACTTCATAAATTGATTATTCTTTATTGTGTTTTAAATACCCGCAAGCGCATGGTTATGGTTGTAGTGTAAAGGATTATCGTTCCCATAGGGATTGACTATTGATCACCAATAATTCTTACTTATTATCTTAGCTAGCAAATCAATTTAATAAATCGAGTAAAAAAAACAAATGACAATCGAGTAAAAAAA